>MU225307.1:460943-487587 GCA_018584345.1 Thuja plicata
CAGGTTATTCAACATTATAGTTCCTTTACCTTCAACTAGACAAGGTGTATCATTACCCATTCTTACTGTACCACCATTATAATACTCAAAAGTGTTAAACTTTTCTTTGTCACTGGTCATGTGGTGAGTGTATCCACTATCTATAATCCAGATGTCATTCTTGCTAACCTTAGATATGAGTGCATATTCTAAATATCTTTCATCTTCATTTGAATCATCTTTCACAACCACAAACACCATCTCGATGTCTTCATCAGGTTTGGTGTCAGTATCTTCATCTTTGCAAGCAGCTAGGTAGCTGGCTTTCTTGCCTTTGTCCTTGTAGTCTCAGGTATCTCTTCTTTCTGATTGTCGGTAACTTCTTTAATCTTTGTTATCACCTCTATCAAATTTTTTCTCAAAAGATCTGTCATTAACTCTGTCATCTTTTCTTTTGTTAGGACTATCCAATCTATTTACAATTAAAGCATACAAGTGGTAAATTTCCTTTGTATTTACCTTTGCCTCTTTGCATTCTTCTAGTCATAAGTGCTTCTATTTCATCTAGATCTTCTTCTTCACTTTCACTTTCACTATCTCTTGTAGATGTGTGTCTATGACTTGATTTTCTTATTCTCATGGAATATTTAAATGCAGACTCTAAGTTTGGTAAGACACTATTATCAAATTTATTCATCTCAAATGAAATTAGTCTACCAATTAAACTATCAAGAGTAACTGTATTGTTTTCTACTACTCTCATTTCTTGAATGGCAGAAACTCTAATAGCATATACATGCAGTAAGGTTCTTAAGATTTTACTTACCACTGTCTCCTCTTCAAGTGTACCTCCAACTCCTCATATAGCATTGACTACTTCTTTGATTCTTGTGATGTACTGTATGATGTTTTCTCCTTCTTTCATTCTAAGATCATCAAACTTTCCTCTAAGGCTTTTTGCCTTGACTCTCAGAACATTTGTATCACCTCCATGTACAGCTTTAGTTTGTCCCACATCTTCTTTGCAGTTTTGCAATCTTTGACATCTTTGAATTCAACATCAAAGAGTAGGAAGAAAGCTCTATGACCACGCAGTTGTGCTCGTTCTTCTCTCTCAGTTGATCTACTGTTAATTCTCCTGTGGGAAACACATATTCAGTATCTAGGAATTGAGTAACATCATTACCAATACCTGATAAGTGGAGTCTTATCCTGCTTTTCCATGAAGCAAAATTATCTTTGTTTAACTTGGTCACATCTCGTCTGTTCATCTTGTGATCTTTGACTTAGGTCTTGAAACCTTCCTTTCTAAGCACACAAGCTCTGATACTAATTGCTAGTAATAAATGAGAGGGGGGTGAATCAGTGGCCTCAAATTTATCCTTGAAACTTAACCACCAATCAATAAATATTAGATTATTATGTCCCTACAAGATGCATGCCGTGAAATACTAATAATGATTAACTGTCTGTCAGTTTTGTCTGTCAATCCTTATTCTTTCTTGATTACCGATAAGCAGTATAACTATTTACCGAAACTCAGTAAATAAGCATAGTATACTGATCAATCTAGAGTTAGCTATGTAAGATGAAAAATAGTAAAGAAATGAATCATACACACATAACACGTGAGTTTTAACGTGGAAACCCTATTAAGGGAAAAACCACTAGAACCGGTACCCCAAATTTTCACTCTTCTGAAGTGAGCCCTGTTAGGAGCCAACCCTGTTAAAGGTTACAAAAACACTGTTAAGTGCAACCTTGTTAGAGGATTTTATACATAGAGGTTGTCACTTAGTATCGGACATCTATTGCTACCATCCTTGAATCAACCTCCTTCTTAGACTGTCAATAGGTATCGGGAAAGTTCAATGCTACTTTCATGAATCAACCTTTTTGGCACTCTTTTAGATGTACCTCAATATATAGAAGATTGTTAAGTCCTGCTCGGTTAAGAGACTTGATGCTTCAATGGTTAAAATGAAACACTATGACCTATTCATATTGCAACTTGAATTTTAGATTTTCAGATCTATTTAAGTACATTACCTCTCTGACCAATGTATCAATTCAATCCTTGTGCTCCACACTTTCTGCTTTGTGATGATATGCTCATTGTTCGTTGGTGTCTGCAGAATTCCTTAGCTCTTCCTTCAGCTTGTTTGATCAGCACTGCATGAATTTTTTTTTCATCAATTTCTCTTCAACATCCTCTTTTTATTCACTTCCCTTAATCCCATACGTAAATGAATTAAGCTTATCTCTTATATAGACATAATATTTATTGTTTCTTGGTTCTTGATTCTTGGCGTGATAAACAATCTAACCAATTAGATTTAAAGAATAACTCCTGATTTGTCTCATAGATATCTTCTAGCCAACTCTATGAATCATCTTTGAATCAATCACTTATCTTTGGTCGAATAAAACAAAGTAGACAACCAGTTAAGTCTATTTTTAGCTCTCCTAGCTAGATATTTTGTCATTTCTTGAACTCTTTGTTCTGTCGGTCACCGCTGCAATTAGTTGTCAGTGACAACTAACTGATCCGTCAGTGAGACTTTAGTTAGCTTCCTGATCTTCATCCATTGGGCATCATTGGAACTTTACTGATCGGGCAACTTTGTATCTTTGGTCGTTGGGCATTTTGAGTCTTTAGCTCGTCGAGCAACCTTCTGACTTTGCTGGTCGGGCATTCTGTGGTTTTTCTTCATCGGGCAACACTATGCTTCTGATCATTGATTATCACTATGACTATTCTTATTTTCTCTGTTCGACGGTGTTCACTCCGTCAGTGTTGTTTGTCACTTAGTGAATACTTGACTTTTATGCATTGTTGAAAGCATAACTTTGGTTCTCTGAAGTCTTTGGAATTATGTACATGACTGTATAGATGATATCAAGTTGACATCAATGAAAATACAGTCCATTAAATGATTTAATGACTTGCATTATCTTTCAACTTAACATTATCAAACATTCAATCAGTTACATGTCATCATAAAATTGCAACGTGGGTTGCTCGGTAAGAATGCACGGCGTTAGCTCAAGTCTTCCCTTGTCCAAAAATTGTCATGGTCTGCGCCAAAAATTATGATGAAAATAGAAAATCAACTGTCAATAAAAATACCCAGGAAGAAATTTTGTCAATAACTGAGACTGATTTTGCTAGTTTGTTGGACCTAGGGTTTGAAGCACAAAACTCAAAAGTGCACATTGACCTAGGAAAGCTGGCAGAGAATTATGAAAAAATAGATGCAATACAGAAAGATTCATATATCAAAGGAATAAAAAGCAGTTCTAGTCTTAATCTAGATCATAAGCCTCCTTATGATTATGATATTTTTGTGCAATGGGTTCAGGATAGTATTTCCTTGCTAACATTTTTTTGGGGATTGGATAGTAACAAAGAAGTGGGTGCCAACATTCTTGAAATGATTTTTCATATTCATTTTGAAAAAGAACCAGTAAAATATAATTTTATTGATCACATTGTTCATTGCATGCAGGAAAAATAACTAATGATTAAAAGAGGTTCACATAAGACATTTAGATTCACAACCTACTTGTGCTATCTTCTTTTAGCAAAGCATCATGCAATATTTCAGACAAACAAGCTTCAAAGTCAGATCCAAAATCCAATATATGAATGGACACCTAGGATAAGGATGAGTGATAACAAAAGGAAATATAACAATTTTGTAGACTTATTTTTAGCACCAATGATTCGTAAAATTACAGGCACTCCAATGCCTAGATTTCCCCTGTCTTGTAGAGATTACATTCAACTTAGAAGTGAAATACAATTGGTTGACTGGTACTTCATGGAAGACTACACTATGTTAAGGTTTTACGGTTCAGCAGTAGAACCCTACAAAATTTCAATACATGTGACAAAGAGGGTATTTGCATTGGAATATGTATGGAAGATGGAGAACACAGATGTACTTTTTAGTGGTTAGCAACCTTTCTCATTTGGAGGGTTCACATTTGAGAGAAGAGGAATCAAAGTGGCACATGCTTTTTTTACAATTTTTTGCTTTGTTGTTGACAGTCATTGACAGTATGAATCACTCAACATAATTGGAACAAATCTTAGAGAGAATGGGAACTCCGCAAGAAAATGTCAACATGAGAGTAATCCATTGATAGAAAATTTTAAAAACATGGAGTCCTGGGACGAGGTCAAAAAAGAGATGGAGAAATACGCCGCTGAAAATAATATTTCAATACAAGAATTGTCATCACAAATTATGACATTGCACAAATAAAAAGGAAAAGTGTAGCACAAGACATCCTACAATTTCTACCAGAAATTTGTTCAACCACAAACCAAAATTTCTGATTTTTGGGAAATGAGGAAGAATCTCAACGAGCCGAAGACCTATGCAGATATTTATGAAGTGGGAGAGGATCAAATATTTAGCCATTTGTGGAATGAGGAGCATCCAGCCAAATCATGTCACATCGATGACGATCGTCAAGATAATGAGTATGAGTGGGATTCTGTGAATCCCACATCCATTGATATATATTCAATTATTAGTGGATTTGATGTGTCCACAAAAGAAAAATATAGCAAAGGGGCAGAGATTATAGAAAAAATGGGTTTTCCAGGTTGGAGTGGTATGGGTCCCACAAGACAGGGCCTTAGTTTCCACTTTCCACACCCGCTCCACCAAAACGTGGTGAGACACTAGTCCTTGGAGGTTCATCATAAAAAAGGTACTACTCAATCTCATGCCCTTGCACCTTCATTTGTTCTAGCTTCAAATCTAGTTCCACCTTTTCCAAGCACTCAAATTCAATCTAAATCAAGTACCACTCCCACTAGTGGGGATGGCATGGGTAGTACTAGTGGTCCAAAAAGGAAATTACCACTGGACATGAAATTAGTGGATCCCAGAGATCAAGGAAGTATAAAGAAGTAAAAGGTTATGACAGCAATGCCAATGGTGTCTGTGACTGTGAGTCCAACAATTTCCACACCTTCAGGACAAAACCCTCTGAACAGTCCAAAAACTCCACTTGTAATGGGTTAGGGTGTTGTTGTTGCTAATCCTCATGGTGCAATTATTATGACCATAGGTGGAATCTTGTACATCACTGCAAGTTCTATTTCACCTTTCAAACATTCAATTGTGTCACAAAATCCTAATTTTCATTTCAATGATTTTGTAACTAACTTTGAACAAACAAAAAATATGAATAGACAAAATACTAAGACATTAAAGAGAGATGAAGTTGTTGCAGCTCGTGATGCAGAACCTGCATCGAATAGGTTATTTCCCACATATGATCCAAACAAAGAAATGATGGCGTTCATGGTTTTTATGCCCCCAACTAGATATAATAATCCATCAGAGAGTCAGTTAGATTCATCTGAATTTCATGTGAGTACCCTCCAAATGGATTTATCCAAAGTTAAAAATGTGGACACAATAAATGTATCAAAAATGACCAACCAAGTGGTCTACAGTCTAGTGATGAAGTTGGAGAGAGAGAAAGGAAAGCTTCTGGGAAGATAGAAAATTTACATGCAGACCTGGCAAATCAAAAGGCAAAGGAGAAAGCAGCAGATAACAAGTGCAAAGAATTACAACAAAGGATAAAAAATTCTTCCTCCAAAGAAGCAAGTGCACAACAAGAACATATGGATGCAGAACTGAAAATTATGAGTGAAAAATTGGAAGAGATCAATAAAAAAGTTGAGGATGAAAAAGCCTCTTCAATACGTTTATACAAAAGTGTAAAGATTACGACACAGACAAACAATAACTTAAATAAGGAATTGGAGAATAAGAGGGTAAAACCAAAACAGTGGGAAGAAAAAATATAGGACATAAGAAAACAAAGTGAACACCAGTTGTCAGAATAGAGAGAAGAGCTAAAAGAGGAAAATAATAGAATTAAAACTTACGAAACAACTTGAATGACAAAGTAAAAAATACATTCAAGCAAATAAAACAAGACATTTGGGAGAGAATAAAGGTGAGTGGTGATACTTTGTGTGATTGGTTTTAATTGAATGAAAGTCTTAGAGATGTTTTTGGGAAGTTCAAAGAGCATGTTGAGAAGAACAAAAATCTTTTTCAAAGAGAGAATATTGCAAAATAGATTATGAAAAAAATCAACACAACCAGTGACAGGAATTTGGAAAGCAAGGGAATTAATGACCGTGTCCATGCAACAATAAAGGCAACATCTGCCTTTTAAAAATGTCAAAAATGAAGGGAAGGAGAGGAAATTCTGGCGTTATATGGGAGAAAGCTCGCCAAGATGCATAAAAAAACAACCGAAATGATAAGTCTTGGTTTGTCGAATCCTGGTCTTGGTCCTAGTAACTCATCAACAAAATTTGTCAGAAGAGAAGCTTACAGAAAAAAGTTGGAGGACACAATGACGTCTGATTTAGGCAAGCTTTCTCAGGACACAACTGATGAAGGCATTCCAAATTACATCAAACCATTGAAAAATTTGAATGCAGTATTGGATGGATCATTGCTTTTAAGTCACTCTTCCAAGTATGGATGACTGACGAGGTTGCAGGTCATTTACTATAACTTGAAAATTTTTGACCTTCCTGTATCGTTGGAAAATGGAAGCACTTCCATTTTGGATTGGTTTAGCCCTCTGAGTAAGTGGTTTTTGGTCATGTCAAGCACCTTGAATGGGTCTCTGACTTGGATTTGGATTTTCCCCTGTTCTGCACCATTTCCCACTTCTCTCTGGCCAATTTCTGGCATTTTAACTTGCAAATCTGAGATTCATGACCTCAGGGTCAAAGTCAAACTTTCTAGGTCAAGGTCAACCTCGAACCTGATCTAGTTGAAGATTTACCTCAAACCTGACCTAGGTCAGAATCAACCTCAATTCTGACCCAGGGTCCAAATTTTAAGTTTCTGGGGTTTCCAGATGTCGGGCTTTGGAAAGATTTAATTCCTTCTTTCGGGTTGGTTGTTTCGGTCTTCAGAGCAATGACTCTTGAAATTATATTTAATATAGGTCCACTTCTAGGGATATAGGTCTAATTTGCATTAAATTCTCCTATGTAGGCCTCTCTAGAAGATTGTGCCCTAGATTCATATATAAGGAAGCCTTCTCCTCTCATTTTCTCTAAGACTAGGAACCATAAATCATCAACCAAGCTAAGAAGAAAGACTTGAAGAAAGATAAGAAGAAATCATCTACTCTCAAGCATCCAAGCATTCAAGCACCTTCAAGCATTCAATTCATAAAAGAGATCCATCGGTATCCTTTGAAGGATTCAAGCTCTATGGAGCCCTCTTGTTGAAGATTTCTCCATCCACATTCCTCCAAACCTCCTCATATTCAAAGATCCATTCAAGATTAGTGTTGAAGATCTATAATAAATTGATTTGAGACATCCTACATCCAAAATTCTACATTCTACATACATTTGGTGCATACATACTTGTGGATCCACGAATTTGAATCCGCCACAAAGGTTTCTATACAAACAAGGTGAATTTGTTCATTTACTTTGTTTATCTATGCAATTTCAATTCAATTATAAGGTTTATTCCAAAACCTGGGTTTGACCAAGGAAAACCCCTCCCCCCAACAAACAAACCATTTTTCTTGCAGGGATAGGTTTGGAACAGCGAATTGGAGTGCAAATCTGGATACCCTTTTCAAAAAACTGTCAAGATCCAGAAACAATTTTTTTATTGGACTGTGCAGGTCAGAATTGGACTTTCTGGGTCAAAACCGAACATTTTGGGTCAAAGGTGGCATTCATTTTTGGGTCAAAATCAGAATTGAGCTAGATTCGGAAAATATTTATGGGTTTTCTTTGTCTCTGTGTTTCTATTCCAAATTTGGTTGCAGAATTCCCAGAAACTCAGTACAAACACCCGAAAACAACATTTTTCAGATCTGTTGCATTTTGAGGTTAGTACATGTCTTCAATTAATTTCAATTAAAGTTTTAATCTTCCTAAATCTATTACACACTCTCTTCTATAAAACAGAATTTAGGGTTCTTCTCTATATCCCTATCCTTAATAGGTTGATTCATTTATGCATTGATCCTTTCTTTGGGGTTAATCAATTTGGATCTTCCCTTTGCAAAATTTGGGGTTAAGAGGACAATCTTACCTTCTCCACCATCTCTACAATATAATAATAACAATACATTCAATTACTACCCCACATCATTATTTAATTTTACATTCTAATAAACCTTCCATTTTCTTATATAACACTCTCAGACGACGCAAAATGGAGCATACTAAACAAACTAGCAGAATCATCTCATGAATCATAGTATGTGAAATTAATTTTAATCATATCTATATTTTATTTTTAAATGATTTAATTGAGTTTAAAGTTTGAACTTTGCTTTTTTTTAACAAGATTAATGTAGATCAAATGCTATTGCTAATTTACTAAACTGGCCTGTCAAATGTAGAAATGTACAGTTGCAGAGTTGTTGTACTTGGCTTACTGATTTTTATTTTGAGACTTCACATGAGGCAAATCAACTTGAAGCTGTTGTTGCTCCCTTGTTTCTATAAAAGGGAATTCGGGGTCATTTGCTAAGGGTAATGAAATTGAAATTGGGTATTGTACTATTGAGTCATTGACTTTTGCAAATAGAATCATACAAAGTTGTGTACTTACTACTATTAATGAATGAATTCTTACATTGTATCATATTTGTAAATAAATTAATGAGAATCTCTATAAATTGTATCATATGAATTGCTATATTTTCAAAAAAAATAATGAAAATCTTCAAGAATTGTACCATATGAGCTGAATTATGCAAATGAAAACCATTATTAATAGTAGAATTGATGACATTATCAACCACATTCATGTTTTTGACATTGGAATATACTATTATGCATGATTGATGATGAAGTACAGACACTGACGGTAGACTACAACAATACATTTAATAAATACCTAGGACCTGCTACTTTGACAACGATTCAAGTTGCCACATCATCTCATTATTGAGATCCTCAGATTCATCACCATCAACATCATAGCTTCCTTGGTTCTTCACTATGTTTTTTTCACTTTACATACCTCCACTTAACTGAATTTCAACGCTACTAGTACCAGTACTAGTACATGAGTCACTGACATCATTGTCTCTGGCACTCCCACTTTGGTTTGAAATTTTTCCCAACCCTCTTCTTTGACATTTCTTCCTCCACAATTTCAGTGCCCTATTGTAAGGAAAAGTATTGACATCATACATGGATGTATAGAGCCTAAAGACATTTTGCAAATTCTTGTCTAGTTTGTTTCTTATCTTTGACTTTAGGAACCCCAAAGCACTAAAAAATATCTCATCCTCCACCGACCCCAATATCAAGGTCAAACATAAATCAGCAATCTTGGAAAGTTATGATATTGAATCAATCAACATTTTGCTCTGAGCTAGATTTTTCCAAATCCTTGTTACCGATCTATCTTCATGGGGGTTCCACATAATATTATATTATTTCCTCATTGTTTTTAAAAAATGGCTTGATTGATCTCTCAAATGAGATTCCTCTAAAATTCCATTTAGAGTTACTCCATTGAACTCTTTAGTTTTGCCAAAATGATCTATCAAAGTTAGTAGCTTAGTTCGAAAATCTTTTGAATTGTTGATACTCCAATATCAAGAAAACACAATAGTCATGGATTCAAGTAGTTTGAATAGAGATAATCTTCCTCTAACCTGTGAGGAAAGATCATAGGCAATGTTCTTCACTGAAGTAGTTGCAGACTCAATGATCTTGGTAAAGTCTTCCCTTTTAACACTGATAGTCACTTCCTGGGGTTCTTTCCTAGTTCCTCAGACTCGACCTTGGAATAGTAGTGCATTGGTATCTCAACTCCACGTACTTCTACACATAACTCCCCATTTGAACCAATCTTTAATAAGTTATCAGGATTGTCCAAATCTATGATTTTGAGCCAGCTGGAAAATTTTACATCATCACATGATTGATAGAAATTATCAAGCATCATGCATGTCAATTTACGTAGCGCAACATATTCTGAAATATACATAGCTCTTTGTTGGGCCTTTTTCATTATATTTATCATTTCCTCCAGCATGGGGAGAAGACCTGCTAATGTTAAGAGTGTCTCTATATTACTTAACCTTCGCAACAACTCAGGAAATTTTGGTTTCCCTGCTTCTTCACGACTTGAGTTGATTAGACCAAGCAACAATTTATATTATAAAAACTCAATGCGTTGGTCCATCCAAAGAGATCCATCTAGTATCATTATCCTTAAGAAGCTTGTTCTCGTCAGTTAGTCCTTTGAAAAAGTGTTGAAATTCCCTAAATCATTTTGGACTTCGACAAAAGTATTGATAGATCTTTTTGATTAAAAATTCAATTTTTTGTACTAGAGCATGCTTGCTGACAACTCCAAAAGCTAGATTCATTATGTGGGCCATGCAGTGAATGGAAATAATGTAGGCTGCACAAGAATTTGGTATCTTTGTGCAAAGACCTCCCATGTGGCCTTGCATTACTGAAGCCCCATCCACTCCAATACACACCAACTTTTTGGCAATCGTTATGTCATCTATACCTCCATATTCAATTAGCAAACTCTTTACTAGTTTGAATAAAATTTCCGTTGTCGTGTTATCCTTTATTTTAGCAACAGTTAGTAGATGAGGTTGGAAGACAAAATTGTGTACAGCATAAACATTCATGCATACCTAGGAAGTATTACCTACTGTTGTAACTTCGTCTAAAGACAATGCAATAAAATTTGAATCTTCAATTTTTGCCTTTAGATGCTCTTTTTTAACCTCAGCAAGACAGCTTGCCCATTTCCATCCACTGTTTACTGACCAGTGACTGTTAGGATAGTTACAAACTTTTAGAAAGTGTAATAAAGCACTTACTGATGGGTAGTTTGTCATAGGATGCCCTCTGCTCAAAAAATAAAAGACAACACTTAACTGAATAACTTTTCCCATTTGTTCTACTTCCATTGCTTTTCCAAAAGAAGCTTCAATAGAGCCTTTAACTTCAACAGGCTTCATCTGTATATTATGTTGAAATTCAAATAATTTTACATTCCTAACATGCTGAGATTCCTCCTTTGTTTTCCATCTTATCACTAATTTTTCAACTCCATTTATGGTTTTCTTTTTGTAAACTTTACCCATACGCTTCTCTATAGTGTCAATTTTTAGCTGCAACCTCTTTTCCCTCTTATTTATCTTGCTGCAAATCTTACATCTGCATTCTACTAGAGGCTCACCTTCAATTGAATTGTCCAGTAGTTCAAAGAACAAAATAATGAATACTTTGACACTCGTCCTATTTGAAAATTCCTTGACAGATCCCACATCCGATCTTTTTATGATTCTCTATCCTTTTTTGAATTGTATTTTCTTTTCTTCTTCCCTGCACCATCATCATCTCTGGTATTCTCAGTCTCATCCATGTCAATTATATCATTATGGCTACTCTGGGTATTTACCTAAAAATCTTCTTCAAGTTCATCGTGATATGAGATATCAGGTTCGCCGACTTCTTCAATATGTCATGTAGGTTCAGGTTGTGAGTCTTGTAAATCTAATTGTGATGAATTAGCTTCCCAATTTTGGCTAGAAACATTTCCAACACCAAAGTGCGATGATAAAGTTTTGCATTTTTCTATCCTGAGTGGCCTCTCTTGGACTTCCCCACATGTAGGAGCCCTACCCTTATTCTTGTTTGACATCTCCAACAAAATAAAGGCTTCCCAAAAAAATGTTAACTTGTTGAAGAAGTGACAATAGACTATAATATATATAAATATGATTCATTAGCCCTAAAATCATTTCTGAGGTCTCCCTGGTGACCATAGCACTGACCACCAATTGGTCCCCACTAAATAAGAATGAACTCAAAATTGCAGAGTCACAGACAAATAGAGGTGAAACCTTAGGTGAAATCATGGATCAGAATAATAATCACTTACCTTTGCCTCAATTGCAGTCACTAATGCACTCAACAGTTTGAAACTTTGTTATTGATCAAATAGAGATATCAGAACCAACTGGACCAAATTGTGTACAATAACCTTGATCTATGAATGTATTTATACCAATCCTTTTTGGCAAATTTGGAGGGAGGTATTAGGTATACAAATATTTGGCAAAGCCCGTGTAATTATAACATTGCTTATCTTATTTCTGAGGCGGTTATGGGTCGTCCCATAGCTTTCTATGATTGATAAAGCTGTAAAAAAATGTGTTGGTTTGAGACATGCATCAGTAAAATGCCAAGAAAATTTGGGGCCAATATAAATATATATATGTATAAAACTATTGGCGAATATAGGTCATCAATTTGGTGTCGCTTTGAAATTGTAGGCAAATTTTTAAAATTTACCGTGTCCAAAAAATAGATTCGATTGGCTATATTGTAGAAGAAATGGAGAAAATTAAATAAACAAATAGGCGATGGTCCTGGGAATTTGAACCAATCTTTATAAAGTTTGGGCAATTGGGACAACCCAATATACAAAATATATTTGCCAAATCCTTGGTTGTTGACGTGCGACATTCGCCAAAAGATGAATAATCGCCACTAGAACTATTGCTAACAACAATATGTGGAATGAATCTCAGTTCTTGAATAGTAGATACTCAGATGACATAGATGGGTAGTAGTGTTCTAACATCTTTCTTGTAACATCTTCTTCTTCAATTGTTCCACCAACACCTCTAATAGCAATAGCAATCTCCTTTAGTCTTGTGTTGTATGTTTCAATGATCTCTCCTTCTTTCATTATCATTGATTCAAACTTTCTTCTTTAGCTTTCAACCTTAGCTATCTGAACATGTTGATCTCCGCTATTAACCAGTGCAAGCTCATCCCACATCTACTTAGTTGTATCACAACCTTGTAAATTATTAAACTCTAGGTCAGCGAGAGTAGAAGATATCTCTATCATGACTTGTGTATGTTCTTGTCTGTAATGTCCCTAATTATTCTCCTTATATAATTCCTTGCAAAAATGATGTTATTACAAAATATTATTCAATATTTATATGACACTTACTCTATTCTAAGTTAGTAAGGGGAATTTGACCCTAGGAACTGCCTCTAGGTAGAGCTTCACAGAATTCCCGATTCTCGACTTTAGGGATATAAGATCCACTCAAAGTTAATTGGGCTATCGACCGTCTTTCCATAGAGCACTGCTTCTAGGCTCTATTAGAAACAGATATAGTTATCCAAGCCTACACATATGCATATGACTGGATATCAACATATATAATGCCTACACGATATTATAACAATCTCAAATTGGCAACGAGGCTATACCAACCTCGAATTGCCATTGGCAACAAGACTATAACAATCTTGAATTGCCAGTTAATCTCAAATTGGTAATGGGGCTATACCAACCTCGAATTGCCATTGGCAACGGGACTATACCAATCTTGAATTGCCAATTAATTTCATTTGGGCAATGGGGCTATACTAACCTCGAATTTCCATTGGCAACGAGACTATAACAATCTCGAATCACCAATTTATCTCAATTGGACAATGGGGCTATACCCACCTTGAATTTCCACTGGCAACGAGACTATAACAATCTTGAATTACCAATTAATTTTGATCTCTACGTAGCTTGGGGTGAATATAAGATTCATATGTTTGGGCTACTAGAGGAAGTGTAAGGTCATTATCCATTATTAGGAAACATAATAAAATCATGACCACATCTACAATGTCAAAATAGAATATTCATGAATCATAAATATTGGTAAAATATATGACTCAATTATTAATAATTTTGATATACGTATATATGTCTAGAAATAAATAAATGAATATATATATATATATCCCTTATTAAATATATTTAACAATATAATTAAGTTGCTTTTGTTTAATTATATGAATTAATTTAATAATATTATTAATTATATTTCATTAGAAATAAAGGACTTAATAAATATCATTATACAAATCTAAATAAATATATCATTGATTTATGCAAGTCTTAGAATTAGATATTAATAACTTAAATAAACAAAATAAAATATCCATACCTTTTAGTAATAGATACTTTTTTATATATTTACCCTTTTTGCTTCTTATGTGTAATGTTTTATCTTATTCATCCAAGTTTGTTGCATTGTTCTTATTTTCTTCTCTTCCTCCCCTTCCAAATGAAATTATATTCTCCCTTTTATATCTCATGTTTGAAGGAGTCACATCTTTTCATTTCATTCCTTTCGACTATTTATTAAACTTAATTCTATTTTAATTATATTTTAGAATTTAATTATTTTATATTTTAATTTAGATTTATTTATGTATATTATGTTTTAATTTAGTTCTTTTATATTTTAATTTAGGTTTTATTTATATTATTTTTATATTTTAATTATTGTTTATTATTAAATTCTATTTTAAAAAGGGAACATACTTTTACAGTTTTTTCTCTTGTAATTTTTTTATTTATTTTTAATATCATTTATTAAATTCCATTTCAGAAAGGGGACATCACAGTGCGCCCTTCCCAAAATTTCTTGTCCTCAAGCAATTATATGTTTTCTCGTTATGATTTGATAGTAGAAGTTGACTTAAGACAAAGTTTCTCTCATCTTCCCAAAAATTAATCTTGAATTATCTCATGATGGTGGCTATTGAATTCACACAATCAAATTTTGTATGATAGCATGCATCACATTCATATCTTTTGCTTCATCCTTAGTTATTCATATTATTCTAGATCAATCATAATAGGACCACACATTGGACATACATTTGAAAATTTGAAATATAGGCATTAAGGCACGAAACATACACCAAGTATAAACATTAATGTATGAAAACACATACAATACACAAAGTATACACACAATATACACATTTTTAGATTTCTTACCATTGACTAGAAAATAAAGAATGACACGTGTATTTCATAACCAATCACAGTTTAGTCTAGTAGGAAAGCCTCGAGAGGGCACCTGTAAATTGCTCAACCCAACTAATTCCAACAGGGTGAAATGTTCCACTATGAAAACTCACCTCTTGGACCACAAGAGGCAAGAATGTCCCACTATGACAATTTCATCCCTTGGGGTGGCCTACTTAACTTGGGGGAACTGCTAAACTGTAATTCCCTAACTTACTTCCTCCATTCCTCCTGATTGCTTACGAGGTAAGACACACACCCTAATTACGGTAATTTATTTATAATCTATTCATAATATTTATAATTTGTCCTGAATATATTATTTTAAGTATATGTGTATGTATGCTTAGATACCTTTTCATTAACTAGAATGATTCCTTGCTTTATCCTTTTTTACCCTACAAGATGGCATGATCATGCTCTGGTACCACTGTAATGTCCCTTATTATTCCCCTTATATAATTCCCTACAAAAATGATGTTAGTACAAAATACTATTCAATATTTATATGACACTTACTCTATTCTAAGTTAGTAAGGGGAATTTGACCCTAGGAACTGCCTCTAGGTCGGGCTTCACAGAATTCTCGATTCTCGGCTTAAGGGATATAAGATCCACTCTAATAAATTGGGCTATCGACCGTCTTTCCATAGAGCACTGCTTCTAGGTTCTCTTGGAAATGGATATCGTTATCCAAGCCTGCACATATGCATATGACTGGCTATCAGTATATATAATGCCTACACAAGATTATAACAATCTCAAATTGGCAACAGGGCTATACCAACCTCGAATTCTCATTGGAAACACGACTATAATAATCTTGAATTGCCAATTAATCTCAAATTATCAAAGGGGCTATACCAACCTCGAATTTACATTGGCAACGAGACTATAACAATCTTGAATTGCCAATTAATTTCATTTGGGCAATGGGGCTATACCAACCTCGAATTTTCATTGGCAATGAGACTATAACAATTTTGAATTGCCAATTTATCTCAATTGGGCAATGAGGCTATACTAACCTTGAATTGCCATTGGCAACGTGACTATAACAATCTCGAATTGTCAATTAATTTTGATCTCTACGTAGTTTGGGGTGAATATAAGATTCACATGTCTAGGATACTAGAGGAAGTGTAAATTTATTATCCATTATTAGGAAACATAATAAAATTCATTACCACATCGATAATGTCAAAACATAATATTCATGGATCATAAATACCAATAAAATATATATGACTCAATTATCATTAATTTTGATATACGTATATATGTCTAAAAATAAATATATATATGTGTGTGTGTGTGTGTGTGTGTCCCTTATTAAATATATTTAACAATATATTTAAGTTGCTTTTGTTTAATTATATGAATTAATTTAATAATAATATTAATTATATTTCATTAGAAATAAATGACTTAATAAATATCATTATAAAAATCTAAATAAATATATCATTGATTTATGCAAGTCTTAGAATTAGATATTAATAACTTAAATAAACAAAATAAAATATACATAACTTTTAGTAATGGATATTTTTTAATATATTTACCCTTTTTCCTTCCTATGTGCAATGTCTTATCTTATTCATCCAAGTTTGCTGCATTGTTTTTATTTTCTTCTCTTCCTCCCCTTCCAAATGAAATTCTATTCTCCCTTTTATATCTCATGTTTGAGGGAGTCACATCTTTTCATTTCATCCCTTTTGACTATTCATTAAACTTAATTATATTTTAGAATTTAATTCTTATATATATATATATATATATATATATNATTTAATTTTTATATATATATATATATATATATATATATATATATATATATATATCTTTTAATTTAGTTCTTTTATATTTTAATTTAGGTTTTATTTATATTATTTTTTATTATTAAATTATATTTTAAAAAGGGAACATTCTTTTACAATTTTGTCTCTTGTAATTTATTTATTTATTTTTAATATCATTTATTATATTCTCTTTCAGAAAGGGGACACCACATTCTCTTTCTCTTATCTACTTAAGTGTTAAAGGACCAAACAGTGGAGGTGAGTACTCGGTGTCAAGATGTTTCAGTGCATAATCTCTAATACCAGATATGTGAAGCCTCATTCTGTTCTTCCATGTAGAAAATTTATTCCTATTCAACTTCAGTGCTTCCCTCTTAAACATCTTCAGATCTTTAACTCAAGTACCTTCAAACTTATCTTCTCAGAGCACTAGCTCTAATACCAATTGTTGGTTTGCCCTACCAAATGATGGTTTACTGAGAGGGGGTGAATCATAAAATATTGAAACTTAAAACTTTAAAGCTAAACCTATGATTCAACTCAATAAATCAAATAACAACAGCAACTGAAACTTGTAAACACTTCACAAACTTGATAAACAATATATAATATAAGAAAATAACATCCACAATTATCAAGCATCACATGTAACACTAGATTTAATGAGGAAACCCAATTTGGGAAAAACCTCTGTGGGAATTGTCACCCACAAAAAGAAATACTCTTCTGAAGTATGCTCAGTTAAGAGCCAATCTGGTTAAATATTACAATGCACATTTGTTAGATGTGACCCTATTAGGGGATTTGACTTAGATATGTTAAGATCTTGACCCTATTAGGAGTGTCCTAGTCAGAGGGCTTAAACATTCATCCTAGAATGTTACCTTTCTCAAGGATTTACATAAAGACTTATTAGGTCCACTTGATTAAGAGATTTTATTTTACAAAGATTAGTAAGCAATAGTGTACTGATTTGATCTATGATTCTACAATTATCTTTTTCTTGATCAGATCCCTTGTGCGCTCTCTGAAACTACTAGCATCAACAACTCATCAGTCTCTTCTCTGGACTGGTTCTACACCTCTTTCACTAATCTTCTCGATAGCACTTCAACTCTTCAATTCACCAACATCTCTATATAAACATACAAACTTATCAATATATAGGCCTATATTTTTTGTCTTAATCTCATTGATTAGGTTTTCCCTTCTTTTCTCTCAGCCATAAGATCAACTATTTGAACTGATTCAATGTATTTGCAACTCGGTTAAATGGTTAACCTTTGCCTTGTGACTTGCACTTTTCTTGGAGTTCACAACTTTACTTGTGCCGCTTAATCTTCATCTTAGATTTTGAACTTGACTTTTCATGACCATAGATCTTGTAAAAAACTTTGTCTTTGTCCTTATCATCTTCTTGATCTTCGTGATTCAAACTATAATCTGTTCTTGGTGACTCAGTGACTAACTTTACTTGGTGTCTGACTTCGCTCGATTACCAACCTTGCTCAGTGACTGACTTTGCTCGGTTGTCAACTTTGCTCGGTGACTGTCTTCTCTTTTCTCGACCAACTAACACTTATTTTTAACAACAAAATTATCACTACTCGGTAACTAGACATGTTCCCTTTACCGACTTGACCTTTCTACTTTACCGACTTAACAACATCAAATGTTAAGTAAAAAAACTTATACCAATAGTACCTCATTATTGTCTGATCTCTATTATCTACTCAATTAAGTTCCTCTCTGAATGATATGGAAACTTAATATAAGCCATAAATTAATTGGTTGACATCAATGACAAAATAACAATTGATCTAACCATTCTACTTGCTTGTATTTCTCTAAACTTGGTCTTCATCATCATTACCATCAGTTGATTATAAGAAACTACCCTTCTAGAACCAACTGTGCCAAAGGACCTTGGTGTCGATCAAATACAAACAATGGTGGGCCACTTGACCTCGCCTAACTACCCGTCCTTCTCAAAAGAAGGTGATATGTCACTAAATCACCTACATAATCAGCCCTTGCATATAGAAGTTTTGATTCACAAGCATAGAGTTAAGCTCGTCATGATAGATGGAGGCGTTAGTTTGAATATTTGTACTCTCAAAATTGTAACAACATTGGCTTTCTTAGATCACACTATATATCCCAAGAGGAAAATAACCATAAAGGCATATGATGAAGAGGAGAGGTCGTCAAAGGGGTTAGCTTTGTTTCCTTTCATGGTTAGACCAATTGAGAGAGACATAATCTTCCAAGTGTTAGATTTACCTTTGGCATACAAAATTTTATTAGGGAGACCTTGGATCCATGACATGTAGGTTGTTCCCTCAACATATCATCAGTGTGTGAAATTGCCACATAATTGAGTGGAGATCTCTATCTCGATTGATAACACCTATTCTTGCAACAATTTGAAACAAGTCGACAACATGGTCCCACATAAAAAGGAAGCATTTAATGGACAAGAGGTTGAGAATTCCAAAACAACACTCATAAGGAACTTTGAAGAGAAATTCAAAATTAAAGACACCGGAATGGGGGAATGTCAATTTCATCCCTTGTCATCCATGGCCAATCTTCCTACATCCCCTAGGTCTTATGGAAATCCCTCATCATCATTCAAGTCTTCTAGTGCCTAGACATTATCAATACATGAAGGGACTGGTATGGTAAAAGCTCGTATTTCTCTTTCAGAGGAAAATGAAGAAAAAAAGTTATTCTTGTCTGGCTTTACAAAGAGGAAGAGCATGATCAAGAATTCAAAAATGTTGAGATCTCCCCTCAGAACTATGGAAATGGATACCAACTCATGCAACAAATGGGGTGTAAAGAAGGACCCTTAGGCAAAAATAAAGGACTGCTAGAGCCCACACACACCAAGCTCTAGAGCCCAGCAGATAAAAAAAGGCTAGGATACCATGAGAAAAATCCAATCCTTCCTCTAGAAATGATCCTATATTCAATCAAATAGAGGACTCTGATGATGAGACTGAAGAGGAGACAAAGATTACACAATTATCTTTTTAAAGGTTGTTACATATACAAACAGAGAATCCTGACTACCAAGGAGAACTTTATATTTCACATCAATTCAGAGCCCCCTTTGAACCAAATGGATCAACATCCCAACAATCACAGGAAGAGAATAAATTGACTAATGAAGCAGTGATGAACCAACAACAATAAAGTAATTCATGTGAAGATGAGCTGGGAATAGAATAGGAAGGTAAACTAGAGGAAAGCCACCCTAGCTGGGGGCAAATAGTGACTATTGCTCACATACTTGATTTACCTAACTTCATGGATACAATAGTGCAAGAAATAGAGGTATCTTCACCCCACCCTACATCCATACAGGGAGTTGAAGAAAAAATAGTAACACAAGAAGGTGAAGATGACAAAGAAGTAGAGGGCAGATCAAGTGGAGATGAAGGAGTTTTCATGTCCATAGCCCAGTACCTAGGTAGATCTAAACACATTCAAACCAATTCTCATGAGTACGAGTTTAGTCAAGATACAAAGAATGACCTAGAAGGACGACATCCTAACTGGGGGAAACCAGTTGCCCCTACTCATGTACTAGATATACCTCATTTTGTAGAAACAATTTCTAATGAGTACAAATGCGATTCCCTCTCAGATGCCATAGTATAAATTGAGATTGATGTCATTCATAAATATTCACATTGGTTTGAACAAGGGGAAAGTTCCAATACTACCTAGACAATAGTCCTTCCCCAAAACATAAATTGGAACTTTGGAGATAATGACAGGAATCTCAATACTAGAACTAGATCCACATCAAGAATTGAGATTGTTCCTTTAAGAAATTTTATGGAATGAATGAGTACTTGGGAGGAGAATCAAAATGCTAGTGTTAGATCAAACGGGTTAGATTCACGAAATACTAACAACGACTCTGATAGTGATGTTAGAACACTTCATGGTCTAGGCAGTCCTTCAAAGAATGTCATAATAGATCTACTCCTACCAGTTGAAAGACTTGAGCATGATAACGCGGTGCTATCTTTAGAACCTACTGGATCTCTATCCCTAATACACCTGGAACTTATTAAGTGGAATCCAAATGAACCCGTGAACCCGATTTCTTACCCAAATGAATATACTTTGGCATGTTACCTAAATTATATTGAGCCACTTACCTATTCCACCAGTGCAATGAGCGTGAACATGACAGAGGGGTATGAAGTTTCTCAGTCTTAAAAAGAAAAAGAAAAATAAAAAGAGTTATGATGGTGAAAACCACTTTGTGGCAGTGTCAAAACCTAAAATAGTAAAAACAAATGACATATCCAATGGTGAAAACATCTCAGAGGCGCTAGAGGATGGGAAGTTATATCTTGCCTAATCAATTTCAAGTGAGGTATTCAGTACTTATAGAACCTACACAGCCAATCAATCTGGGAACAACAGAATCACCTCATTTGATATATTTGGCATAGTCTTTGTTCGAAGAAGAGGAGCAACAATTCACTCAATTTTTCATGAGAAAAAAGATCAAGTTTGCTTGGTCCTACTTAGACATGCGAGGACTTGATAAGGACTTAATAATGCATCACTTGTCTATTGCTCTTGGCATCAAACCAGTTAAAAAAAAGCTCAGGAAAATGCATCCCTATGTGGTACTATTGGTCAAAGCTGAGTTAGATAAGTTCTTGAAAGTAGAATTCATTAGAGCTATCATGTATGTTGACTGGATCTCAAACATTGTGCCAGTTTCTAAGACTGATAAACCAATCAGGGTCTACTCAGACTTTCAAGATTTATACAAAGCTTATTCCAAAGATTATTTCCCACTTCCCAACACCACCATGATTGTGGACCTCATTGCGAGATACAAGATGTATTCTCTTATGGATGGCTTCTCAGGATATAATCAGATAAAAATAACACCTGAGGATGAGGAAAAGACAAATTTTTCTTGTGCTTAGGACATGTTCTGTTGGAACTTCATGCCCTTTGGTCTCAAAAATGCAGTGGAAACATACCAGAAAGATATGATGGCCATATTCCACGACATGATGCACAAGAAAATGGAATATTATGTTGACAACACTTTGGCAAAATCAGCAAAAAAGGAATACACATCTGGATGACTTAGAGAAGATATTTGGAAGGATGGAATAGTTCAAGTTAAGGTTAAAACTCAAGAAGTGTGCCTTTG
The DNA here is from genome assembly GCA_018584345.1 of Thuja plicata. NCBI lineage: Eukaryota > Viridiplantae > Streptophyta > Pinopsida > Cupressales > Cupressaceae > Thuja > Thuja plicata. Next base: position 482,846 of record MU225307.1, read on the forward strand.
GTGTAAATTGGGAAATCTTCTTGGGTATATTATTTCAGAAAAGGGAATTGAGGTTAGTCCATAAAAAGTGAGAAAAATAATGGAAATGCAACCACCAATAAATATCACCCAAATCAGAACATTGTAAGGGAAACTATAGTTAATCAAAAGGTTCATCTCACAACTAGCAGATAAGGCTCAACCCTTTACAAGGACATTACATAAGGGAATAACATTCAAATGGGATGGGGTGTGTGAAAATCACTTTCAACAGATCAAGGGGTACCTAGAAAATCCACCTATTTTAATGGCACTCATACCAGGGAAACCTCTCCTTCTATATATATCTGCTACGACAACATCGCTTGGATCTTTACTGGCACAACATGATGAAACAAGAAATGAAATAGAAATGTACTACATAAGAAGAACAATGGTTTCCTATGAACAAAATTACACAATCATCGAAAAATCTTGTCTAGTAGTGGTATTCTCTTTACAAAAGCTCTGACATTACATGCTCACACACCCTGTCAAGCTGATTTCAAAGATTAATCCTTTAAAGTATTTATTAAACAAGACAACCTTTACTGACATACTAGAAAAATGGGTGATGATACTCAGCGAATTCGACATTGAATACATGGACAAAAAATCCATCAAAGGGAAAGTCATTGTTGATCACATGGCGGATGCTCCTCTTTAGGACAGTTTACCACCAGTCATTGAATTCCGTGATGAAGCTATCCTACATCTGACAGAGCACCTATATAAAATTTTCTTTGATGGCTCATTCACACAACAAGGGTCTGGAGTTGGTGAACTCTTTATAACTTCACAAGGATACAAACTCCCTAAATCATACAAGATGATCTTTCCTTGCACAAATAATATAGATGAGTATGAAGCCTTGGTAAATGGACTAAAGTTAGCTATCGAGTAGAAAATCATGGAACTGCACATTTATGGAGACTCTCAGTTAGTGATCAACCAAGTAAATGATCAATACCGGACTAAGGATGAAAATCTCATTTCATATTAGAGAATGGATGATGTTCTAAAGAAGTACTTTGTCTTTATCACCTTTCAGAAGATCCCAAGAGAATAAACCAAAGAGGTTGATGTCATGACTATTTTGGTCTCAATGTTACAATTGGAAGAGCATCGGTTTTGCTATAAATTCCTGGTGGAAGAACTCCCCTTTCCATCCTATGATTCCTCAAAGTCCCAAATAGTGTGCTCAATTGTGGGCACCGAATCCTCTAGATACAACCAAATATAATCCTAACCACGTGACCAAATAATTCCTAATGGCCTATCTAGAAATGAGAAGAGAAACCTTATAAGAAATCCATCATGTTACTTGATCATAGCTAACAACTTACACAGACGAGGTCTAGACGATACTCTCCTTAGGTGTCTAGAGAACATGTGCTAAAGGGAAGTCTATGAAGGTATTTGTGGGTCTCATTCAAATGGTCTCTCATTGGCCAAGAAACTCCTAAGGGTGAGGTACTACTAGCCTTCCATGGAGAAAGATGTTTCTTAGTTCACCAATTCCTGCAAGAAATGCCAACTACATGGGAACCAGATCCACGCTCCTACTCGAGAGTTGTTACCTTTTATCACATGTTGGACATTCCAACAATGGGCCTTTGACTTGGTAGGTCAAATATATCCATCATCTAGTGAACATAAATTCATCATTACGACCACTAAGTACTTCACAAAGTGGGTTGAAGCAGTCCCTCTTATCAAAGCAACCAGTAAGCAAGTATCAATGTTTATCCTAAATTACATCATCTGTAGGTATGGGATACCTTCCTCTGTTATAACAGATAATGGGGGACAATTCAAGAATAAATATATCGATGAATTGTAAGAAAAATTCAATATTACCCAGCAATATTCCTCTATCTATTATCTGCAAGGGAATGGACAAGCTAAGGCATCCAACATAAACCTATTGAAAATCCTGCATAGAAAAGTGAATAAGTCAGGAAAGGATTAGAATCTCCAGTTGAATCCAGTTGTGTGGGCCTATCAGACCAATATCAGAATACCTAAAAGGCAACATCATTTGCCTTGGTATATGGCACAGAAGTAGTAATACCTATTGAGGTCGAGATACCATCACCCATAGTCTCTTTGCAAGGACTCATAACCAGTGAAGATTACCAGATTTCCAAAATCCAGGAAATAGAATTATTCAATGAAAGAAAACAAGAAGCATTTGACCATCTAAGGGTCTATAAAAAAGGATGTCTAGAGGTTACAACGAGAAAGTAAGATACAAATAATTTCAGGTTGGTGATCTTGTACTTAGAGAGAATCCAAAGAATCAACAAAATCATGAACAAAAGGGAAAATTTGAACCCAACTAGCTGGGTCCCTTCATGATTACTGCAGCATTTGGCTCTGGAGCCTATCAATTGTCAACTCTAGAAGGGGAGACATTTCTTTATCCAATCAACATAATCCACCTGAAGAAGTTTTACAGCTAGACATTCTAAGAAAAGAGCAGTTCATGTATAGAGAAAATGATCCTAAAAAAATACCAAAAATAACAAAAAGAAGAAAAAGTAAAAGAAATTTGAAAAAGTCCTAAAAAATGTTCATCCTAGTGAAAACCTTGGAAACAGACACCTTGATGAATCAACAAAAAAAATGAAAAAGAGAAAAATGCAAAAAATTTAAAATTAAAAAAAAAAAAAAGAGAAAATACAAAAAAATATGAAAAAGCAAAAAAGTGCCTTGGTGAAAACCTGGTAAACAGGCACCTTGGTAGAAAAAATAGAAATTCTGCCAAGTGGTGAAAACCTGGTAAACAGGCACCTTGGTAGAAAAAATAGAAATTCTGCCAAGTGGTGAAAACCTGACAAACAAGCATCACTTGTAACTAGCGCTCTATCTATCAACTTGTAGCTTGACTGTCACACCCTCAAAGGCCTCAACTTTCTTCGTTGCACCTATGGACTTACAACCACTTTTCCCAATTGTTGTCTCAACATCATAGCTTGGGATCGTCGATGTATTCATCCTACAGGATAATTCCTCACTAAGGTAAATCTCCTAGCAATTTGGACAACCAAGTCCATATCTTGTCAATCAATCAACATCAATTATGTTGGTCTTTCAGCCACTGGATAGTTTTCCACTAACACAATGGTGTTTCTCAACACCTCAATCAATAGTGTTTCTGAACACTACCTATTTGGACACATCTATGTTTTTTCAACACATCATATAAAACATCAATGAACCTAATCTTGGCTTAATAACATTCAAGCACAAAACTGTGTTTTTGAACACTAACACTCAAAAGCATGATGGTGTTTCTCAACACCCTACACAGACAAACATATAATGATCACACTTGCTGAAAGTATGATGAACATTTTCTTGAATGTTGTCTGTTATTGATGGTTTTATACTCTTTTCTTTGACTGTTGCTTGTTGGTGTGGTCTTGATGATCCTGTAACATCAAATAAATTGGGTATTTGTGATAAGAGCCTCCACAATAAGGTGGATCAACCTCACATACCTCAACTCCATTTATTTGTGCACTAAGGTGAGATCAGAACTATCTCTTTGATTGTTATTAATCTTCATGTTTATGCAAGATCACACTCATGGTTATCTCAGCTTTGAATAGATCGATACTAGTGTACTCTTGCAATATCAACTAGAAACCATGTTCAGGTCATCTTGGTTCTAATACCTCGATGCTTACATTAGTTTCTCGCATTTTATCTGATAAAGGTCATACTCGTATCCTTATGGTTGCAATGGCACGAGTAAGGGTTGTATTGACTCTGATGTCCCAAATGCTAGATGATGAAAAAACTAGCTAAATGAATCAGTGACTAGACTCGCATCACTGACTGCATTTCATTTTAGGCTTGCATTTCATAATGACAGTATAATAATAAAATATCTATCCCTATCGCGTTGAATCCCTTGTCAAAAGAGGCCAACTACATTCATCATCTTAGGTTATATATTTGCATGAAAGGGTCATAATCAACCATACAGGAATCATATAATGTTGAATCGTCACAATTTTCAGACGATGTTACAAAGCTGATATAAGAAATATCATGATAGGAGAATAATGAATAATGGAAAGAAGAAACAAGATACATAAGAGAAATAATCAACATATGAAACCAGATACAATACAAGATGCTAATCTAATCAGAGATATCACACGAGCAAGAAGATAATAAAAGCATGTATTAAAGACATCCAATGAGAAAGAGTCAATCATATATATATATATATATATATATATATATATATATATATAAGTGATCATGCAAGCTTGAGAAAAACATGCATCCTTGATGCAAATGAATCATGTATACATAGATATATCTTAAAAAAATTAGAACGAAATAAGATAGAAGAAGGGGATTGTTAGGATTAAGTAATACTAAGAGGGGGGTGAATCAATATTACAACACTTAAAATAAACTTTAAACCAATTCCACATAAACCATAACATTTCTAAAATGGAAAGAGCATAAACAAATAACACAGAACTCATAACACCATTATTTATTGTTGAGGAAACCCTAGCCAAGGGAAAACCCAAGTGGGGATGATACCCACAAGCATGCACTAAAGTATAATGTCCCTGTTAGGAGACCTAGCCATGTTAGGAGCTGAATATTACATAGTACAATTCCTTGTTAGAGGAATACAACCCTGTTAAAGGTATACAACACCCTGTTAGGGGCCAACTAAGCTTACAACTCTT
>MU225307.1:487766-508551 GCA_018584345.1 Thuja plicata
TATATATATATATATATATATATATATATATATATATATCTTATTACCAAGTCGTCTCACTTAATCAATATTTCACAGTCGGCTCTCAATACAAAATAGAATTAATAATGCAAAGAGAAAATACAAAGTTGACACTATTACATCAACAAAATATAGATTATCTACAGTCATAATCCAACTTAGCTTGCCAGGAGTCCACGTCATAGTCCCCAAATCATCGTTGTTATCCAACTGCTATGTTTCATTGTTTTTTTGTTGTTGCATGTCTTCAAATCTCTCTAACTCTCTGTTCTTGTCACCAAAATCAAATTGATCATAAATGTAGGTCATACATACCCTATAGTATCTTACTCTAAGCTGGCACATGATAACTCATTGATCTCGATCTTTGATACCCAAAATAAATTTGAATTTATGCTTATGTACTTAGTCAATTTCAGAATTGAATCACCAAAACTTTACTTCAATTCAATCAATCAATATGCCATATGGGTTTCCATAAATTACAACCAAAAATTGATTCATACAAAAGTGATCACTTGCCAACAATCTCTCCCTTTGGCATTAATGACAAGGCTTAACAAAAAATGACTAAGTGTTCCAGCACAAAAATTATCTCTCCTATTTTCCTCTTCTATTATGCTTCTCTCTTCTCCCTTATATATTTTTCTTCTCTCTCCATCATTTTTTTCTTCTCTTCCCCCCTTCAACACCAATGACAAAGGTGCATAAAAAGTAATACAACTATTGCTTGCTCACCATTTTCAGAATATCTTGAAAATAATCTTCCAAGATCTTAACTTCTGCGCTCCATGATTTAACCAATAGTTGACTAACATGAATTAGTCCATTTAGTGCATATGATGATGTCTCTACTGCTTTCAACTCTGTAGGCATAGAGTTTGTCAGTGATTTTGTTGTTTTCTCCATATCTGATAAATGCACTTCAAGAATTGATAGTTTAGGAGTGATTAAACTCCTCTATAAGCCAAATCTTGACATGACTCTCCCTTTCTCTATATCCAATACATTAAGCTTATCCAAAATCCTTGTTACCTCTATCCATTTCTATTACCAATTGTGAGGAGGTCTCACAACTGTCCATCATACTATTCAAGGTTGCCCTATCCTTAGAAATAATGTCTTCAATGTTATGAACATGTCTGATTGGGTTCATGCAATAACTGAATAGCATCCTGCCATGTGCAACACAACTCTTAGCTTTTGCAGTAACAGATTTAAGAATGCCCAAGTCCCATGAAATAGACTGGAAAACTTCCATCAGTTTCTTCTCCAAGTAGCTCTTCTCTGCCTTTTTTTTTTCTATCTTCACTAGGATCTCATAGTGATCATCAAAACTGTCAAGTGCTAACTTTAAGTTTTCTACATCATCTCTGCTTTGGAAAACAATAGGTACTGGAAGCAATTTGTTCACAGTATCAATTTCTCTAGACAATACTTTAGTTTTCTTACCACTTTTCTGCTCGTATCTCTCCTTTTCTTTAGTCAGTGCAGTGAAAGCTAGACTCACCAACTCATCCTCATCCATGCGATCAACATCAACATCAATAGGTTTGTCTTTACTTGCCAACAATAAGATAGAAGATGTGTCAATTTCAATTTTGACTTCACCTTTTTCTTCTTCTTCTTCTTTCTTATCAATTTCCTTATGTTCCTCTCTTTGTTCTTCATCCTCAGCCACTGTACTGTCAATGTTTCCTTCAAATGGATCCTTGTCATCATGTGAAGTGTCAAGAGTCATAGACCCACCAGATACATAGAAATCTATTTTCATATCATCTTCACTCTTCTTAACACTTGCCTCAGCTATCTTGGAACTCTCTCCCATTCCTAAAGGTGTAGGCATTTTAGGTTTAGGAGGTGGAATCTTTTCAGACATAGTCATCATTAGTATCTGACCCAATTCTCTCTAAGTCTCTTCAGTAATTTCATCATACTTTCTTGCCATAATCTTTACTAACCTTGCATTGGTCCTCAACAAAGGTTTTAGTTCACCAAATATTCTATCTCTCTCTTGCATAGAGATTACATGTAACATGTTATCAATTGCTTGATTTATGATAGTCTCATCTTCAATATGTGCTAGTTGTTTTCTTATATTTAGTCTACCATATAGCTCTTTAGGTACACTGCCCTCTATCTCTAACAGATTTTTCTTGAAAACAAGTGATTCACTACAATATCTTCAATCATAAGTTTATCAGTTTCCTCATACATGTCATAGTACTTGTTTATTGAAACTAGCTTCCCTTTCTTAATTGCTCTCTTCTCAATCATCTTCAAGTCTAGTTTCCATACATGTCTATCACTTTCAGCTTTCTTTTCTTCTCCCTCAGTTCTCTATACTTTAGGTGGTGAATCTGGTTTGTTGGATCTAGTGCTTCTCCAAGGTGCAATCTTAACTGCCTCTTCTTTTGATGTCTTCAGTGGTGGTGAAGGGGTGGTAAGATCAATAATATTAGAAGGTGGATTATCTAATATCACAACTTCAGAATGTGGAAGGGCTGTAGTAGAAGTACTTGCCAATCCAGAAGAACGTTATGTTAACTTCTTCTTTACTTCCTTCAATTCTTCCTTGGTTAATCCTGCCTTAACACCACATTCATGAATAATGTTGTCTACTTTCCTTTTCCAACCCTCTGATCTATTCCTCTCTTACTTTAGCTGATTTTTCTTCATAATTACCCCATCTCTCCTTAGATGTATCTACTTCAGATGCCAAAATGTGTTCGATCTGCATAGTTAGGACTTCTAAACTTACCTCATATCCAATAGGATAACACCATTTCTTCCTCGGTATAATTGCTTCAAAACACACATAGTCTGTCTCAACCATAAAACATATTGTGTGCTTATATTTTTCAACTAAGTCTTCAGGAATCTTGTATCTCTCTTTCATTTGCCTCTGAAGAATCTTAATCATGCCAAATAGTTCTCCATCAACCCATGTGCTATTCTATCTTTAGTAGCTCTCAGAAATTTGAATACTAGTAGGTATCCCTTTTCTCAAACCACTAGGGTGCATTCCTGGAAATCTGTGCTCAATGTGAATGTACATGTGGACTAGTAGTGAACCAAATCTGAAGGTTTTGGACGTGTCTTTCTTTATCAACTTGACATTCTCAAAAAACTATTGTGCCAATACTTTTCATACGTTGTACTTAGTATTTTCTTTCACCATTATATAAGCCATCATAATTACTCCTGTATATACTAAATTAGGTCTACTACTATAGTAAAATTTGTAACCAAGTATCATCAAAATCAATCTCACATCCTGTAGATAAATGTCATTCACTGTCATAGCTCTCCTATCCCATTTTGAGTGTGTTAGGGTTTCAATTTTCTTCTTTATATGATTCTCCGCCACAGAGATGACTCCAGTATTATCCAATCCAGTGATCTCAGGTATCAGTTGACTACAAATCTTTTTAGGTTGTTCACCTATCTAGATAAATTGATCATGAACTCTGCTCAGCAATATTTTAAACCATTCCTCTTCGCTGAAATCGTATAAGTCCATAATTTTCATAATGTTTAACTCATCTACATGTTTTAACTCATCTCTCATTTTTCCATTATCCGTCATGTAATCCATCTTAGCACAAATTTCATCAACACCCAGTATGTCATATTTTCAATGAATATATGCCCTAATGTCTTCTACATGCAAGATGTCGTGCAGTGTCTGGGAAAATGCTCCTTCAGGGTCATCTTCACACGAATTAAAAGGATTTTTCTTGAATTTATACCTAGGTCTATCCACAACATCATATATCAAAGGTGCATCCATAGCTTCTGTAGATGTAAATACCTTTTATATGTTGAATTCTGAGTATTCGCTTTGATTGATCACGCAAGGTGGTTGTTGGATAGTATGAATCTCTCTTCTCTCTAATCTTCTTAGGTCACTGCTTCTCAAATGGTAAGGAAATAGATAATCATTAGGTTCTTTATACATTGTTAAGTGTTAAAAACTCACATTACCCAGTATTGTTCAGTCAGTCATAAATATCGCGATCATAATATATGCATCGTCTGATGTTGTGCTCTTAGATATATGTTCCATGATGTGGGCCAATATCATAGCTAAGCTCGCTAGAGCTTAGTCCACATAATCAGGGGCTGGATATATTCTATTGTGCTCATCTGATACTCCCCCTAAGGCCATGCTTGACCAATTAGGTTGATTATGCTTTTCTAGCATTAGGCAAAGATCTAGTAGCATCTATTGTCTCGCCCTGAACCAATATATCACTTGTCTCTTTGATTTTACATATCTTATCACTGTTGTTATCTTCTACTTTCTTGAAACAACTATTAAAATCACTCTTGAGTTCTGCAAGACTTTTACCAGTAGCATTGTCATTCTTCTTTGTATTCATAGGAGGTGGTACTCTTCTTTTATTTACTCCATTATACCTACAAAACTTCTCTATATGACCTGGATTGTTTTATTTGTAACATGTGATCTTAGCTGTTGATTCTCCTCTATTGTTGTCTTGTTTGTATCTAGTCTGATCAGGTTTCCTGCATTCTATCTTCTTTTGCCCATATGCATTATAGTTAAAACAATGACCAAAGAAATTTTTGAAAGGGGCATTACCTCTGCAATCTCTTTTCATGTGTCCAAACTTGATACAACCAAAACATCTACCTCTGAAAGGTTTGATTTGTTCTTTAGGCTCTTCGAGAGTAGATTTTTCTGCATCAGTATTTGCATATGGTTTCACTTCTTGATTCTTGGAACATTCAGCTACATTGAAGCCAATACCAGTCATATCTCCTTTAGGTTTCTATCTGTCTCTTTTTCCATCGATCAAGTCACTGCTCATGTGAAGTTTCTCAATGTGTTTCTTTGTCTCAATAAATTCACCCGTTATGATGTGATTGTATTTCTCTAATTATAGATACTTTTTCTTGTAATGGTCAGCCTCATTCTTCATGTGTTCCATCAGAACATTTGCATTTTTTAAAGCATCTTCAATCTTGATCTTAGCATTCTTTTCTTGTTGAATCTCTTTAGTCTTTATTTCATTTTCAAGCTTCAAAGCATCATTCTCTTGTTCAAGTTTCTTTATCTGATCTGAATTATCATTATCTGAATATTTGTTTATATGAACCATAAGATCTTGTCTCTAATTTCTACAAAGTTCAAGCTGGTCCTTATGTTTCTTGATGAATCCATTAGTTGTCCTTAATTTGACTCTCAAGTCACCGTTTTCTTTTTTTTATTTATCAAGGTCTTCAACTGCAGTTTCAAAGTTCTCTTGCAAATTATTTGAATCCATTATGCTCACTTAAGCTATTAATATTTCTCTCCAAGGGCCAAAAGCTCTAATAACAATTGTTAGGATTAAGTAATATTGAGAGGGGCATCAATCAGTATTACAACACTTAAAATATACTTTAAACCAATTCCTCATAAACCATAAACTTGCTAAAATGGAAAGAGCGTAAACAAATAATAGATAACTCATAACACCATTATTTATTGTTGAGGAAACCCTGGCCAAGGGAAAACCCCGATGGGGATGGTACCCACAAGCATGCACTAAAGTATAATGTCTCTGTTTGGAGACCTGGCCCTATTAGGAGCTGAATATTACATAGTACAATTCCTTGTTAGAGGAATACAACCCTGTTAAAGGTATACAACACCCTGTTAGGGGCCAACTGAGCTTACAGCTCTTACAAAAAAACTTATGTTACAAAGTGTTCTTCAATAATGAACATAAACAAGCATCTTTAATGCTTAGATGGTTCCAGTCATAGTTGTCCAACGATCTTTGTCATCCTCTTCTCTGCCATTCGTACATACACATATATTCACTCATCAAATCTCCCATATATCCTCACTATATATATATATATATATATATATATATATATATATATATATATACCAAGTCGCCTCACTTAATCAATATTTCACAGTCGGCTCTCAATACAAAATAGAATTAATAATGCAAAGAGAAAATACAAAGTCGATGCTCTTACATAAACAAAATATAGATTATCCACATTCATAATCCAACTTAGATTTCTAGGAGTCCATGTCATACTCCCCAAATCATCGTCGTTATCCAACTGCTCTGTTTCGATGTTCAGTTGTTGTTGCTTGTCTTCAAATCTCTCTAACTCTCTGTACTTGTCACCAAAATCAAATCGATCTTAGATGTAGGTCATACATACCCCATAGTATCTTCCTCTAAGATTGCACATGATAACTCATCAATCTTGATCTTTGATACCCAAAATAACTTTATATTTTTGCTTCTGTACTTAGTCGATTTCAGAACTGAATCACCAAAACTTAACTTCAATTAAATCGATCAATATGCCAGATGTGTTGCCATAAATGAAAACCAAAAAGTGATTCATACAAAAGTGATCACTTGCCAAAAATATCAAGACTCACTCCCTCCCTCACCCCCATCATGAGGAGGAGGCAGTGGAGCATTAGCTCTAGCAAGAGGTGGAGGGATAACTCCATCATATCTAGCCGCAAACTATGAGTATATAGGCACTATGTAAAACTCAAGAACAACTGAAATATATAAAGCATAATAATAAGCAGCTCTATCCCCATGGTGAGTCGCAACATGCTAAATCTAATCTTGGTATATGATCAGTCCTTGAATGCGTTGGTCTCTATTGGCAATCGTGCAGTATCGCTTGGCTATCTGTTCTTGTGACACTGGCAGTTGTGTGTAGCCCTCAGACCCGCCCTCTCAAAGTATGAATCGTATCCCGTGGAGTCTTCTCCCAAGGGCACTCCTCCTCTCCAACCTATACATCTCTCCTATGTTGAACCTGTCGGGGTGCGTCATCAAAATTGAGACCTTGTGTTGTATCCCCCATCTCTACATCTACTCTATCTGAGGGACGAACATCGACCCGAACTAAACCTAAGCTCCCACCCTCCCCGCACTGACATTGTTTCCCTACTGTTTGTTGGTGCCCTGCTCAAACTAGCACCAGGATCTTCCCTTCTCTCCTAGGTTTTAGAGACCTTTGTCCTATGCTTGTAGTTCTCTGATATGGTAGAGGGGCATCCTCCTCATCGATCTGTGGCACTCTCTCTGTCGGATCAGTAAACCTAGGGAATGGATGTTGGGAAAAGCAATCCCTATACTCTAGCATGACCCCTACATCTACCAAGTCATCCAAATAATCCCAGGCCAACCATCCTATCTGTGTGATATCTTGTAATGAAAGGGAAGGAGATAACCTAGGAACCCATCCATGTCTCTCCTCATCAACAAAATGAGAATATGGAGTGAACTTCTGTAGAATGCTCTAAGGTCGTCCATACTACCTCAATACCTAGGAGACAACAAAAGGCTCAATAATGGAGGAGGACCTCCCAATAAATAGACTTGAAATAAATAAGTTTCTCTTCTGAGACCTCATATCTCCCTAGGCCTTTGTACCTCAATACGACCTTCAGGCCACTACACTAAGACCGTTGAGATGACATCTCCAGTAATCAGTCTTCCCCAAGTGGGGTTGTGTAAGGAAACCTGAATATATGTAAATAAAATAATAACCATCCTATCGGGGGTCATCTGTCACTGGCCTGCTGATAGAAAGGTTCTCCCATGCCCATACTTGTAGTCTTAGTACTCCTGCAACCATCCCCCTAGAACCTCAGAATACAACCTCATACATCTCGTCATACATCTGTGCAAGAAGGCACTGACCCCAACCTAACTTCTCTGGACTCATGAGAAGTCTCTCTAATACTCAGTCCCAACCACAAAGGAATCCATTCTGACCCCTGTCTGCCATAATAAAGCAACCAATGAAAGCCGCCATAATGCAGGCAAGTGGAAACTGAGCCCAATATTTGATCACCAAGTCATCCCAGGTGATAGCTCGGTCCAAGATAGTATGATCATGAAATACTCAGAGAAGATCCTGTATGCAAAGTCGTGGAGTCATGTCATACTCCACTCTCTCTCTCTCCAGAAAATAGAATTCAAAGAATTTTGTAAATATCCTCAGAAGTGATGGTCATCTCCCCAATAGGAAAATGAAAAGTATTGTGCTCACTATGAAACTTCTCGACCAAAGTTGTGAGAAAACCATGATTCACACGGATGGCAGGCATCTTTAGTAACCAACCAAAGCCACACTCACCAATATGTCATTTTTGTGCATCTGATAAGTTCCTCGCTAACCATATGGTAGGAGGATAGGTAGACCAGAACTGTATATCTAGTAGTTGCTCTTGCAAAATAAAAGCAATGGGAAACCATCGGTAAACAAGTGAAATCAAGCTAAACATGTTGAACAAACAACCCATGATGGTCAGAAAAGCTGAAAAACATGCTAAGGAATCCAAATTTATGAACTGAAGAGACAAATTTTGACATTGAGGACCTTTAAAATGCTCATTGTTTCTCATACGACAAAGTACAGACAACTTCACAGGCATGATAACTCGGACAAGTAAGGATTACGAGAAGTACGACAAAAGATTCTAATATGAATAATACTATAAAGGCAGATGACATTTTGGTTTTTCAGGAAAAGACTTGTATGATTCATGGGTGTCTACCATACAACAAAATAAATGGGCCAATACGATTAAGCATTTTGTGGCAGTTTTTCATACAAGTTTCCTCACCGACCCATACAAAAAAATGACTCAACTGGGTCAAAAATGACTCAACAAATTGAAAAATGCAATAAAAAATTACAAAAATAGAATCAAGACGGAATTTTTTTGACTACTTACTGGAGGCGGATAATTTTGGTGCCGATTGCGCCTCATCATGTGCTCAAATCAATGATTTTTCAATGGGACCGCCATTTTCGCTTGGAGAAGGTTTTCAGAATTTTAAAATCAAGAAGTGAAAATGAATTGAAAATGACCCTTTTGGCCCTTATATAGGTTTTTGACCTAATTTTCAAATTTCTCTGATTGACATGAAGATTGCACCCTTAGCTAATTGGACAACCATGAATCCATTTTCGGGATTGAAATCAAAATTTGATGTCATTTTGCTAGTCAAAAATGCAAGTTAACCTTATACTTCAATGTAATTGATTGCTAACGCTATCATCACCAGATTCCTCCTCAATTTCATTCCTTATCAACTAAATCAAGCATCCTCTATTTCAATCCAAGAAATTCAACTCAAGTCAACTCTTAGTCAAATTTGGTCAACCTGACCTCAAATCAAGCTCAAATCTAATTCTTCTATGACCTTATCATGATCAATCTGATTAAATTGATGCTTTCTAGTCATCAAATTAGTTACAATCATGCTTTCTACCCCAACAACATATTGATTTCAATCCTGAGGGGGCAGCATCAATATATCAATAATTTGATTTAATCAACAAGTTTCACCACTAGAGACATCAGAGCTCCGTATAAAATCAAGATCCTTCCTAGACAAGTGATTTCATCACTTCACATCAAGTCACTTGAATCTCTAGGGGCATATATGTTTCATCACACCACATCAATCTGGCAGCGCCTCTTAGTCGGGTATAGAGTCAATTATCTTGAGCATTCGATCAAATAACAATTAATATCATTGCACCACATCAGTTTGATTAGCCAATTCTTGAGTGAATCCAAAAATTGAGAAATCTTCGTTAGGATGGATATTCAGTTTCATTACTTCACTCAAGCTGAATATTTGGATATCCCTATCAGTCGTCGCTCATTGAAGTATGGAGCTTATATCTTCATTCTTCAATCGATCTTCATCCAATCAATTTCAGAATCAATTCTGATTTGTGGGATAGTTTCATCACTTCACATCAAGTTATTCTCGATCTATCATCAAATGTTCTTTGAATCAATGGAATGCTCGCACATCGATTCAAAAAGGGGAAAATGTAATCACGTTAAATTGGTCTAGTAAACCCATAGCCCCTAATTTAATTAATTGGCCTCAAGAAATCCCAAAAACCTAAAGGCCTTCAATACTATAGGTTAATTATGCAACCAAATCCTAATAATCTCTCTTGCATAATTAAACCAAAAGTTCTGAATCAAATCATCAATTTAATCTTAACTCAAGCTTGAAAGATCAATTAATCACTATATATTGCACACCTAAATAAAAGTTCTTACACTTTTATTTAAAGACCCCATCCACACATGGATGTGCACACTTTATCTTGATTAAAAGGTGATTAAGAGAGGGATTTACCAAATTTGTCCTCATCCTCCCTAAAAAAACACAAATTTGACCAATCAACAATCTCCCACACGGATTAAGCTCACATGGATTGAAAAGGAATGCATCTCAAATGCCCTTTGTGATTAAATCTTAGTCGTCCATTTTGAGGAAATTCCTATAAAAAGGATAGCTCTCCTTGTTGAAAAGAGAGACAAATTTCAGAAGTAACATCATAGTGTCATTTTGATTCTAGGTTTTGCTCATTTTGTAGGAATGCATTTTATTGATAGCTTAGTGTTTTCATTTTTCTCTTAGATGTTGAATCTTAGCTTCAATTTCTTAGCATTTTCTTGCATATTTTTTAGACCTAACCCATGTTATATCATGCATTGATCTTAGTTGCATTTAGCATTTCATTTTCATGATTTTGACGGCAAAGTATGCAAGTTCATGCAGCATGTCCACCTTTTGAATCTTCTATTTTGGAGTTGTCTAGTCACTAATTCTAAATGTCAATCTGATGAGCATCTATTGAGAATCAAAATCGCTTCATCTAGGAAGCAATAAGACAATTTATGGGGTTGTTGCATAATGATAGATTTCAATTTGATGATGAATAACCCCTAAGCTAATGGTTTATTGAGTGTTTGGTTGTTTGGAGGTTGAAAACCACATTTACACCACATAGGTGTATATATTCTTTTTCTCTGACCTAGTATGGAGATTGTGATTGCACGATTTTGAGAAGGAAACATGTGTTTTCTATCAATGCCAAAGGGGGAGATTGTTGGCATTTTGATGGATTTTGGGTACATTCATAGGGAGTCACTTGTTTGGTTTTCATTGATGGAAACTAAGTCAGAACAACCATGAAATATAATAGGTTAAGTGAGGACATAATCAGTAAGAAGGATTCATGATCGGTAATGCAAAAATTTGGATAAGTCCATAAGATTGGTAGACAATGAGGACAACACTATGGTGGTGATCTTGGTACAAGTGGAATCATGAGTAACGGTCATGGGTACAACATCAACATGTTTATATTTCAGCGTGGTTCCAACCACAATTCATTTGATTAATCGGTAAGAGAGTTTTTGATGTCACAGACACTGAGACAGATAAGAACACTTGTGTTCTTGAGCAACAGTTGGTAGATCCTAGATCGATGAGATGTATAGTAAGTGAAATGATATCTGATGATATGATGACATGGGATTAAGGTTATGGAAGTGATGAGTTGACATTTATGGGATCTATGCAATTGTATGAGGTGGATTTATGGCGATGCATTGGAGAATTCAAAACATGTTTGACTACCTTGGAGATATAACTTGCAGACCTTATTTTGATCCAACGCGGTCATGTTAAAACATGTTTTTAATCATGATGATCACTTTGGTGTGTGGTGCTTACGCGGGAAATTATTTGAAGTTCATTTTTGGCATGTTTAATGTAGGTGAAAGTTGTGTATTTAAAGGGAACTACTCATATTGAAATGGTTGTTGTTGTTAGTGGTGCGATTAGGGTTTTGTGATTACAATCAGTGTTATTTAGAGTTGTGATCAGAGATCAGATAGATCCGATGATTATCGTTGCAAACCATGTTTCTAGGTCCTTGACCTTGTCTACTCTCATTGCTCTTTGATCCTTAGATGTTTAATTTATTTTCTTCAGCTCATCCATATTACTTACTCGTAGGGTACATTCTTTTCCTTTAGCCAGTAAGCCAGTGACCATGTGAATTAGATCCTTTGTTATTATGACTGGCTTGTGTCCATCTAACCACAAAAAATCATCATATACGTGGCTCAAAACATATCTGATCCAATCCTCATTGAAAACTTTGGGAATGAATACCATGTGTGTTAAACCTTTCAATTCCAGATGCCTATGCTCGTCCTTCAACACATTATTTTCACATAACTCATTGTAGTAAATCTTCTTAATCTTTGCATCACCCAATTCAACAATTTTGTTGTGAATAAGTGTTCTTATGTCTTCAATCAAAATTACCCTTTGTGGTAACGATGATAGGGCTTTGGTGTTGTCCTTTTCTTCTACCTTTAAGGGGCACAACTTAAACTCAAGTGTTGGCTCATCAATGATATTGATGAGTACTGGATTTTCAATTCTTGTTTCCATCTTGTTCTACAAACTGCTCTTAAAAACTTCAAACGTCCACTAAGACTTCCGTTAAGGATTTTTGTAACTCTGCTAGCTAGGGCATGAAATTATTCTTGATCGCTTCTGCAATAATTTCTTACTGATAATACTTTGCAATAGATTGCTTTAAGCTCTTCGATAATTCTCAAACAATTGCTTCAAAAAAGTAGGGTAGCAAATGAATAGCGTCGACACGTATTTATTAACCAAAAAGTGCTTGAACAACTATTATGATAATAAATGCTCTCAATAGTAACTTTTCTACTGATAATCCTTCCTTTTATCCGATAACTAAACTTTTTCACCGATAACTATATATATCCAAAATGATAAAACAATAATGTCTACTACTAACTAATTTTCAGTATGAATTCTACTACATCTTTTGCATGCTGATATAAAATTCAATCATAACATTTCATAAAGGGACAAATAGATTTAACAATTTCTTTTTGGTCCCTAACCAAAACTTACTTTCTTAGTTTGATGATGAATCCTCTAGACTTGAGGTTGGAGGGTTATATTTTTTCTCATTAATTTCTTCCTTCTTGACCCAAATCTTCTTCATGTCAGTCCTCACCTGTTCTTGATTCGCTATTGTTTTTCCTTTGTTGTTTTCATTTTTGTCTTGTCAGTACCAACATTTTTGTGCTATATGCCTGTACTTATGACAAATGAAACATACCATTCCTGTTGATCTCTATCATCTTGAATTTATTCTTGGATTTCTCATTCTATAGTGTTCATCTTTATGTCCATTTTGATTGTACGTGTAATAGTAACCTACAAAGCTTCCTACTAATGATGTGCTATTAGCTCTTGATCTGCATTCTTTTGCCCGATGTCCAAACTTATTACAATTGTAGCAATGCCCATGAAAGTGTGTACCTCTTGAAATGTTGACCGGTTTTCTTCTTAAAGCATTCGATGTATGACCAAGCTTTCCACAATTGTAACATGTAGGTCTAGTAGGTTTCTTACCATGTGTACCGATAGGCTCTTGTGATAGATTCTCTGTTGTCGATATTGATGATTCGTCGATTTCAAATTTGTTGTCACCGATATATCCTATGTCAGTTTTTTCTCTCGTTCTTCTTGGATTTTTCAATTGTTCATCCACCTTTTTCATGCTTAACTCAAACTTAGTGAGTCTTTCATTAACCTCTTTCTCAACTTTCATATTGTTATTCAAAGTTTCAACTTCCTTTATTAGATTTTCATTCTCAGTAAGTATCAGTCTATTTTTGTCATTTGTACCATGTAGAAATTCATTCAATGTGTTTTTTCTCCTGTTGCAACCTTTGAATTATAGCATCTTTATCTCTGATGGTTTTCTCAAGATTTTATTTTCCAGTTTCAGGGTCTTTTTGGGCATCTTCTGATGTTCTCATCTTTTCCAATACTTCATTCATTCTTATGGCTTGACATTCAAGTTCCTTTTGGGCTTCAGTTAGATCATCCTCCAGGGAAGTGTTCCTTTCCAACAATTCCTCTACTACTGCAACAACTTCTTCCATATTTGTACTATTTTTTGATAGCTCTTCATAATTATCTAGTGTTATCTGCAATTTTTCTAATAGTTCCTTCCTTTTGGCGAATGAGTATCTTAACTTCTTCTTTAGATCTTCAACTTGTGCCAAGGATTCTTCAATTTGCTTCTCTCTCTTATATCTCTCCATACTCTGAGATCTACTCTCAAGATATTAAACTTCTCTCTAGAGAACTAAGCTCTTATACCAATTGTTAATTGGAAAGATTAGGTACTGAGAGGGGGGTGAATCAATGTAAACAAACTTATACCTCTTTTGTACTTGATTGAACTTTAAACCGTTAAACATCAGCCGATAGTAACATTACGTGATAGTGTCCACATTATTACTGATATGTTGTAACTTAAAAACATAAAGTAAATAACAGTAACACAAAATCAGATCTACACCCATAACACAAATTTTTGGTCTCGCAGAAACCCTTGGTCAGAGGGAAAAACTGCAGTAGGGATGGCACCCACAACTCTTCACTGCAGGAAATT
Source organism: Thuja plicata (assembly GCA_018584345.1). Classification (NCBI taxonomy): domain Eukaryota; kingdom Viridiplantae; phylum Streptophyta; class Pinopsida; order Cupressales; family Cupressaceae; genus Thuja; species Thuja plicata. The sequence goes on from MU225307.1 coordinate 502,134, forward strand.
TTTTTGCATGTCCAAGATTACAATATGTCACCTTCTAAGTGACTCATCCGATTAGGAGTGAGTGATACATTGTTAAGTGTATCTACAGTCCTATTAAGACTACTCTGCTAAGATATTTAATCCTACCTATACAGCGTTCACCGTGTTAAAGGATTTACAAAAAGCTCACATAAAAATGACCTTATCAGTCCTGTTAGAGACTACCCGGTTAAGGGATTTACAATACCTTGTAGAAACTATTAGGATTCTTCACATGATTGTAATGACCTGTTATGTGCTTCCTTCCAAAGCTTGTCAGATCCCTTATGCTCTAAATCTTTGTTCCCTTCTCTGCTTTTCTTTTGATTTGCTTCTCTGCCCAATTTTTTCTCATAACTTCTTCTCTTCAACTACGACTCTTCATAATTTGTTCCTTAATATTTTATCTTTGAATCTCCTTAACTCGTCCTTCATTCCTGACCTTTGATCTTAGGGTTAATCAAAAACTTAATCTTGATCTTCCCGTAAACCATTTTCATGTTCTTCCTCTTGTCGGTTGCTGCATGATTTTCCTTACGATCGATAGTGGTCGACTTCCGATAGTTGACCTCCTTATTCTGATAACTCTTCCTTATGTCTGATAGTAATTCCGATATCTATTACTTTTTTCATTTGACATCAATGACAAAACTTATTATAATGTCAATAATTTCCAACATAGTTCGAGGGTAGTATTGTGTAGATTGATATCAATTATCTTTATGTGAGAGTTGTGTTGTAGTTGTGGTGGAGAGAGGTATTTTCCTGGAAACAATGGAGGCAAATTTCAACTTCAAATCTACCAAACATCAAATATCATTCTGGGGTCCCATTTTGGTGGAACAACTAAAAATTGTGTTCACATTTGATGATCCTTTCTTCGTCATTTTGGTGTGAGCCTTGTTTGGGACTGATTCTTTGGTGTTGAAGTTCAATTATAGGACCAATGTGGATATCACCTCCATGTTTTGTGCCTGGGGTTTGGAATGTGATTCTAGAGCTGAAGTGAAGAAAGTAGTGGAGCATTGTGTTCGTGCAGAATTGACGCAGTCATGGCAGGATTTTCCCCAATGGAGTGGTCCAAGACATGCATGACAAGTCAACCATAGCAGAAACAACCAACTTAGGAACAAGAATAGACAATCAACATGCTACAACAGATCTTCGCATTATTATTTAAACAAGTATTTACATCACATTGGCCTGCAAGATGCATATTACAGACTTTCCACACACATGCATGATTACAACAGAAACTCAATCTAAACCCTAATTCTAACCTTCCAAAGGCTATCTTACTTAGATCTACCATTGCTCCCCCGGAACTCTCTAAAAATAGATCAAGAGCCTCAATATAAAGAGCCTTCGCAACACATATGTCGGCCAGATCAATTACATTTTCCAAGACTAAGAAAATGTAACATGTGCAAAAATAGTTCATGACCCAAATCATAAGATCTCAATACCAAGATGTTGTAATGATGATCAATCCAAGAGAGACGTCAGCCAAAGATCCAATAACATCGTGATATGAGCCACAAAGTTTCATCGATTGAGAAATACTTTGCAAAACCATAAAACTTCAACTGATCGTTAGAACATCAAGAATGCACAAAACTAACCATGAATCTTTAATATATCCACAACAAAGTATCTAAATGAGGTGTGAACCCAGACGTGAGTAAAACATGATGTCTAGAACCAACCCTGAGGTTCACAACAACAGATGATCCAAAGCAAAGGAATGCCACTAGAAACTCAGAAAACTGGAAAACAAGAACAAAACTAAAAGGAAATATTTTTGGGTGATGCAAGATTCCCAATGACCCTAGGATTCTCTTGCATCAGACACCCTTGGTGAGAAGAAAATGTTCTATAAGAGAAACTTATAAACATTTGACAGGATTCATGACATAAATCCCATGCTCATTCTCAATCCAAATATCCTCTTTATCTGCAACTTCCCTTCTTTGTACTTCTATTTTTTCTTCTATTATATCCACTAGCTTACTTTGTTTTGTACTTTCTCTATCATACCTCACATCAACATCAGGTAGTAAAGAACCACCTCTTTTCTTTCACACATCTGATTTACCTCTATTAAAAGACTTCATATAATCAACAACCAAAGTCCTCTACTGCTTCACTTTACCCTTCATGTTATCTAATACCAACTGATTCTCAGTCTACCTTTCAGACCATTCTTCAGATCCATATCAACCTCTGTATTCTACTTCTCTAAACAATAACTCTTCACAATGCTCAAATTCCTTACACTTCTCCCCTCTACCTCCTTCAAGGGAACTAAAGTAAACTTCTATTCATCATTCTCTAATGTGACCAAGTTATTTATGCAATCATGGATAGCTCCCCTATCGAATTTCCAAGGTCTTCCCAATATAACATGAGAAACATTCATAGATACCACATCACACAATACCTCATCTTTGTAAGGTCCAATGTTGAAATTCACCAAACATCGTTCTTTCACCTCCACCATATGATCATCTGAAAACTAACTTATCCCATAAGGACAAGGATGTTGAAACCTTTTCAATCCAAGATTTTGTACCATTTCTTCTAATACCAAATTATCAGCGTCACCACCATCCATAACAACCTTGCAACCTTTACCTCCTAATTCGCAAAAATTCCTAAACAAATTCCTCCTATGTATAGGTTCAACTTCCTTTTTACTCATCGTGATTCTCCCAAGCATAAGAGATTCTCCCATCTCAGGTTCTTCCATATTCTCCATAAGTTCATCAGTGGTATGTTCCTCATGTGCCACAGATTATGTCTATCCAAGCTTTTACTAGATCTTTCAGAACATTGAAAAGCTCCATGTCCTATGCCATCACATTTGAAACAAGTATCTTTGAATTCTTTTCTACCATTCCCTCTTCTATGTGTTCTTTGATTAGGTTCATCTTCAATGTTCTTCTTTTCCTTTCCATTATTATTCACTTTTTTCCCTTCCCTCTAGGGTTACTTTGTCTCATGTGTACCTTATCTTCTGTCTTCAATGCATATTGATAAGCATCCTCCACTGTAGAAATCCTTAGCATACTTAACTCATCCTGGATGTTAAATCTTAGACCATTAATATACCTATCCACCTTCTCCTCAGATGCCTCTTGATGACCAGATCTAATTGTCATCTTGTAAAACTCCTCAGTGTAATCCTTCACACTCAAGTCCTTAAAGTTCTGTAACTTCTTGAACAATTCCAATTCATAATCTAAAGGAATGAATTTAGCTTTCAGTCTAGAAACCATTACCCTCCATCTAGTGATTTTTATTTCACCATTCTCCTCTCTATATTTTTGCAATTCTTTCCACCATAAGGCAGCATGACCCTTTAACTTAGTATGTGCCAACCTAACCCTCTATGGATCTCTGATATCCTCAAGCTCAAAGTAATCTTCTTGTTCACCCATCTAATCTATCAACTCTTCAGGATGCAATGAACCAGAGAAAGTAGAAAATTTCATCCTATGATTTTTACTTACTTGTGCCATAGCCTTCAATAATATTTCTTCATCTCCAAGGATCTTAGTATTTACAGTCTCAAGATCTTCAGTAGCTTCCTCATATTCTTCCTCAATCTCAGGATTCCTTCGCAACCAAGTCAAGGCATTACAAATCTTAGTTCTCATCTCATTTTGAAAGTCCTCCATCATTTTTTCTAACCTTATAGGTTCATCCTTCTAGACGATATCTTTCTGATCCTCAGGTAAAACTGCCTTAGCTTCGGCGATCTGATTACAAAGTTCTCAATTGCCTCTCACTCGACGATCTCCCTGACACACTTATATCCTGCCTCCAAATAGACGATCAATTCACCTTCGATATGCCTTCAAAAAACCAAACAAAGTAACCAAAAACAATTTCCTCATCGATCCCCTTGCGCAAGTCCTCTACAATTTTATCTCAGATCCACACTCTGCCACCCCACAACAAACATATATAGGGCTTCGCAAGATCAGGAACTCGATCTGCTAACACATGAACGTCAACCTTGCTCTGATACCACCTGACGCAGTCATGGCAGGAGTTTCCCCAATGAAGATGGTCCAATCTATGCAACATGAGTCAACCACGGCGGAAACAACCAACTCAAGAAAAAGAATAGACAATCAACATGAAACAACCTTTGAGAAGTATACAATTAGATTAAAATCTAAGTAGATGAGTAAAAGATTACATTTAAAGACCAAATAATTACAAATGCTTGGTAATACCATTTAGATTGACCAATGCATCAAGCAAGTTCAAGAGGTTGATGAACAAAGTTTTGAATCTATTTCTAAGGACATCTATGGTTATATGTGTGGACAACATTTTGGTGTTAAAAAGATAAGAAGATAATTTGCACACATGTGACAAGTCTTCACACAAGCAATCTCTGGGAAGGGAGGATTGTAATGTCCCCTTTCTAGCCCATTAATTCATGATGTGTCTTTAGCCCTATTTGCCTTGGTCTCGCGGGTTAGCCAGGACTTTACAGGGATCAAAGTGAGATTTGACCTAGGCAATTCCAATTTCAGGCCAATCAGAGTTTATTTAGCAGGGTTTACATATACTTGCTATTTTTAGTAAGTCAGCAGTGGGCTCAGTGATGTTGGTATTTCAGAGTTGGTCTGGGAGCATCTCCCCAAGACCTTTCCAACGAGCTATCACATATGATTATCCGAGTCTAATTGATCAATAATTTTAATGCCTTAAGATTAAATAACGTATTAATAAAGTGACTTTTAAAGTAAAATTTCATATTATTATGTCACTTTATTATAAAAAGAACACTTTATTCACTTAAGTGGGAAATGATATTTTAAAGGGAAAATTAAGAGACATAAAAAGGGATATGAAGGGTCAGACAGAAGGGAAATAAAGGGTCAGAGGGTTGTGCTTTAAAAGAACAGTGAGAGGCTCATTCTCATTATGCTTGGTATATGTTTGGTTATGTTTCTCTCTTGGAGAATTCTGGGGAATCTTTGGCTTTCAGTAGGTTTGAGAACGGAAACCCTCGAGCTTGGAGGCAGTGGACAGAAACCCATTGTCTATTTGAAATATCATTCAGGTGTCTCACTTTGCGCTTCAATTCATACTTCTGGTTATCCAATATGACTGTAGGTTATGTGAGTACGATTGGATCTTTGTTATTCTATTGAAGATTTAAATGCAATTTTCATATCTCATTTCAAATATCTCTATTTCTGGTGGATATTTTATATTTTTTTGTACAATGTGTTGGAATAATTGAAAACAATTGCACACAAATTATCTATTTGAATTTATGTGGTAAAACCTAGGGAAAATATCCTAGGGGGATATTACATGGTATAAGAGCCTTATATCCTGCCATCCTGGTAGGTAAGTAGATAAGTGATTCAATTTTGTAAGGTATCATTTTGAGTCTGTCACTGGAATTAAAGGCTGATTATTTTAGTGAGGGATAATATTCTGAAATGGGCGTCTAATTATCTGAGTAAAGTATTTGCTATAGTTTGAAGCCTCCACAATAATTTTTTGGACGAGATGAGTTTTAATTTTAATCATTCTTTCTATATAAGCAATTAATGGTGTAAGTTTTTTATTTTTTTTATTTTTTATTTTTTTAGGGGTGGTGGTGTGTTCTCCCTTAATATATCAGTACTTAATAGAAAAATTAAAGTGTCGAAAGCTATACTATGGAGAAAATATTTATGAAGGCATATAGGTGTTGGTGGAATTAATAATTCTGTGAGAGCAATACTTGGAGGCTTCAGTGAAATATTGGTGAAGTGGAATTAATTCGCTCATTGACTATTTGAATAGATATACATGTTTCAGAAGTTTGGGTGCCGAGAATATATTTCAGCGACTAAAGAATAGACAGTGAATAAGGTTCTCAAACAAATATTTGTCGAGCAAACATTTACAAGGCTCTTGTGGTAACAAACCCCTTTTATTCGGCACGGCTTAAAGAGCACACACTAAGCTTTGACCGCTTAGGTGGCTCTCGTGGGTCCCACTTAAGCCGTGCTCTTTTCCCGTTTTCCGTTTCGGTTTCCCAAGCGGTAAAGTAGCTGCTGTCAACAGTTTGTTGTCAGTCACAAGGTTTAGTAATGTCGTATTTTGAATTTGCATCCCGCCCAAATCAAAACTTAAAATACGCAAAAGAGCGGGGAAAGGAAAACGAGGGATTTTAATTTCCATAGGAGCTGCAAGGTCACATTTCACATACAGATGGGATGATTGGTAATCTCTACCTACACAATCTTTGCTAACTATTGTTGCAGGTGTCTTTTATTTTTCAAGAAGCCAAACGATTCATCCACTATCAGGGATGATGATTTGGATGAATGTTGAATGCCAGTTAATAGCCGCTATGGTAGTAATGTGCACGCACTGATTT
>MU225307.1:516353-573735 GCA_018584345.1 Thuja plicata
TATATATATATATTCAGCACTCCATATATATAGATAGTTTAAATTGAAATTAGAATCATAAGTTTGAGTTGATTTAACATGGTGTCAAAGCACTGGTAAAGGAAGATCCAGGAAAGCTCTCAAACTTCAGAATTTCAATATCAATTTTAAAACTATCACATTTCTATGGCAAGCGCTCTCAGATTCGAAGATAGATTTGAAGGAGGGAACAATTTCGCATCATGGAAATTTAGGATCAAAATGATTCTAAGAGAAAATAAAGTTAAGTCTTTCATAAAAGAAGAAAAAGAAGTGCCAGAAAATGATCCAGAAAAATCAAATTGGATTGAAGGAAATGAGAAGGCTATGAAGATCATAGCTAATGGTGTTAGAGACCACATAGTACCAATTCTAACAAAATATGAGATTTGCCTACCATATGTTTAAATCACTCGAAAGAACGTAAGAGATAAACATTGCTAGCAAGACCTTAGCACTAAAGAGGGAAATTACTCATAGAAGTATGAATAAAGGAGAATCAATCAATACGTACTTTATGAGAATCTCCAATCTAAGGGATGAATTAACGGTACTTAGATATACAATTCAAAGCAAAGAACTGACACTTTTTGCACTAGATGGCCTTCCAAACAATTGGAAAACCTTTGTTCAAGGCATTAGTGCAAGATCAAAATTCCTAAACTTTGATCGATTAAGGTTTGATTGTCTTCAGGAAGAGTCAAGACAAAACAAGTAAAGAATCAAACAAAAGAACATAGATGAAGATCTTCAAGTGTTAAATGCAAACTTTCACAAAAAGGGCAAGAACAAACACTTTAAGAAAAGGAAGGACCCTCATGGAAAAGGTCCATCAAAAAAGGATACTTCTCAAATTCGATGTTTTAGGTGTGATCAATATGGGCACTATGTAGCTAGATGTCTAGATAGACTTAAAAAATTAGCCACATTTGCTAAAGTGAAAAAAGAATAAAAAGGAGCATAACTCAGAGAAACATGTATTCTACTTTGCCCTCTCTAATCAAGTATCCAACAAATATAATACATGGATAATCGACAGTGGATCGTCAAGACACATCACCGGGTATAGGGAACTACTAGACTCTATGATAGAAGAAATTGAAAAAGAAGTAACCATTGGAGATGACAATACATATCCAGTAAAAGGTGTTGGAACCTGCACCATCAAACTGAAATGAGGCATGTCTATCCAACTAACTGGAGTCCTTTATGTTCCTGGCATCAAGAGGAATCTAGTTTCCATATCTGCACTTGAGGATAATGGGTACAGAGTAACATTCATAGATTGCAAAGTTCTGGCCAGGCCAAAGAATTCTTCCATCAAGAAAGAAATAACTCTAGGGCAAAGGAAAGGTTACTTGTATGAGGTATGTACTGAATCTAATCTAGCTCTAATTCATGATATTGCAGACTTCAATGAAATTTGGCATAGAAGATTAGGTCATTTAAACTTTCGTGCCTTATCTTCCAGGGAAAATTAGTCACTGGTTTACCTAAGTTAAAACTATACCACTCGGGTACATGTAAGGGGTGTGCCCTAGGCAAAAATAGTAAGGGCTCTTTTCAAAGTAGTTCTAGTAAAACGAGTAATGTTTTAGAACTAGTTCCCTCTTATTTATGTGAACCCATGTTTGTCTCATCAGTAGGGGGGTTCCTGTACTATGTATATTTGTTGATGACTTCTCTAGAAAAACCTTGATCTATTTTCTTAAATGTAAAGAATCAGAAGAGATCCTTAGAAAATTCAACGAGTTCAAAACTTTTACTAAAAACTCCTCTAGAAAGAAAATAAAAACCTTAAGAACTGATAATGGGAAGGAATACACTTCTGACATCTTTATAGAATTTTGTAAAGAAACCAGGATTAAGAGGGAGTTCACTATTCCTTACAACCCTCAACAAAATGGGGTTGCTGAGAGGAAAAACAGAACAATCGTAGAAGCAGCTAAAGCTATGCTCCTTGATCAAAACCTAGAAACCTCCCTTTGGGCAGAAGCTTCTAACATTGTTGTGTACATACAAAATAGATGTCCTCACTCTCACATTGAAGACAAAACTCCTAAAGAAGTCTTCACAGGTATAAAGTCAGATATCACTCATTTAAGGATTTTGGATGTCTTGTTTATTTCCATTTACCTAAAGAAAAGAGAACAAAACTAGAACCCTCTGGAAGAAAAGGAATCTTTGTTGGATATAGTGAAACTTCTAAAGCCTATCGAGTATTTATACCTAGACATAGAAATATTGAACTTAGCAGAGATGTAATATTTGAAGAAGACTTAGCCTTTAAAAGGGCTAGAAACTCTATTGAATCAGAAAGTAATCATTCACCTTCAGATCAAGAAAAGGATCCTGCTCCTAAGTTTCAGAGGGAGTATCCTGAAGAAGATGAAAATGAAGTGCAAAATTCACTTCAAGAGAACATTAAGAGAAGACCACTTTGGGCGATCAAAACTATGAAAGAAGCAGAGAAATTCGTAGCTCCTTCGGGGACCTTTAGAGAAAGTAAAAGACCATGGAGGTTCTCCAACTATGTGGCCTTAATGAATGATCTCTCAAAACCCGAACCATTTAATGCATCAGAAGCTCTCAAGCACCAAGTATGGGAGGATGCCATGACAGAAGAATACCAATCAATTTTTAAAAATGATGTTTGGGAAATAGTTCCAAGACCAAAGGAAAAGTCTATTGTTTCATCCAAGTGGCTATTTAAAATCAAGTATGCTACAGACGGCAGTATAGAGAAACATAAAGCCAGATTTGTTGCAAGAGGCTTCTCACAAAAGGAAGGAATAGATTATGAGGAAACTTTTGCACTAGTTGCCAGATATACCTCAGTGAGAGTTGTTCTAGCCATTGCAGCAGCCAAAGGATGGAATGTTCATCAGATGGATGTAAAGAAGAAGAAGTTTACTTAGAGCAACCAGAAGGATTTGAGATCCACATTGCAGAATCTCATGTGTGCAGGTTGAAAAAAGCTCTCTATGGACTTAAACCCCCAGAGCCTGGTATGAGAGAATTGATAGTTATCTCATGAAGTTGGGATTTTCTAAGAATGATGTAGATCCAAATCTTTACTTCAAGGAAAGCAAAGAAGATATGTTAGTATTAATCTTATATGTTGATGATCTATTGATTACAAGAGAAGATCACCTTATTGATCAATGTAAAAGGGACCTTGCTAAAGAGTTTGAAATGAAGGAATTAGACCTACATTACTTTCTTGGATTAGAAGTTAAACATAACTCAGATTGCATTGTACTTAGGCAAGGAAAGTACACCCTAGACATATTAAATAGATTTGGTATGATGAATCGTAGACCCATGACTTCTCCCATGGAAACAAACCTTCATAAGTTAAAAGAGGCAACAGTAGATTCTCCATTTGCATATCCTACTCTCTACAGGCAGATAATTGGATCTTTGATGTATTTGGTTAATACTAGACTAGATATATGTTATGTTGTAAATTCTTTGAGTCATTTTATGTGTGAGCCTAAGGAGATTCATCTTATGGTTGTAAAGCATATTTTGAGATACTTGCAAGGTACTCCAAATTATGGACTCAAATATGAGAAAGTTGATTTGAACCTACATGGATTCACAGATTCTGATTGGGCTGAAAGTGTAACTGATAGAAAGAGCACCTCAGGTTGTTGCTTCGATTTAGGATCCGTCATGATATCTTGGATGTGCAGGAAACAATCTTCAGTGGCTCAAAGTTCTACAGAGGCCGAATACATTGCAGCCTCTATGGCAACAAGAGAAGCAGTATGGCTCAGGAAACTACTTGTGGGATTATTTGATAAGCCTCTGAGACCGACAATCATCCATTGTGATAATCAAAGTTGTATAAAAATTTATGTGAATCCAGTATTTCACAATAGATCCAAGCATATAGAGATTCATTATCATTATGTGAGAGACATGGTGGATAGGAATGTGATTCAGTAGGAATATATCAATACAGGAGATGAGACAACATATATACTAACCAAGCCACTTGCTAGAGTGAAAGTTGAACACTTCAGAAAAAGTCTTGGTATGATTAAATTATAATTTGCATTGTAATCTTTATATATATATATATATATATATATATATATATATATATATAAGATGTTTTATGTGTAAACTTCTTTTGTCATATGTGTTGATATATGACCTTATGGGCTCTACCCCCTATATTCATATCTAAAAGGTGACGATCTTTTGGAGATAAAAACTTGTATTCAGATATTATAAGATGGTGATCTTGTAATATTGATATCATGCTGACTTGATATCACCCATGGATGTGTCATGATTTGTTATGGTAGACATTATGTGACGTAATGTCAGTGCACATACCATCACTAGGATGTATAAGGAGAATGTGATATTCTCAAGCGTACCATCCTTTAAGTATCACGAGTTATGTGATACTTATCATCACATGTTATGTGATGTTTTGTCTTCACGAGATATGTGAGACTTTTTATCACGAGTTATGTGATACTTATCATCACGTGTTATGTGATGTTTTGTCTTCACGAGATATGTGAGACTTTTATCACGAGTTATGTGATACTTATCATCACATGTTATGTGATGTTTTATGTGAGACTTTTATCACAAGTTATGTGATACTTATCATCACGTGTTATGTGATGTTTTGTCTTCACGAGATATGTGAGATTCTATTACAAATTATGTGATGCTTATCTACACAAGGTATGTGAGATTTATCATCATGAAAAATGCGATACATATGATTTTATCTTCCCTAGCTAAGAGGGAGTGTTGATAATTATAGCATCGATCAGATAAAATCTAGTCTCTACTATAAATAGATAAATTGTGAAATATATATAAATAAATATTAATGATTGATAGTTATTATTTATATTTATTATCTAATATAGTAATCATAGTTATAATATAATAATGATAATGATAATAATATCATTATTATAATATAACTAGTCTTATATTATAACATATGCGATGACTATTAATATCGACCACTTTAAGTATATCATGGTCGGCATATTAATGTCTCCCGTAAATCATAACTATTATGATTATGTTGTTTGATTAGCTGTCGACGGTTTTAATATAAACCGTGCATGGGATAATGTCGACGGTTTTAATATAAACCGTGTATTATATGAATATGAGCCGATAGTTTATTAAACACCGTAATAGTTACGGGTTATATTAGTATTGTAATATGTGTGATGTTAAGAACAGTCACGCCTATCATAGACGTGACCCTTCGTCATTTTACAACAAATATAAATAACATGAAACTCTGTTTTATACTCACATAGAAATCTACAAGTGCTGAGTGCAGAAAACAGCAAGTTCGGTTTTATATATTTCTTCATCAAGCATTTCAAAATACAAGGTTATTATTATCTGGATACATCCTGATTTATTCTTCTGAAACTACAATTGATATATATATATATATATATATATATATATATATTCAGCACTCCATATATATAGATAGTTTAAATTGAAATTAGAATCATTAGTTTGAGTCTCTTAAGAATCATTCTCAAAAACATTCCATCTTAGAAATCTGTTGTCTAGTATAAATATTAAATCATGAACATTCTACATTCTTGCCAATCACAATACAAAAATCATACTAGTATCTTCCCAAGGCCTCTCTAGAATTACTAATGATGTGTACAATCCTACATTTTCTTTTAAAAATGATTGATCTATAACCATCTGCAATAGATCAATGTTTTTGTGTGCTTCTATTGTCCACTTAAATCCCTTACTGTCTCATCTCATAATCTTTCTTATTGGTGCGCACAAACTATTGTACGTGCACAAACACCTTGGGATATAGTTTGCATTCAAGTCCACGTGCTTTGTTTGATTTTGCACAATCTTTGTTCATGCACATCTTTGGTGATATGTTGACAAATTATTATTGATACTAGCTTGTTAAATCTATCAAATGATGACATCTATAAGTTTTGGGAGATGAACCGTCTCAAGATAATATAACAAGTTCTCTCGTAGAAGTCATATTGCATGAAAGCACCACATTGTTTTGAATCTATACATTTGCAAAAGATCGAAAGATGTAGTTAACACTGCATACTAGCAAAGAGAATTGAGCATCAAGTAGACTATTTGTACATGTGTACTGGATTCAAAATTTAAAGAATCTTTGTACATATGTTGTCACTTGTGAATAACCAAGATTTTTTAATTGACAATACCGTTTGTGATAATCACAACAGTAATTCTATCAAAAGCCTCTTATGTCTTTTGTCGTGTACTATGTGAATATGATAACTAGTAGTTCATTTGACACATTATTGTCACTACATCACAACACAACCATAACAACTACAAAATACTGTATTGTTTACTTCAACTCAATTTGAGCGTCCATTGAACAACTCCTACAGTTATTAAATGAGAGGCATGTGATTTGTACTAAGATATGATAATAGGAGTGATGAATTCAATTTTCTCATAGCAAAGGAAGCATAAGACGTAATGTTGAGGGAGCCAGAATTGCAATGTTAAATTGCAGGTTGCTCATCCCATTTGTGCTCTTTGCAAACCACCCAAAGCTCTAAGCCAAGTAGTGATTAGCTAACACTACCAAGGACCTTTTCCATTACCTTGAGGTTTTTAGAATAAAATTTTGTATGTCACTTTGAATATTCTTATTGCTTTCAATTGTTCTTGTTCTTGTTTATTTCAACAAGAAGCTCACATATTTACATGGTATTATCTATAATTTACATTTTATTTTACTATCATTGGAAGTTCATTGCCAATGTCAATAGTTCAATTTTTTGAATCTATATTTTATATTTGAACGTGTTGTGTATGGAAAAGGAACCAATTACATTAGGGAGATGAATGAATCTTATTCAACATACATGTAAACTACGGATAATTTATCTGCTGATTTGAATAAAACGTATAAAGTCACTAGCCCTGCAATTTCTTGTGCCCACTATGAAAACAAACCAAACTTCTGACTGCATTACAGGACAACCCTGGAAAACTAGAGTAAACCAGGTTCTTCCGGTCAACAATGTGATGCACAAATCTGCAACCACTCATTCTTCTACAGTCTGCTGTTAGTGATAAAAGGAAAAGATTGGAAATTATTTCTACTACTAGTTCTGATAAAAAAAATGTTTAATTCCCTTTTTAAGGATCAGGAGAATCTCTTTAACCCTCAAGTATTGTCTTAAGTTTTAACTCTACATTGTTTGTTTGGCTGTTCAAGTGTCGTTTATGTCAGCACTCTAATTGTTTTTGTTTCTTTGTTCTTAATTTTTCCTCTCGAGCTACTTGGTTTGCTATTGGCTCCAAGCTTGCTTTGTAACAGGGTTGGGCCCCTCTTTCCCATTTTATTTGATCAAAAACTTATTACACTCAAGTATACAAGAAATTACAAACCATTGCTTGTCACACTGGAATTAGATACATAAGCCTACTTTTTCTCATTCAAATGAGAGGCATTGGAAAAACATATATTAAAAAGGCGTGACCATTTTTTAGGGAAAGACCCTTTGGCTATTTTGTAGACTTAAACATGACCAAAAAACATAGTGCAATGACTAGAAAAGTGGGACTCTGATAGCTAGTATTGTATTATCAATACTCATGTGTCGTGACCTGGTATGGTGATAAAATCTCCACTTAAATTTTGATCGAACATGAAATTTTATTGGTTCTATTGTACGAGTTAAAATGATGGATAATAATAATACAGGGCATCAAACTTGCAGCAGCATCACGAAGCATGTTTGTCATATGCAGCTATATTTTGTGGCTCACATTCAGGTAGAAAAAGGCGAACAAGCAAAGCTGAGCCAGAGCCCCCTGAAACTGCTCCACACAAACCCCATCTCAGTGTCCTGGGGATTGTTATACGCGGACCTGCATAAATATAATCACCAGAATGACCTTAGCCCTTACAAACAGATGCAATGTGTAGTAGATAAATTTAAAAGAAAAAGTGTCTTCACAATCTTTTTCATCCAGCTAGTGGTCAATCCCACAAGTGCATTCATGTTCAGATGCTTTCTAAGTGTCTTTGGCAAATACGTCTAATAATATATTTGGAATGAGCTTTCAAAACCATTACTGAGAAAAATCAATAAAAATTAAAAAAAATGTTTGATAAACAAAACAATCATCAAACTGTTGAGGTTGTAGATAAGGTTACCTTAATGTTTTATAATTACAAGTAAACAATCAAAATGTCAAAAATCCATGCTTGCAAACCTACCATTGAAATTGTATTTCAAGAATCAAGTAACATTATGAACTTGTAAAGTCTCCGCATTGGGATTGCCCTAAATGTTGCCCTATAATCACAAATTCCAATTAAAAAAGAAATGTAAGATAGTTAGAGGTATAACTTTACCATTTAAAATGCCTTTTTACAAGATAAACCCGGATTTAAGTCCTGCAACCATATTAAATAATATTGGATATATATGTATATGTAATTCATAAATCTCAATTATTTCCATTAGGGTTAGTAATCACACATATATATACAAATACATATAATTATCATAATTCATTAGATAGGTCCAATCAAAATAGAGTTTGAATGGAGTGTGATAGGATTGGCCCAAAGCAATCTTCACACTAAGCCCAAGTGTGCACACTCACCCTCTTGGCCCCAAGTGGCAAGCACATTGGAAATCCAACATGGAGTGGTCTACCTAGTGGGATGCTTGAAACTGCAACCCCTATCCATGTTTCCTTATTCATCCTCTCATGACTTGAGAGCATGGATTTCAATCAAAGGCTTTCCCTTAAAACTAGCCCACACTATCGAATCCCTCGGAGAATCATAAAAGCATTGGGAGCTTGTCCTTTCCAATCAAACCCAAGAGCACGAAATGAACACCCAGTCATTCGGCCTCTTGGCCCCACCCAGGGGTTGCCGTACTTGATAGGGGTCTTGTTGATGGGAGTTTTATGACCACACCAACACAGAATAAAGTGTCAACAGTCACTCTATCCTCCTTTGAACAAAGACCCCTCATATACTAAGATTGCAAAGATTATAGAGGTGACTCCAAGGTTCCAACTACGAACATGTGACTTTGTGATGGATATGAGTGTTGGCATAATGGTCAGCGCTCCCCTTGGGATTTGTGACATGGTTTAACAGCCTCTTGTGTCTTCTATAAGTTCAGTGGTTGTATCAGTCATTAACAGGTCGATCTTTTGGTGCAATGGCAACCACTACTTGTAACAAGTGGTATCAGAGCTTGGTCACAGGTTCGAATCTCCTCAGGTAACACTGAGGAGGAGATTGTTGGCAAAATGGTCAGCACTCCCCTCAGGATTCGTGACATGGTTTAACAGCCTCCTGTGTCTTCTATAGGTCTAGTGGTTGTATCGGTCATTAACAGGTCGATCTTTTGGTGCAACGACAACCACTACTTGTAACAATGAGCTCATTTGGCTTGATGTATGTTGGTAATCCAAAGGGACCTACATAATTTCTTTCAAGAGGATTTCGACAATGCTGGTTTTGGGAGCTATTTGAATGATTTCACAATGAAGAGTATTTCAAAATGTTTCACAAATATGTTGAAAGCAAACAGGGTAAGGGTTGAGAAGTCCTATTCTAATCCTAAGAACTTGAAAGATAATGATTGCTTAGGTGAGATCTACCACACTTTGCTTTGCCGAATCAACTACACAGACGAGGTGCAATCTTCAACGGTTATGCAAGGAATTTTCATATCACAAATGAACACCATAATAAGAACAATGCACTTTCAGTGATCGAAGTTAAGCATCCACATTAAAGCCCAAACCAACTCTACATTGTGCATAGAAATCATCTAATTACAAAAGGTATGAGAAAACGATTTCACCATAACAATATTATTAATCTCATTCATCTAACAACTTGAAAGTAAATCTAATCTAGTGAGGAACAAGAAACCATGCAAACTCCCAAAACAATACAAGTAATCACCAAACTTCAATGAATACTCTTTTATTCTGGTAGCTTATAGCAACAATCTCCAAAAGTTCACTCTATTACAAATGAGGGGGCGAGCCCCTTTTTAGGTTTCAAAATACAATGAACGGCCTAGATCAAAACAGAATCGAGGACCTAGATTTTGCCACCTCAGCCATAATTAAGGTTTGGCCAAAGAGATATTCTCTATCATAAATGATGGGTCCACATGGACGAATGGGAAGATGGGTCGCCCACTACCAAGAGAGTGGGTCAAATCAACCCATATGAGGCAAAATCCCTAGTAAGCCATTAATGCTCTTTCGCCCAGAAAACATTATGCTTGATTCCTTTCTTTAAATGCAAAGAATGTGGACATGACTATTTCTAGCTCATCCATGTAGACACTTGGCGCAATTTCGTGCTTGAACTCCATAATAGCTATATCCTTTTTACATCCGTCGAAGTTCTTCTCCCATTATGGCGCTAACTCCTAAATCTTGTAAATAATGTTTGAGAATAAGGAAATATTCTCCTAGTCCTCTTCAGAAGGAAATCATGCCAAAGAATTCTTCCAATCTGTTCTTCAAGCCATTTGTTGTCATTTCTTCATCAGTCAACCTTTTGCGAACAATGCTTCAACTACATTGAAGATTCCTCCCCAGATGTTCCCAATCATCTTCCTCAGACAAGCTAACCCCTCATTTGATTCCTTAAACAGTTCCTTCCATGTGACCACTGCGCCATACCATTAGGAGAAATCATACGCCTCATTTTATCTTATTACTCCACCATCCACCAATGCCTTCTTGAGAATCTCCATCAAAGCCCCCAAGTGTGGGATAGTATAATTATGGTAGATATGCACATCTTCCCATGCTTGATCCATGCACTATATCCTGCCAAGGATAGGTAGAGTTCTTCCCTACATTTGAGTCAACTCTTCAACAAAGTTATATGCAACATCATGAACATTTTTCATCCACTTTCCAGTGCCTTGGGCAACTTTCCTCATTCTTTCAATCTTGTCCATTGATTCTTTTGGAAGAGTTGTAGGGGGAACAAACGCTTGATCTTCTTGCCTAACAAGATTTGTTAGACGTTGTAGATACCCACAAACCCTTGTTCTCACTTTTCAACTTTCTGTGTTTCTCCTCCATCTTCTTCATTTGTTCTTTCATTGCCTAGGTGGAATCATCAAATTCCTCCATCACCTGTGCCTTTGTTGCATGTCGTAAGTCAATTGATGTCAAATCATATTCTTTTGGAGTAATCTTATCCTTGGCCTTGTCAACCCTTGGCACTGCTACATGTAAAGTTCTATATCCTGACTCGTCCCTAGTGACCTTGGAAAATTTCTTTGCCTTGCCTTTCTCTGTTGGTTTGTTGATTTGGCTCCAAAATTCCTACAATTCAAGTGCAGGATTGATCTCTTCCTCAGGATCCTTCCACATCATTTCTTTCAGCCATTTTGGAGCAGCTAAATGCTTATCATATGCTTGTATATGCTCCTGCTCTAGCATTGTCTCTTTGTGACACTCCTCTAGGATGGGAATCTTTGGCTCTACTAACTCTTCAGTTATCATTGTCTCAAGAGATTCCTGAAATTGGAAATCTGTTTCTGCAGGAGGACCTTGCTCTTCATTCCTTTGTTGGCTAACTTCCTGGAAAGCAGTGATACTTTGCCTATCATACACTGGTAGAGTTATTTGGTCTTGTAACCATCTTCTTTTGTTGGTTCCAATCCTTTCTCTTGTAAAAATATCAAATTCTTGTACACTTGAGGAATTGGCGCGTGACGATGGTGCTATCTCTGGCCTATCTTTTCCATGGAGGCCCTTCACTTGGCTTAAGTCAGGGGGACATTCTTTATCTCCAATCTTTTGACCTTGTGAATTTCGTGACTAGCTTGAATCTATTTCCTTAGGCCCAATCCAATTGGGTGGCTAGATAGTCTTATTTCTCTCCTTCTCGAACTCAGGATGAACCACATTCAAATCTTCTTTCACCTAATCTGGCACTGAATGAATCCTACATGTTCTGATCATTCGGAGAGGTAATCTGGAATACACCCTCTTCCTGACTTCATATTCATCTTTGGCATTGGCCCAATATTCTTCAAGATGTATCTTGTGTCTGTACTTTCTACCGGCCACCACCCTTATTTTATTATAAGGATCAAAATCCATCCTTGATGTATGAATTGACAAATGATAGAACTACAACTCCTCTACTGACTTTTCAATTGCTGGCAAAGATAGACATACTTCATCTAAAGTTCCCATGATGATTAGGAATTCAATTCCACCATTCCTCTTCTTTTGGATTTTGTCATATGTTGTCAACTGCCTCGTGACTTCCAATAGCACCATTTTATTTGTTGGATATCTTGGAAGTCTATAAGGATGAGAAGAGAATCCTTAAATCTAGATATATGAGAATGTTGGGAATTGGATGAACCAGGAGCCGTACTTTTCTACCAACTTCATTAGTTCCCATGACAACCTCGTGTGAAAGCCACCCTGGAGAGATCTAACAATATGCATGGCGAAGGGGTCATTGACTCTTAGGTAATTAGACACGCTATACAAGTGCAACTGAGGATAACATTCGTGCACCTTTAACTAGTTTGGACCACATCCCACGAGTCCTTTGCATCTCAATCCTTCATATCTAATTATCCTTGCTAGCATGTATAGAATGTAGGAGCTCATATAAAAGTCTTGGATTGCTCCAAATTCCTCAATTGCTCATCTAGGTTGTCACTAATCAACCTTAACCAATCAACAACCTTGACTCCATCTATCACTTCTTCAATGAAATAGAACATCCATGGCTCAAAGATGCATGAATCTGGACATCCCATGATTCTTCTTAGTAACATCACAAGATCATTGTACTCCCACTTGAAATCCATCTAGACAAGTTGCTTGGGCATTGTGGAATGATGAACCTTGGGCTTATGTAGCCACTTGTGGTTGATGATTTCTACAAAATTGTCAACTCCGGAATTATATACCATTGACAACCTCTCTTTTGTCTTGTACCCCATGGACTAATAAGTTGGAATTCCAAAAGCCTCAACAATTGCTTGTGGAGTGAAATTTGCCAATATCTTGCCATTTGGAACTAAGATTGCCCTCCCCTCTATACCATAACACTTGCGCATTCCACGATCAAATCTAGACACTAGCAGGAAAGAAGACAGTTGCCACCACAATTCCACTTCTCGTGAGAGAGTATTCTCTATGGCCAAACATTCTTCTGTTGAATTCATCCAAGTTGACGCCTCCCAAGTTGGTGTTGCCAACTTCCTTCCACTTTTACACGATCTTTGATTGTGGAAGGAATCCTTTGAGCTCGTTCTTGATCAGAGTCTGCCTTTACAAGCTTGATCCTCTTGGTTCTGCCATCTACTTCCTCAAAGAAGAAAACTTTTTGATTTTTTGAGATTCACTACAAACTTGCTTCTTCTTCCTCAAAACTCATGCCTTTGCCTCAAATTCTTCAACTTGATGTGCGAAAAATGAAATGAAACCCTCTCTTATATATAAAATTTGCCCTCCAACTGCCAAGTTGGCACTAGTATAATTTTAGCAATTTCATAAAATGCTTTCCAAATATCTTTCAAGTTTCTATTTTTGGAGAGAATTTTACTTGTCATCTTACAAGTTGCTAAAAATCTCTTACACCTAAACGCCATGTGTCATGCCATCTTAATTGTTCTTGAAAGATACTATTTTGGCGTTTGAGTTTATCTCTATGTCATTTGATATTGGGCACAAATTAGATATGAGGGTGGGATTTCATAACACAAATTTCCAATGTTCTTTGCAATATCAACCTTGGGTGCAAATTAGACACATGGGAGGATTCCACACTTAACCAAATTTTAACAATCCCTTTCAACCTCTCCTTGGAGTGCATATGAGACAGTAGTGGATTCTTAGATTTTGAAGATAATCCTTGGCATGGGTGAATTAGCGCTCCACGGTGCATTTGAGCATGGGAGGCAAATTTTTGAATGTTGAGGAAATTCCTACCCCTTGGAGAATCCAAGCCCTTGGGCACCAATTAGATAGTGGAGGAATTTTGGTGATTTTGGAAAATCATTGCTCATAGAGGAGATTAGCGCTCTTTAGACATAGTGAAGGATATTTCCATTTTGAGGGAAGTCTTTGACCTCATAGGATTAGCGCTCTTGGGCGCTCTTGGAGGTTGGTAAAGGAAATTTCGTATACTTAGTCATTTTTGCATCTTGCTCTGTTCTCTCCAACTTGGGCGCAAACTAGAGGGGGCCACGGATTTATTTAACACTTAACCATTTTCTAACATCTCCGTGTCCTTTTGATCAACACTTAGACATTTTTTGTTGTTCTTTGCTCTCCCACTTGGGCGCAAATTAGGCATGTAGGTGGAGTTTCTTTGAACTTAGCCATTTTTTCATGTTTTTCCACTTTGGGCATTCATTGGGACGGGATCAAGGATTTTCCCCATACTGAAATTTCAACATTTTCCCTGCCCTTTCCTCTTTTGGATTTTTTTCAAGGATGTCCTTTAGACTTAATAAATTTTGGATCAATTGCCTTATTTGCTCATTTTTCCGGATTTGGAATTTGGGTACTCTCTACTTATTCCTCAGTCAGTGCTCATCAATTGCCAGAAAAAGTCCTGCCAAAAATAGACTTACTAAAAATAGTGTGTTCAAATGCAAAAATAGACCAACCCGAGACTTATTTAAATGCAAAATTAGACCAATCTAAGACAGTGAAACTTACTAAAAATAGTAAGTTGTTCGAAACTCAAAATTAGGCCAATCTAGGACGCTATGAAACTTACATCAAAATCTTCAACAAAATCTCCAAAAAGGATTTTAAAATCAGCAACTTCAGAAGACATAAAAAACATCCATATCTGCAAACTCTGATTTCTGCTCTTCTAAACACTTCTTCAATCATCACCTGAAAAAAATCTCCAATTGCTAGCTCCAAATCTCCAATTGCTAGCTCCAGGTCCCAATTTATAGAGAAGTAATGGAGGGATAACAAATGTTGTTTCCCAAATCCACAAGTAAGAAACTACCTCCAAATCCCACACCAAGCTTAGTGGGTTATCCATACACTTGAAAAATCATAAATTACTGCACATGGCCATCTCCACCTCAACCAATCAATTGGTCAAACAATAACAACTCCGTAACTTTCCCGGAACCCTAAATCATTGCCAAGTACTTGGGTGCCCAAATTCGAAAGACATGCAATGGCAAGTGTCCACATGCAAGATCATGGAAGGAAAGTTGCCTTTCAACTCCCAAGTGGGATCCCAAATGGAATATTGGATATGTCTTGTAGATGTTGCTGACATGTGTCCAACTCCCAATAATTCCAAATACTTATTAGATATTTAGGCCTTCTTACATAATTTGTTCACCCAAAACATTACCAATTAAACAATTGCATAAAAATCAAAAATATAAATTGGGTGATGCAAGATTGCTCTTACACCCCTGAATGCTCCTACATCAGAATTGTTGTAACATCCCAAATAGGACCCAAAATCACGAACAAACCCACTCAACTTGAAACAACAATAATGAATGATGTATACTATGCTGGTACAGTCCTGATTTAGCTCAGGAACTCACTACAAATAAGTCTGAGCAGCATGATACGCATCCAGGAACATCATCAATTCATTGCCAAACACCACACAACGTTCGCAAGTTGGAAAGACATCTCTGGATACACCAATCTTAATCCAAGTCACTGGAAGAAAGAGTAAAAAATCCTTGTAACTGAATCTGAACCTGTACAGGTCTGTCATCATATAGGTATAGTGATTCCACATTTATTAATTCAAATGTTATCCCACATTTATTTCTCTAACCCTAAAATTCTTGGAAACTAGTAACAAGAATAGGGCAACCTCACACTAAGAGAAATAGCTCACACAAACTAGACAGTTCACATGATCATTCCCAAACCCTCCCAAGTCGTCCCAAGCATGGTATGGTCAGCAGCTAAGTTACCAGATGCGCACCCCCTGTTCCTGCATCCTAGTGCGGATGCGTTTGGGTGCGGATGCACAAGGGGATGCGTCTGGATGCTCTGTGGATGAGCACCCAAACAACATCTAGGCACATCCGGACAACATCCAATTGCATCCGGCCATTTGACTCACTTTTCGACTTAAAAAAACACATTTTAAAGTGCAACAATCTGGGAGAAGGGCCAGTTGGCATGGATTCGAACACTCTCTGAGCTACCGCAACCAAGTCAATTTCCATGCTCATCTTAGTTTTTGCATTATGCAGCATTGCTACAATGTTTGGTAAGCTCATGGGTGGTGCCAAGATGTCTTCTGGTTTGGTTGCCATTGCGTTAGTGTATGACATAGTTTTGTTTGTGATTGTTTAAATGTAAATGTAAAATTTGATCTCTCTAAATTTAAATTACATTGATGAAGTTGGGAATGAAAAACAAAAATTACTGCAAGCACAAGAATAAAATAATAAAAATAGCTACAGAAGAGTGAAAACAAAGCAACAAAGAACCTAGAAAGTGACTCAGGAATGGTATGTGTTGTACGCTATCATCCTAGGTGGAATGGATGTTTTACTTCTAGGGACCTGTTCAATCCACACATGCAAACATACAAATACGGAGAAAAAAGTGCCAAGGAGGTACAAATAATTAATAAATATAGAATAGCAACAACAGGAAAAAGTGAAGAATTGTAGAGCTACAATGTACCAGTTTTTTGAACAAAAGGAAAGGTTGTAACTACTTATAAGCTTTCCATGAATGGTCAAGGCCCTAGTTTGATCTTTTGACCCCCACAAGCAATCAATGGAACAAGGAACATTGGATTTGTGTGCACACTTATCCTACGTGCATCTAAGACGAGCAATAATGTAAATGATAACAAAACAATATTATTTGTGTCTACTGTTATCCCTATGCATGGAGGAGATTTAGGAGATGTAGAAATCCAAAGATGCCAAGGAAACAAAAGAATAACAAAGCAATCGGGGAAAGAACAGAAAACTGCCTCTTCTAGGGTTTTAAATTTTTTGTACATATATAAATTTATAATATATATATATAAACACGCATACCCAAACGCAACCAAAAACCCTCAAAAAAACTCCACGTATCCGCGTACCGAGTTCTCACACCCGAATCCAAACTGGTAACATAGCTTAATTAGAAATGAGACATTGTTATTTGAAATATGTTTAATATGTATATTGATGGATTAATGGAAGTCTTGATGAAAATGTTAGCAGGTTAATGTTTATTATATCGATACCATAATGTTTAAAAGATCATGTCTAACTACCTTGTGTGTCAAGTGGATGCAGGAGGTCGGATCACCGTCGGTATCAGGGAGGAGAGGAGTGCAGACACGAGGAAAGGTCAAAATTACCATCTAACCTGGAACCTAGAGATAAGCAACCTTTGGTTGCCTGGTCACCTAGGGTAGTAAGGTCATGTGGTAGTCATTAGTGGCGGAGTTAGGTGACCCTCTTGTTAATTCTTTTAATTAAATTAATCTAATCAATATTGAAAAGAACATTCATCTTTATTTAAATAAGAATTGGATTAATAATCTAAGAAATTCAATTAATTCTATTTATCTTATAAGTAACAACCTCAAGATTATCTAAGTATGTATGTGCACGCACACACACATGTATAAACTCAATATAAAGTATAATTTAGTTTTCAAATTCAAAACTCTATGGCTATAAGCCAAATTGCTTAATCAATCTTGAAAGGCGGCAATGGTAGTAACTCGTCCATCTTGCCACTGTAACTTGTAAGGAGTTACACTATTCCTTGGTGGAAATATTAAAAGGGTATCATCAAAGAGGAGAGATTTCCCTCCCTGAAGCGGCTACATTTTATCTATTCTTTGTCTCGAACCAAGAAAATCTTATTGGCGATATGTTACTTGTTCAAACCAAGATTTCTTCTCTCTGCCTTTAACTTTTTATTCACTCTTTCTTTCAACCAAGATCATCCTACCACATTCAGTGTCTCTTCAAGGAGTTTATATGCTTCGGAAAGGAAATAAGGGGAACCATCAAAGATGAGGGGCTCTCTCTCTCTCGCACGGCTACAAACTACTATTATTCCATTCTTCAAAGAACTATTATCTCTTGGCAATTACTTTTCTTCTCTCAGCTACTATGTTATTCATAATTCCTCTCAAACAAAGAATGGTTTATGTTCTGCAACCTATTCATTCCTTCTGGAGAAACAAGCACGGAATCGTGCTATGTAATTTGATCATTGTTTCTTTGAACCAAGCAATACATTGTGCTCTGCAAAACATTCCTAAGCTCTTACCATCTGCTCTTTTGATAATACTTAGTTCTGAGCTTTGCAAATTTTCATTGAAACCTGGAGCTACATGCTTGCCATTTTAATTCCTTTTTATCAAAAGCTAGCACCAATCCGCAAGGATTACTCTTCAATTCGATCAGCTCATCAATTATTAGATTCAAGGTCTTCATACATCTACATTTTTTAGTGGAAAGATCATTGTGGTTGATCCATCATAGCTGCAGTATCGAGCCAAGCAGTTTCATCTCTGACTTGTTGCTCGGGCAAGCGATACTTATTTTATTACATTCTGCTATGAATGCTTATCAACTGAAATAAATGTAGTCAATCGTGATATGAAATGTAAATGCATTGAACATGTTATCAGCAGTCGAATGCAATCTAATTGAATTAGTATATGTGTAATACATAATTCTTCCATTATACGATAATGACAGCATGATTGTCCATAGGAAGTTTATCTTTCAAAGATCAAATATCTGCTCTTATCTTCCAAGAAATATATGCTTTCGACTTGAAATACTTGCTCATGGTGAATAACCAACAAATATATATATATATATATATATATAATCAAAATCTGAATTGAATTGAAACTGCTCTGCAAATAAAGGAAAACCGTAGCATGCATGTTCATAGTGATGAGCATTTATCTTTGTTTAATACCTAGCATTCTATCGGCCTCTCTATCTGAAAAAGATATCAGATACAAGGATTAAATCCAGAGCCACTGTAAACAGAAAATAGGACAGTAAAGAAAGAAAGATAAACAATAACCGTACAGATGCAAGAAAGGTTAATTTAGCCTCCGCAGATTGTAAAATTAATAGAATGAAATCATGCACAACAAATTATAAACCTGATTAAGAACAACAGTTTTCTATTAGGGGTCTCTTTCCCTAGAAGATCGGTAAGACCATTAATGTCAGTAGACAATGGCAGATAGCTTGTTGTTGGTCATTAAGACCAAGAGAGTCATTTGGACTTAATTGTTATATACAAGTCAAGTAATGGTTGTGAAATGTGACAACACAAGATAGTGCTAGCATATTGATAAACCTTGGCCAAGATGGCACTGTGCAAGATGCATGCGACCATCAGTTCACATGAACCAAAAATACATGTCTAGTTAGAAGGGTCGTACTAGATAAGGAGTCACCTAGATTGTGTGACTGACTATGAATAATGTAGGTTCTAAACACTAGGCTCAAATGGCAATCAATCCTAACTCTGTGACTGCACCTTTCGTGTAGGGCAGAACCACCTCCAAGAGGAAGTTGAGCGGACGACCGTCAGTCAATGGTCGGGAGGTAAAGCACCTGATGATGCTCTCCCTCTCTCAGTTCTGCCAAGACTTGTACAAGATTTCAAGGACGGAAGAAAGAGCAATAATTACTTTCTCTCTCTTGTTTTTGTATTCCTTGAAAAATAAAGTAGTTAAATCTGCTATTTGGTTATTATTCAAGTTCATGTGAAAGCTAAAAAAAATATGTTATTTGGTTATTATTCAAGTTCATGTGAAAGCAGTTAAATCTGTTATTGGTTATCAATTATCATTCAAGTTCATTTGAAAGTAGTTAAAGCTGTTATTGAATAGTATTCATTAATATGTTAAAGAGAATTCAATTATATTCCATTTATAAAAGGAAAAAAAAGCAAAAGTTTTATTTTATCAATTTCTATGATGTAAATTGTGATTGATATTTATTTGAGATAGTTTAGCTTATTACAACTTCTATAACTAATATATATAGCCCCTCCAAGTAAATTTTAAATCATATACGGTCAAGATCTAAAAATTGGGCTTTATCTAACTCCCCATTCATTGGGCTCTTGTTGCGCAGCTTAGGTGGAAGGCTAAGAAGGCCCTCTTCCTGGGGGGCATGAGCCATTAGTGAAATGCCACTCTAGAAAAGCCAAAAGTCTAACCTTGCGACTGAACCTACTCTCCAAGGGACAGTCTCTGGTAGACAGTTTCTATGGGGCATAGGCCTCCCAAAAGGTAACGGAGGCATGCAAAGGTTTCCTCAGGTCGGCCGGAAATCGGTCCTTGAGTGCAAAGGCAGAAGGGAGCTTGATTGCAAGACCGACCCGTCGAGCAGGGACGAAAGTCGGCCTTAGTGATCCGACGGTGCCAAGTGGAAGGGTCGTCACTCAATGGATAAAAGTTACTCTGGGGATAACAGATTGATCTTCCCCAAGAGTTCACATCGACGGGAAGGTTTGGCACCTCGATGTTGGCTCTTCGCCACCTAGGGCGGTACTATGTTCCAAGGGTTGGGTCGTTCGCCCATTAAAGCGGTATGTGAGCTGGGTTTAGAACATCGTGAGACAGTTCGGTACAGATCTAAAAATTGGGCTTTATTTAACTCCCCATTCCTGGTCATTCTAATAGGAGGTTACAATAGTATCAAATGCCCTCTAAAAAAATCACTGAAAAGTGTTAAAATCAGAGAAAAGTGTTTCAACAAAAGAACAATTCATTGCCTTAGAAAGCTTATAGAAGAGAGAAATTCGATTGGTCTTGCTTATGTTAAGGAATATATACTTGAACAAACAGAAGAAAAGGAATAAATACATAGTAGAAAAGCTCAGATCTCCTCCAACACAAGTGTCTGATCATTGGACAATCATGTTAAGTATATTATATTATTACATGCAATCCAAAGAGCTCACAACCCTTTCAGATTTGAAACTATGTGGCTCATAATTCCACATTAGACAAAGGAGTACAAAAGTGCCAAAAAGTTTAAAAGAAGTCCCATGTATGGACTCTCTAAATATTAGAATTTTAAGAGGGAACTCAACAAATGGAATAGTAGGATTTTGGCAACATTTGAAACCAATAGAGTTGAAGAACAAAAATAAGAAAATCTCCAGTGCAATTTAAGAGGATCAATGGATCATAGAAAAAATGATCAGAGAGGAAGAACAAACAATTCACAAACCTGTCATTGCTCAACAAAGGGAAGAATGACCGTTAATGGGCTTAGAAAGAAATGAATTGGACAGGAGTCATGGTTGCTCTGATCTGGTCAAAGGTGTCAAACTAAACTTTGATGGAGCATCTAGGGGGAATTGAGGCATAGAAGATGCCGATAATTTATTGAGGGATAGTAATGGTTCCTTTTAGTTGAAGGTGTGCAATAAATTGGCTTTAAAATCAAGTACAAAGTAGAATGAGAAGTTCTTATTGTGGTTTAGCTTTAGCTTATAAAGGGGCTGCTGAGAGGTGGAAATTGAAATTGATAAGTAGTAATCCAAGGACTGAAAAAAGGGAGCAGTTTGAATCAGAGGATGAAAGCTTATGTAGCAGAAGCTGACTTGGGTAAAAACATTTGCCTATGTCAAATTCTGAACCTACTTTCATGAACAAAAAGAGTAGCAAATATGTTCGCCAATAAGGGTGTTGATAGTCTCATATTGTCTACCATTGAGAGTAATGAATGTGGGATTGGTAGGGCCTTATTGATATTCTTCTTACTAAAAAATTAGGGCTTGCTTCATAATGATTTTCTTTTCCCTCTGGTTGATCTCATTTTTTTGGCAGCAAAGGGAATCGTGTATATTTAAAATGTTTAATGATGTTAGAGCGGACATTAGTTCATGTGAGGTGGGGTTAAACATTAAAGGTTTTGCCTATGTCAAATTCTGAACCTCCTTTCATGACCAAAATAGAGTAGTAAATATGTTCACCAATAAGGGTGTTGATAGTCCCACATTGTCTACCATTGAGAGTAATGAACATAGGATTGGAAAGGCCTTATTGATATTCTTCTTACTAAAAAATTAGGGCTTGCTTAAGAATGCTTTCCTTTTCCCTATGGTTGATCTCATTTTTTTGGCAGTAAAGGGAATCGTGTATATTAAAAATGTTTAATGATGTTAGAGCGGGCATTATTTCATGTGAGGTTGTGTTAAAGGTGTTTTTTTTGGGGGGGTGGGGGAGCTGGATACGTAGTCATTTACATGGATTGTGGATTCAGAAAATTCCATCCACTATCAAAATATTAGGAGCATAGCTCAACCACTAGAAGAGAAAACTAACCACCTACAAGCAAAGAGGGAGTAGTGCTCAAACTGTGTATGCTTACATCAATTAGAACGTATAAAAAACAAGGTAGCAATACAAAAAGATTGTATACGTATTCACATGCAAAGCAAGAAAGAGACCCGATGTCTACACCCAATCGAGGAGACTCTCCTCAATTTTCCCCTCTTTAACTATTACCAGAGTGGAAACAGAGGCACTATGGCCACAATCCCCCGACTGTCTCGAGCATTCTAGAGAGTAAAGGGCAGATTTTTGTTAACCAAGAGAATTGATGGGACGAAAAGCTTTCGGTCTAGGAATGTGCTCTATAGTGGCATGGTTGACAAGTAAGTCAACCACTCAGAATTTGCTTTGGATCTTCTTCACCTTAGCAGGACCCAACTGGTTTGAATATGCAAACAGGGCCCTTCCCAAAATGCTTTCATTTTGAACCTCCAATGCCACTTTAAATGAATCATAGATTGAGGCAAGTGGAGGGTTTTCTACAAGCATTTCTCTATTGAACAAGCTGTCATTCTCTGCTTCTCCCTCGAAGAAATTGTATCCCCAAATTGCATCATCAAGGGATTGGCCCACAATGTACTCATAACAATATGCACAATTTGGCCATAAGATTGCACTAAATCAAGGCAATTAGAAAGAAAAATGGACAAGGATAACAAGGAAAAAGTAAGCTAAATATCATGAGAGATCAATTTTAGTGGTTTTATGGGATATTATTGAGTTTATGGTGTGTAGGGTTTCGGTAGTTGGCTGTTAAGCACTGGCATTTGTGTGGTGTGGTCTTGGCATTCTTATCATGACAAGCAGTGGTGTTCAAACTTCACTCTCCCAAACACTCGTTTAGGCATGGACATGTCTCCAACTTTAAACTAAAGAATATCTTCTATTGTTCTTCAATCTAGGTCCTTAATCTACTTAAGATTGTATCAAGACTTGTTTGGGTGGAAGGTAAAGTCCATTTCAGATCATGAGCCACTAATTTTGGTAGATTTCACAAGTTAGAGGAGGTGTTAAAGGATGTTGTGGTCCACATTGCATAGTGGATCTCATTTCATTTAAGAATGCTAGAGTTGAAATATTCATGGAGTTGTTTTGGAGGTCTCTCCTTTTGCTCCTTTTAGTCTAGTGGCAATGAGAAAAGAGATTATAGTGGAAGATTGTATAACACTCAGCAAAGATGTAGGTTTTTGATGGATTTGCTTCCAAATCTTCGTTAGGTGAATAAGCATCTAGTAGTCTCTCAGGTAGTGGGATTTTGGAGGTAATGATCAGC
Source organism: Thuja plicata (assembly GCA_018584345.1). Lineage (NCBI taxonomy): Eukaryota > Viridiplantae > Streptophyta > Pinopsida > Cupressales > Cupressaceae > Thuja > Thuja plicata. The sequence continues at coordinate 540,023 of MU225307.1, forward strand.
TTTGCTCTTTTGTCTCTTTCCAATGATGCTTTGTTTTATTTAGTCAAGCGGACGGAAATAATTAATGGTATGCACATCCTATGTTTTGTAAATACTCCTCCATTGTCTTCCATGATGGAGATGGTGACAATTGTTGTTGCTAATGAGGTGGGAAAATGATGGCATTTTGTGAAGGGTGGCACTACCATTCCACATTGGCAGTGATTCAACTCTTAGGGTACTTGTTATGTTTGTAGTGGCTTAGGTTTCACTGGTGCGCTTTGCTAAGTATAGATGCTAGACTAAGTTTGCTAAGTATGGTTTTTTGTTCTTATTGTTCTAGGCTTTTGTTTGTAATTGGCTGAACCATTTTTGTATGCCTGTTTTGACCTATTACCCTTTCAGGGTTTTGTACAACATTTTGCTTTTTATTTAGCTGTTTGTATATCTCTTCTTATGGGATGAGACCCCTTAAATGAACCTCGTAACCCTCATTGGATAACTTTTTTCCCTACAATCCTATTCAATATGGTCTATAAAACAGCAGTTAAAACAAGTAACCAATAGATTAAAGATCTACCTTCCACAGATGAACTCTGAAAAATCAAGCCAGCTTTTTCCACGAGAGAAAGGTCACAGATAATGTCATAGAAATCCAATAATTCCTTCACTCAACAAAAACACAACAAAGAAAGGAAGTTTCATTAAGTTGGACGCCTTATGTTTTTGACAGATGTAGCTGGTCCCTAATATACAAAACACTAGAAGCACATGGGTTTATTGAAAAAATTATAAAATGGATCTGTAGACACCAAAATGATGTTGCTTCTACCATCATCATTCCATCCTAGTCAATCAAGTACACATTATGGCCTTATCACCTATTCATCACCTAGGACTCTTAATGCAAAATAATTTAATGAACTAAATCCTAGTTACTCAATTAAATAAGGCTACTATTATTCATTAATTTAATTAATTATTATCCATTTATTTATTCATATTTATCCATTTATTTATTTCATATATTATCCATTAATAAATTGGTTTAATATTAATTTCCACCTCATGTGCACCAACAATTCATAAATAATTATTAAATTATTAAAATCCATCTCATTAGCTGCCTAGTGTAATCAGTTTACTCAGACTTACTGCCAAACCTAGTCTTAACCAAATTCACTTCACTCATTCATGCAAAATGTTGACTATTCCATGCAAGTAGTCAACTCCCCATCCCGCAGCCAATTTGCGCAGAGAAAAAATAATTATTTTAATTAAAAATTAAAATGATGTGTAAGTTGCCCATGCTTGCCACCTCATCTCATCATTTCTCCTAATCATGGATCATTCTTGAGATACCAGATTGAATCCTAGGCATTTGTTTGATTCTCCTAAAAGTCTATGAATCAACCCAATTACAAAAAGCTTTGAACACAGACAAATTTGGCATGTTGGCCCATTAGGGATCGGGGTTCTCCTTTACCTCGTGCCAAAGTAAACAGTCATGGCTCAGAGAGATGTGTTGAACGCTAATGGTGGATTGAGAGAAGAGACTTAAAACAAAATGCAATGAAAGCATATGCGTCAAGAGTCGAAGATCGGTGATACATGTTACCACATTCCAAAAATGTCAAAATTCATAACCAAAATGTCCAAGCATCAATGGTCGAAGACCAAATCGGTGGTCAAGGGTCAAACATTCACCATACTACATACCAATAATGAAATTTGCAAGTCTTGTTGCCATATCCAAGCCCGCACGCCGAGAGGAGCAATTACATTTTCAAGATCGGGGGTCATCCCTACCTCATACCTTCTGCCAACAAAACACGAAATACTGAACTCTTGAGGGCTGAAGCCCAATTCACTCTTTTAGTTTGACAACTATGACCATAATTTCATCAGTCTCTTTCTTACTTAAACAAAACAAGCTTTGACATCAACATATCAATCCATAAAACGCTCTTTCACATCAATGACAACATATCCAAAATAAAGAGAACGTCAACCTTTGACATCAATGATAACATTTCCAACATAGGTTGCATATACATATTTATGATTTTTACGTGGAAATCCTAATTCACGTTCATAGTTCAAGCAAAATGAACCCAACCCGAAAAAAAAATTTGCTAGATCCATGAACATGAATTAGGATTTCCACCATAACCAATAACATAGATGGAAAGAGAGTCAAGGATAAAATTTCCAGTACAATGATCATTTATTAGTTCAAGTTAACTCAAACTAGAGAAACAATTGGTCTTTCTACGAGATGACTATAATTACAAAGTAGTTGAGACCAATCAAGCCATTAATGGAGTTGACTTGAGTTTCCAATAAGCTAATAAATATGCCACAATTAAATACAAACAACATAAAAAATTGGTGCATAAATAATTAATCAACAAAGTTGAATAAATGAAGATGAGGAAAAGTAGTTGCCTACTTTTGCATCTTTCAAAAACCCTAAAACTTATGTTTCCACCATCTCGTCACCTATTTTGCATGACCAATAGTGGCTATCACATAATTGCTTCTATGACATTCATCAAGATTGGTCTAGATAATAGGTCACATGAAGATTCTAATATTGCCAAGGGAATTTGGATATGGCAACAAGGGCTTCTCTTACAAAGAAGGTTTACTTTGCATCAACAAATGCCAAGATTAGGGCATCTAAGCTAATTCTAGCTCCTGTAACTATGGCTCATCCCACAAAATGGCCCTACTTGTTGCCATGCTCAACAAATCCTCCATTGTTGATTCTAGGTGATGATATTTTGGATGAAGATGAAAATGTTTTAAAAACGGTTTAATATGTATAATTTATAGTTATTGGCCTTATCTGTCCAAATTGCATTCATGAAAGCCTTGGCATAGGAGCTCAATAGAAATTCTTGTGTACAAAGATTTTTTATTCTTCTTTGTGAATCAACTAAATATAAGGCTAATATTTTGGCAAAAGGCCTATGGTTTTCGGGCAAGGCTATACTTATTAAATATTGGTATCCAACTTTCAACCCTCTCAGAAACTTCTTTTTATGTTTCCTTTGTGGATCAGGCTTCCCTATTCTTCCATTGCATTTTGGGTTGATTTTTGCTTGCAAGGCACTATAACTATTTTGGCCTTTTTTCAATTCTCACTCTTGAGACAAATATTCTCAACCATTCCACATATGTCTAAACTCAAGTTGAGATTGATATCTCTAAAGTTTTACCTACACAAATATAGTTTTGAACGTCAAGGATTGCACCTAGAAACATCAAATTGAGTATATTAGTTTTTCAATGTCAAAAGTGCTTTGGGCTTGGCCATATGCACCTAGAAACATCAAATTGAGTATATTAGTTTTTCAATGTCAAAAGTGCTTTGGGCTTGGCCATATGGTTGTCGATTGTTTTAAAGGTAAATGTAAGATCCATAAGCATGTGACCTAGTGGAAAGATGCTTTTCTTGCCCACTTGACAATCTCTAGGATTTTAGAGAAGGCTTCCAAGGTTCCATTTTCTCATTCATTTGTTCCTTTTTCTACTTCCTCTTGCCCTGCTATTGTCAATGAGGATCCTTTAGAGGTTACTCCCACAATAGTTTAATCTACTGTAGCACAATCTTGTTTTCTTCCATACACTCTACTCATGTGGTGGCGGTACCTAGCTTTTTTAGAATGGTTCAATCTATGTTTCAAGCTAAGGAGGCTATACCTATTGTCTCAATTCCTCCTCCTCTAGCTAGCTGTCAACTCTTTTCTTCAAAAAATGTGTGTCCAATGGCTTTGATGGATATCAAATATGGCTTTGTTAATTTTCTGTTGCAACATATTTCCATGGAAACAAATTTGTCCCCTCATCACTCCCTTCGAATGCTGATGAAGATGATTATGTGGATTCCGCTTTTGTTCATAGATGTAAGTCTACATCTAGAAAGGATAATTCTAGTAAAATGGTTCTGCATTTCCACAAGAAAAGTGGCAAATCTAGGCCTGTTTTGTTTCTACTTCCTATTTGATTTAATCTGTGTTGCACGCTTGTGCAAAAATCGGTGGGCTGGTTACATCTTTGTATCTTGTTTATAACTTGCTTCACCCCTCTAGGGTTTGTTTTAGTAGGCTTTTTGGACTCTAAATTGGGGCCCCCTTAATAGATCCCTAGAATTTTTTATTTTTTTTGTGTTGAATAAATAAATATATATGCATTCCTCCTTAAAATGAAATGAGACAGAGGGGAAGGAAGAAAAAAAATAATGCACTATTCCTTAAGGCCAAATTCCTTCACACCTAACAAAGAGTGATGATAAAAGAATTTGTCCTTCAGGTGTTTTGGGAAGATATCTGCAATCTGACCCTCTGGTCAGCAAACCACAGGTAATTGACTTGATCATGACTACGTTGGCGAATGTAGCACATATGAATTTCAAAGTATTTGGTGCATTGCTATTGTACTAGATTGCTTGAAATGAGAGTGGTACTTTGATTTTCACACCAAAGAGTAGTGAGTATTCATCCTGCAGCAACCCTAACTTGGAGGTGAATATTTCAAATAATAAAGCCACAAAACTCTACTACTTTGCTTCTGTCAAAGAATAGAGATCACAGTTTAATTTTAGATCAAGTAACATGACTTGAACCAAGGTGATAAAGATAAAAAGTAGTGGACTTTTTATTGTTGACATTGCCAACTCAATCAAGGTCTATATATCCAATCATAATTTGTCCAGATGTGTTATCAGAGCTGAGATAGATCGATTATATAATACACCTTGAAGCTAGCTCACATGTTAGAGGTTGGGTGCAAAAATTGTACCGGTACACATTTAATTGAAAAACTTAAGAAGAATTTACAATCCATTTATCAATTATTATTTTACAATCCATTTATCAATTATTATTTCTTGTAAACCCTCAAGTCCATAAGACAAGATAAGATAAGACAATTTTATTAATGTCCAACAAAAGACCACAAAAGGTCAAAGGGACTGCCAAGTACAACAAAAGGGGGGCCAGCCCGCAGCAAGGAAAAGACTCCTAACATAGAAAGCTTCTTTCTCGGTTCAACTTATCTCAAATAGCAGAGAGCCACTGACTGTGTTCACGGTTAGACCATTGCCGATAATTTATCCCCACAAACTCGCTTTTAATTTGTTGATGATATGGCCTTGCTGGATATTGCCAAGACCCTTGAAGCTGTTAGTCTTAGGGAAACTCTGGATTTCTATCTAGTAGCCTCTGGCCAAATGATAAATGAAGATAAACCAACTTTATTTATTTTTAGTTTTAGAATTGACCACCTTCCCATCGACTATCTTGATACCTTTTGTTTACTTTTTAATCCCAAAAGTGATTGGTGGAAGAAAACTATTGATAAATCGAAACTGAAAATTAAACATTAGAGTTTTCAATGGTTGTCCCCTGCTGACCATTTGACTCTTTTGAAGCTTGTTCTTCAAGCTTTTCCCATCTATAGATTTCTTATTTCAACGACAGACACCATTGACTAAAAAAAGGAATGTTTTCAGCTTGTGGCATGTGTGTAACTGTAAGACAAAGAAATCTGGTGGTTTGGGTCTTCGAAAATCCAGCCTCAAAGCAATACCTTCGTAGCTAAACTCTACTGGAAATAGTGTCAAAAGACATGTCAGAGTTGGGGATAGATATTGAACTATAAATATCTTAGTGGAATTGCTGAATCAGAGATGCGAGGAATTGCTTTGGATGGTAAAGGCTTTATGGTTTGGCATACCATTAATAAGGGAGCAGCCCTAATCAAGGTTGGCCTTTTTGGATTGTTAAAAGCAGGCAAAGAACTCCATTCTTGGATGATGCTTGGGACCAGAGTTCCATGACTCGCCTCGAGTCAAGCGAGTTATGATGACTTGCGGGTCGAGTCGTCCCTGGCGGGTTTTCATCAAAGTTCCATGACTCGGCAAGGTCAACTCGACCCGTGACTCGCCTATGACTCGGCAACGACTTGGCTATGACTCAGCAAAATGAAAAACAAAGATTTTTTACGATTTAAAACTTGTTTCATGCACCCATTATTGAGTAAAGCTTAAAAACACTATAACATCATCAAATAGAAGCTAATATGATCACATACATAAACATAGATCCATCGCATAAGTACAAACATAAATTGCAGCTAAAGGAAATAGAAAACATAGATATGTAGAATTATAAATAGTGTCAACTGTATATAAAATCCATGAAATCCATGACATCAAATGTTCCCAAACATGTGTAATAAAAAACAAGTCTATGGCTCAGGCTCTAGCTCAGCTTCATCCTCAAAGTAGTTTGTCTCCCTCCTAGAAATGCGTCTGAGGTAGGTCCTAGATGACTAACAAGCCAATATCCTTTGCTTAATTCTTGTTGGCCTCTCAGTGTTGCTTTGCCTCCATATAGATCAATTATTGCTGATCACCATATTACGAAGTGCCACCTTCACTTTCACAAGTTGTCTCAAGACGATTATGTTTGATGCAAAACGTGTCTCAACAACTTGTAATAAAAATTAGAGCAAAAAAATATAACTATTAGAGACAAACTTAAAAAAAGAATGCATATTACACAATCAAATTATGAAAATCAGAAAATGTAAAATTACTAATTTTATTTTTTTAAATTAAATTACTACTTCAAGTTCAATTTCACTTACCTTCAATAGCTCAGAATGCGAGAATATTCTGAAAAATCCCTTGGGTCATGTGGTGGTTTGTGATTAACATCTGGATGTCCTTAGCCTTTGAAAGTAGTTTGTCTCCCTCCTAGAAATGCGTCTGAGGTAGGTCTTGGATGACTAACAAGCCATAGCCTCTGCTCGTGAAGTGCCACTCTGATCAACATCAGCAGCACAAGTGGCTGATCATGCTCTATCCTCCTCCCCCATAGCCACAGCCTCAGCCTCTCTGTCTGCCTGGTCAACACACTCATGGTCCTCCTCAGTGAAGACAGGATCAGTAGACTCAGTGAGCCACTCGAACTCTGGATCTATCTCTTCTAGAGTGATCGGAGAGGAGTCAGTGTCCAAAATTTGTCTGGTCCTAAGATGGAGGTTGTACTGAACGAAGACAAGATCATTCAACCTCTCCTTAAACAATCTATTACGCCTCTTCGAGTGGATATGCTCGAACACGGACCAATTGCGCTCACATCCAGAAGCGCTGCATAGCTGACTCAAAATACGGATGGCAAGTTTTTGAAGATTTGGGGTTGTAGGCCCAAACATTTGCCACCATCTATTTGAAATAAGCAAAAGAAAAAAAATCAGTCTCATTTCCAAGTTCCAACTTTAAGGATAGATCTAAGATTATAAAATCAAAAAACTTTTAAGTCTTTGACATATTTTTACCTGGCTTCAGTTGTGTCCTGTCGTCTTTGCATATCTTGCTTGAAAAAATGATCCCTTCTTCATTATTATATGCATCTATCTCTTGTAGTGTAGATGCGTTAGACATCTTGTGTAGCACTGAATATAGGCCACTAAGAACCTCCTCATCCGCCTTGAAGTTATCAAGGAAACGGAATGAAGGATTGAGGAAATAAGTTGCTGCATGGATGGGCCTGTGAAGCTGGTTTTGCCATCTATCAATGATCTCCCAAATGGGGTCGTACTTATCCTCAACTCTTGCATACCTAGATCTAATGGCCTCCTTGGCCCTATCCATGCCCTCATATATGTAGCCCATAGAGGGCTTCTCTCCATCAACAACTCGTAGGAGAACTGCAAGGGGCTCAGTGACCTGCATATAATTATTAATGTTTAAAAAAACAATTAAGTCACAAGTGTCCATTAAAAATTTAAAACAAGAAAAATTGTGAAGAGTCAAAGAAAACAAAAATATATTTACCTCCATGATCTCTGCACAAGGGGTCCAAAAACTTGGCTCATCAAAAATACAATCTACCACATCCATCCCTGCAGTGGTCATAGCATAGGATGAGGCAGTCCACTCCTCACCAACAAACATGTATCTCAAAGCTGCCTTTGATTTCAACAAGGATTTTAGTGTGAGAAAATTTGAGGCAAATCTCGTGATAACAAGACGAGCCAACTCCTTTTTCCCCGTGTATTGCCTCATCGTGCTAAGGACCAATGCATGATTGTAGATAAACTTGCAAATGTTTTTTGCCTTATCAACACATGATTTGACCCATTCAAGCTTGCCAATATCCTCTAACCTGAGGTCAAGGCAATGGGCCGCACATGGAGACCAAAAAATTTTAGGGTGCCTCTCCATCAAAAGTTTTCCTGCAGCAATTTTAAATTAATTAGAAATTAAGAGGTGTTAAGAAAATGCTAAATAAATTCATAGATAACTCTCCATCAAAACATCAAAAGTCAAAAGTTTACCTGCAGCAACATAACTTGTTGCATTATCCATCACCACTTGCACCACATTTTCTTCCCCCACCTCTTGTATAACTTCCTCAATAACCTCACATAAGTATGTGGCATTCTTCACATGTGAGGAAGCATCAACACACTTCAAGAACATGGTGGATCCTGAACAGTGAAAATAAAGCAAAATACTTATCAATTATCATGGATCAATCAACAAATCAAAATAAAAATTAAATTATTCAATGCATTTAGGGAAGTAGAATGATCAATCACCTCCACAGGAAACAAGAAAATTTAGGAGTGTCCTATTCCTCCTATCTATCCAACCATCTGTCATGATGGTGCAACCTTTTTGGCTTCAATACCGTCTGTGGTCCTCTAGCTCAGGTTTCATGTCATTTACCATTTCTAACAAGAGGGGGCCACTTAACTCAGCATCAATAGGGGCTTTAAAACCCACCCCACAAATCGTTACGACATCTATCATGCCTTGCCAGTAAGGAGACCTGTCAGAAATAGAATATAATTAATTAATCATTAGACAAAGCATAGTTCAACTCAAATTTAATTTTAAACTTAAAGAAATCGAATAAAAAGCTTAAAAGAATTACCTGGCTGCAACAAATGGAATGTTGCAAAAGTACCAAAACTTTCAAATTTGTTTTCTTGCAGCATCATGGACCTCCTTGTTCCAACCCATGGTCTCAAGCGAGGGTTGTGCACCAGGAGTAGTGCGTGGCATAAAATAATTGTCAAACTTTGATTTCCGAACTCTAGGGCCAAGGGTAATAGTGCCACTAGAAGGAGCATCACTAGAAGTGCTAGCACTAGGACGAAAAGGAGGCATGGAAGAACCCTCTCCAACACAACCTGCAAATGTGGATCCGGCTATGAATGCGGATGCGGCTGTGGATGGGGATGAAATGAACGGAAACCAATAGCATTTAACTCTTCTTTTTGCCTCTTTCTCTTATCCTTGTCTTCTTCATATTTTTCTAACCAGACATACAAAAACGGATTGCCTAGGGAGTTGCCTTTAAACATGGTTCAGCATCATTGCAAGGTATGCCGGCAATATGGTATTTAAACCTATTGATGCCACCATGAAAATTTTCTTTACAAAATGAGCATTTTGTTTGGTTTCTTTGTCTACCAAGAAAATCTTCATGACAAAGCCGTGGTAGTCATCTTGGATGACTTAAAAAAAAAAAAAAAACACATGCTTTTCTTTTTTTAACAAGTGTCTTCTAATTTGCCCTAAAAGGCATTTCGTTTTGCTTGTTGGGAGAAGAGAGGAAAAGTGAGAGAGGAAGAAAAATAAGAGGCCAAGGGTTTGAAACCAGCAAGGAAGAAGAGCATCAAGGAGTGCACAAGATCACTTCGTGGAGACATACGTTTGCATTGAGAGCATCAAGGAGTCCATAGCAGTTGTTCCAAGATTTCTCAACTCGTTTGAAAGAGGTAAATGTTAAATTTTGAAGATTTTGTTGGTTTTTTGTTGTATGTTTATGGATTTTCCATTTTTTTTTTCTTTTTAAGTTTAACTTTCCAAATGAGTTGAGAGAAGTAGATTGTTCACAATGAGAGAAGTAGATTATTCGCAAACCCTTAATTTTTTGAAGGAAAAAATGCAAACATGCTTTTACAATTTTTTTTTGAAAAACGTAGGGGGTTTGCTGTTTTTTATTTTCTAAAATACAATGCACAAATTTGTAATTTTGTCCGTTAATTTGTCTTATTGCAGCTGCTAGCAACCATCAAGTTTAGAAAACATTGACTCTTCTCAATGCCTCCTAAGTGTGAATCTTGGAAACATATTGAAGATTTTCCTGGTAGACAAAGAAACCAAACAAAATGCTCATTTTGTAAAGAAGTTTTTCATGGTGGCATCAATAGGTTTAAATACCATATTGTCGACATACCTTGCAATGATGTTGAACCATGTTTAAAGGCAACTCCCGAGGCAATCCGTGTTTGTATGTCCGGTTAGAAAAATATGAAGAAGACAAGGATAAGAGAAAGAGGCAAAAAGAAGAGTTAAATGCTATTGGTTTCAGTTCATGTGCGCCGCATCCGCATCCGTAGTCGGATCCACATCTGCAAGTTGTGTTGGAGGGGGTTCTTCCATGCCTCCTTTTTGTCCTAGTGCTAGCGCTTCTAGTGATGCTCCTTCTAGTGGCACTATTACCCTTGGCCCTAGAGTTCGAAAATCAAAGTTGGACAGTTATTTTATGCCACGCACAACTCCTAGTGCACAACCCTCGCTTGAGACCATGGGTTGGAACAAGGAGGTCCATGATGCTGCAAGAAAACAAATTTGCAAGTTTTGGTACTTTTGCAACATTCCATTTGTTGCAGCCAGGTAATTCTTTTAATCTTTTTATTCGATTTCTTTAAGTTTAAAATTAAATTTGAGTTGAACTATGCTTTGTCTAATGATTAATTAATCATATTCTATTTCTGACAGGTCTCCTTACTGGCAAGACATGATAAATTTCGTAACCATTTGTGGGGTGGGCTTTAAAGCCCCTACTGATGCTGAGTTAAGTGGCCCCCCTCTTGTTAGAAATAGTAAATGATATGAAACTTGAGCTAGAGGACCACAGACGGTATTGGAGCCAAAAGGGTTGCACCATCATGACAGATGGTTAGACAGATAGGAGGAATAGAACACTCCTAAATTTTCTTGTTTCCTGTGGAGGTGATTGATCATTCTACTTCCCTAAATGCATTGAATAATTTAATTTTTATTTTGATTTGTTGATTGATCCATGATAATTGATAAGTATTTTGCTTTATTTTCACTGTTCAGGATCCACCATGTTCTTGAAGTGTGTTGATGCTTCCTCACATGTGAAGAATGCCACATACTTATGTGAGGTTATTGAGGAAGTTATACAAGAGGTAGGGGAAGAAAATGTGGTGCAAGTGGTGACGGATAATGCAGCAAGTTATGTTGCTGCAAGTAAACTTTTGACTTTTGATGTTTTGATGGAGAGTTATCTATGAATTTATTTAGCATTTTCTTAACACTTTCTTAATTTCTAATTAATTTAAAATTGTTGCGGAAAAACTTTTGATGGAGAGGCACCCTAAAAAGTTTTGGTCTCCATGTGCGGCCCATTGCCTTGACCTCGCGTTAGAGGATATTGGCAAGCTTGAATGGGTCAAATCATGTGTAGATAAGGCCAAAAACATTTGCAAGTTTATCTACAATCATGCATTGGTCCTTAGCATCATGAGGCAATACATGGGGCAAAAGGAGTTGGCTCGTCCTGGTATCACAAGATTTGCCTCAAATTTTCTCACACTAAAATCCTTGTTGAAATTAAAGACAGTTTTGAGACGCATGTTTGTTGGTGAAGAGTGGACTGCCTCATCCTATGCTACGACCACTACAGGGATGGATGTGGTAGATTGTATTTTTGTGAGCCAAGTTTTTGGACCCCTTGTGCAGAGATCATGGAGGTAAATATATTTTTGTTTTCTTTGACTCTTTGCAAATTTTCTTGTTTTAAATTTTTAATGGACACTTGTGACTTTATTGTTTTTTTTAACATTAATAATTATATGCAAGTCACTGAGTCCCTCGTAGTTCTCCTACGAGTTGTTGATGGAGAGAAGCTCTCTATGGGCTACATATATGAGGGCATGGATAGGGCCAAGGAGGCCATTAGATCTAGGCATGCAGGAGTTGAGGATAAGTACGGCCCCATTTGGGAGATCATTGATAGGAGATGGCAAAACCAGCTTCACAGGCCCATCCATGCAGCAGATTATTTCCTCAATCCTTCATTTCGTTTCCTTGATAACTTCAAGGCGGATGAGGAGGTTCTTAGTGGCCTATATTCAGTGTTGCACAAGATGTCGAACGCATCTACACTACAAGAGATAGATGCATATAATAATGAAGAAGGGATCATTTTTTCAAGCAAGATATGCAAAGACGGTAGGACACAATTGAAGCTAGGTAAAAATATATGTTAAATACTTAAAAGTTTTTTGATTTTATAATGGAAATGAGACTGGTTTTTTTTTTCTTTTGCTTATTCCAGATAGATGGTGGCAAATGTTTGGGCCTACAACCCCAAATCTTCAAAAACTTGTCATCCGTATTTTGAGTCAGCCATGTAGCGCTTCTGGATGTGAGCGCAATTGGTCCATGTTCGAGCATATCCACTTGAAGAGGCGTAATAGATTGTCTGTGGAGAGGTTGAATGATCTTGTCTTCGTTCATAACAACCTTCGTCTTAGGACCAGACAGATTTTGGATACTGACTCCTCTCTGATCACTCTAGACAAGATAGATCCAGAGTCCGAGTGGCTCACTGAATCTACCGATCCTGTCTTCATTAAGGAGGGCCATGAGTAGGTTGACCAGGCAGACAGAGGAGGATAGAGCACGATTAGCCACTTGTGTAGCTAATGTTGATCAGAGTGGCACTTCACGAGCAGAGGCTATGGCTTGTCAGTCATCCAGGACCTACCTCAGACGCATTTCTAGGAGGGTGACAAACTACTTTGAGGATGAGGCTGAGCTAGAGCCTGAGCCATAGACTTGTTTTTTATTACACATGTTTGGGAAAATTTGATGTCATGGATTTCATGGATTTTATATACATTTGACACTTTATAATCCTGCATATCTATGTTTTCTATTTCCTTCAACTACAATTTACGTTTGTACTTATGCGATGGATGTATGTTTATGTATGTGATCATATTAGCTTCTATTTGATGATGTTATAGTGTTTTTAAGCTTTACCCAATAATGGGTGCCTGAAACAAGTTTTAAATCCTAAAAAATCTTTGCTTTTCATTTTGCCGAGTCATAGCCGAGTCGTTGCCGAGTCATAGGCAAGTCGCGGGTCGAGTCGACCTTGCCGAGTCATGGGCGGGTCCGAGTCATGGAACTTTGCTTGGGACATCTACCCCCACTTCTTTCCTCCTTTACCAATCTGCTTACTCTGAATCAAATCTTTAAACTTGCTGGTTGATATAATGTTGTAGACTTTCAAGCTACTTCAGATGAGAGTAGAACCTAGTTCCCAGCTGCAAAAATATCAGTGATTGGTTTTGGGGTGGATCTATAAAAGATCATGACATGTTACTCTATCCTCATGGATCAACTGTGTTGCTTTTTGGATGTGAATGAAGTTCTTGCCTAGGACCATGATCCTAAAGGAACTTACACGGTAGCTTAAGGTTACGAGAACCTTGACATGAATAACAACAACAAAGATTTCTCTTAGTGGAACAAGGTTTTGAATAAGTTTTTTTTTCCTAAATGTAACCTCTTCATCTACTTGGTTTATAATAGCAAATGTCTCCCAGTTTCCAGCTGCAAAAATATCAGTGATTGGTTTTTGGGATGGATCTATAAAAGATCATGACATGTTACTCTATCCTCATGGATCAACTGTGTTGCTTTTTGGATGTGAATGAAGTTCTTGCCTTGGACCATGATCCTAAAGGAACTTACACGGTAGCTTAAGGTTACAAGAACCTTGACATGAATAACAACAGAAATTTCTCTTAGTGGAACAAAGTTTGGAATAAGTTTTGTTTTCCTTGATGTAACCTCTTCATCTAGTTAGTTTATAATAGCAAATGTCTCACCGGGGACAATACACTAAAGAAAGATTTTCAGGGACCTTTAAAATGTGTGCTTTGTAATAATGACAAGAAATCAGAGGCTCGCCTTTTCTTCCAATGTCCCTTTGCTCTTGGTATCTGGTGGCAATAGTGGAAAATATGATATTGACAGGTTATTCATAATTTCATACCTGTTTATCTGATTTCTGGGCCAGTATGGGTCAACCTCCTTCCAATTTTAATGTCCTTGAAGTTGCTTGGGAGCTTGGTCTGACTTCTTTGTTTTGGCAACAATAGCTTGAATGAAACTGTCAGATTTATCAAGGGCACCAAGGTCTTTGTTCTCAAACATGGAAACAAATCCTGGTTTCTCTGAAAGAAATCACTGCTGCAAAGGGTAATTTTATGAGCAAATGTCGCCCTCTTACTGAAGGACCATGAAGATTCTTGGTCTGTACTCTGTTCAGCCTTTGTGTCACAATGTATCGACTATGAGATGCTCTAAAGTGGTGAACAGGTCCAATTTGTGGTCCCCTTCTCCTGTGGGATTTGTCAAAATTAACATTGATGGTTCGGCTTTTGACAACCCAGATGCAACTAGCCTTGGAGGCATTGCATGGGATGAGGATGGCTCTGTTTGCTTCCTTTTATCTAATGCCCCCTACTAGGAGGCTGTCAATTTCCAATGTTTAACTTACATTACTATGCATCTAAATCAAATTAATTTAAGAAAACAATGAATAATTCATAGTACATTTGACAATTAACATATTCATCCCTACTTTCTTATTCTCTCCTTAAATAAACCCTGAGGACAAGGGGTAGTTGTCATAGGGCACTCAGATACTAAACTACAAGTGGACTCCCTCAAGGTTTCCGGAACACATATTCATACCCATCTTGGGACTACGCCCTCAAAGTTTCAGAATTACATCCCCTTACCCTATCTCGGATTCACCCACCTTGTGAGAAATTACTCCAGTTGTTCCCTACAACCAGCCTGTCCCCAAAAGAGGCTATAGCAAGAGATTAAGGAATAGGCTATGATTATACTAACTTCAAATGGACTATGAATGATATGTGTGTGTGTGCGCGCGTGTCTGCATAAATAAAATATATCACAGCTACTATATATATATATATATATATGTGATTTCATTAATATAAACTGGTGCCAATGCTACAGCATATTTACTGGACCATAATGGTTCTTATTCTTAATAGCAAATATAATATTTAATAAAGCAGCATTCAATCATAAGAAAGTTACAGCATACCCTTCCTGTTACGCGATGCTTACTAGTAGGCAGTGATGAGCTTATTCCTCTCTGATATCTTCCTTAGAATACCAGATATAATACATAAAACTGATTCCTTGATGCCTTCAATGAGTGATGGTCAATCCTTCTTACAGCTGAGATCCTGGAGAGAGGAGTTATGTTAGGTAAGACACATCCCATGTCTTATGGTGGCCGCACCTTTTCCTAACAAGTCTTAATCACTGTACATACAGAAATTCAGTCATCGCATCCCTTCAGTCTTTGACTAGTCAATGCATATGTGGAACGCTGTCAACTGCTGTCTTGACTAATTGATTGATTTGTGATAATTAATGAAGCAATTCACTGATGCTATAATTGTGTTAGTCACTGACTTCATACATATCAATAGCTTATTGATAATATCCTAAGCTGCCGGTACGGGTACGGGCACAAGTACAGGTAGGAGATCCCAGTACATGGGTATGAGCAAAAAAATTGGGGTTTGGGTACGTGGGTTCAGGTACGTGTTTGTGTGCGTGTGTGTGCATATGTATATGTGTGTGTGCATGTGTGTGTGTGTGTGTTTTATATTATATATATATACCAAAAAGATTCATGATACAAATCTTTTTGACAAATAGCTATATTCCTAGATTCATATGAGCTATGCTGAACAAGTAATGAAGATATTGCAAATTTATACTGTCCACTGTCAAAAATGTTACATATGAGCCATCAGTATGTACATTTGTAGTTGCATTTATGAATTTATTATTTTCAAATAAATCAGAAACATTGAAAATCTGAATAACTTTCCAAGTCTAATACAAACCTAATTGAACAAAGATCATTCACTGAGTTCAAAAAAAGGAAAAGGAAGATTTTAGGTGTGGTTTTTTTGAAAACTAAGTCTGGGGATGCATTCTGTGTACCCGCAGTGCAGCCGGTGCGCTTGGGACGCACCCTGTGCATACCCACAGCACACCCAGTGTGTGTACCTGAACCCAAACGCACCCATACCCAGTCCGCGGGTACAGGAACCCCTAATTGAACAAAGATCATTCACTGAGTTCAAAAAAAGGTAAAGGAAAATTTTAGGTGTGGTTTTTTGAAAACTTTGCCTGGGGATGCACTCTGTGTACCCACAGCACATCCGCTGCGCTTGGGACACGCCCTGTGCATATCCACAGCACACCCAGTGTGTGTACCCAAACCCAAACACACCTGGACCCAGTTTGTGGGTACAGGGTGTGAACCCCGCAACTATGATCGCATCTGCTAACAACTCTTATTTGATACATTCAGATATGTTTGATGAAGTTAATGATGCTAATGACTATCTCTTTTTTTTATTTTAGCAATATACAATTGCTGCTACATTATGCCAAATCAGGAATTGTGACAAACTGATACCATCAACTACATGGAAGCTAGAGCCATTTTTATTGCTCTAAAAAAAAACTTTGAGAAACAGTTGAAGACAATTATCTGTGAAACTGACTCTTTAAATTATGGTTACTCTTTTGAACAGGGACAGGGCCCACAACTCCTCTTGGCAGCTTAAAACCTGTCTGCAGAAATTCTTTGTTTGTCAGTGGCAAATTGTTTGGCTAAATGGAGAACTGAAGAGAACCACCACACCTCTGGGATGCTTCAGACTGAAGCTGTTTGACCCATGGGAATGCTGCCCAAATTCTTCAGCTTATTCAGAATGGTCACCCATAATACTTTTATAGTGGATGTCTTGCTGAATAGCTCTGGACTTCAGTATTCTTTCTAGAATTTTCTCATTGGGTCTCCTGGCTAGTCTTTTTTTTCCTTGGTATTTTGGGTTCTCTTGGTTTAAAATCTCTCCTAAAGACATGAGAAGATCCTCTTGTCTATGGGCTCTACTTGGAGTCTGGATTGTACTAATCCCATTTGGGTCTTTTCTCTCCTTTCCCTGATTATGGCAGTGGCCATCTGGAAATCTTTAGTTTGTAAGCTGTAACTTCTATTTATTTTAATTTTAAAAAAATCATTATTTCAAAAAGCTAAAAAAACTTACCACAAACCATGGATACACCAAAAATTTTAGAGAGATGACTATACTATAAGATAGTTGAGGAACAGTCGAGCCAACAAAAATCCTCTACTCATGGAAAGCACACTTGAGTTCCCGGGTAGCTGATAAATATCACAAAATTTAATATACATAAACACTAAATAGGTGCATAGATAATTAATTGACAAAATTGAATAATAAAATATATCAATAAAAATTCAGAGCTGTGATGTAGAAAATAAGCACAAAAATTAAACAGCGGATATATGTGAGGAGTAAATTTAAACAAAAGCGGGGTTGAAACAGTTGAAGACAAATCTGAAATCACCATTAAGGTTCAGATAAGATAAAGTTCTATGAAAGAGAAGGAAACAGTGTGACAAATTTTTGCTAAGAAGAAATAAAGTTCAAGGAACCAAACCTGTCCAATTGTGCACTGTACGATCACAAAATAAAAAGAGTCAAACTGTCAAACACAATCAGATTGCATCATTGTTGAAAAGAAGAACATTAAGAAGAGGAAGTTCTTGTCATGCGCACAGTAAGAGGAAGAAAAGGAAAGACATGAAATCAATATGAATAACTATATTACCTAGTTTCAGGGCTTTTGCAGGCAGTAAATGTGATGTACACTTTCTTCATTGAGTCAAGAAATTCTTATTAAAACATTCCAAGAGTTCAAAACATTGTAACTATTTTTTACAAGTCCAACAGGTGTTTTTGACTTTGGACATAAGTAAAAGAGTTTTTATCTCACACACAAGCATATTTATGTACAAACAGATAACTGAAAGAGCAACGTCACATACCATAGTATACCCTACCAAGAGTCCAAAATGCCAGAGCTCCACAAACACTGAAGATTCCAGCTGTTTGTCGCATCATCGTTGAGCAGGGTTTTGCATCTGATCTCATTAACTCCCCGTTAGACCATCCTAAAATTTGCCTCAGAGCCATCTTCCTTCTTTCTGATACTTACCTATAATCTGTTTCAGTCACAGCCAATTACCAAAAACATCGAACTTTTAATATCAAAAAACAATAAGAAAACAAGAAAATCCCTAAAAACATGTCACTTATATGTTGAAAAGAAAAATAAGCTTTGCACTCAAGTCTTAACCATAGAATTCAGAAATAACACTTGTTTCTCCCTAAAATTCAGTACATTCGCTCTAAAGTATTTAAAAGAAACTTGACTGGACATTTTTATGCTGAAACATTGAAGTAGTTTTCAAATTGGGACCTAATGAAATTGTTCAGTACTTTGCTTCAAATCAAATTTCATAACACATGAAAAACAAAGCCCCATAAGCATACTGATAAATAATAGAGTAAAATGGCGGCACATCCCCCAAACACTTACAGAATCATCCCCCCAAGCATCCCTGTGAGTCAAGACAGTGGGATGATAGAGGATGTCTCATGGCCAACCCTTGTCACTGGGGAAACCAAGGATGAGGAATGTCTGGTCATCCCCAGGACAAACAGGAACATTTGAGACATCATTTTTGACTGTCTTGGGGTAGGTCAGACATCTCCCTGCTGGTCTGCATATTTTTGAATTACATCAATACTTCATTTATAAAAAATGTATAAAAAAAGAGGCGTTGGGGGCCCCCAAACCCTCATACATCCCTTATGAAACCCTAAATGACAGACTCCTGAGTAGGGAGAAACTCCAACAACACAATGAGATGTTAATCCTAAAGAAAATAGAGTCTTAGACAGATAGAAGAGGAGGAGATGCAGCAGGGATTGATTGGGGATCTTATCAGATAAGTCAAAACTTGATATACAAAGTAACTCACAATCAGAGGGCCTTTTGGACATTGATAGCCCAGATGAGGCATAGTTGATATTTATAATCTTACAGCTATGACTGTTGTTGTGCATGGTGTCATTTACTTAATTATGATTGTGTAGGCTTTGGACCTTTTATTGTAACAAAAACATTGAGCAATGAAATTAGAATTTCTTTTTTTAAGTCAATAAACATGTCATGTTGAGTATCGAATTCGATACACTATACAAATTTCTAAACTTGAGTTTTGATGTCGTGTACAGCTAAACTTGTAAAAATATGAGTTTATCTATCCATCTATATACAAACAGAAGTCGATGAACATGTCACATTGAGTATCGAATTCGATAATTTTGATGTCATGTACAGCTAAACTCTAAGTAGCCGATCCTGGTTCTGGTTCGGATTCGGGTTCAGGTTCGGGTTCTGGGATTCGGCAAAAAATTTTTTGGGCCGGATCCTGGTTCCGCGGGTATATATATAGACATTTTTGAAAAATATATATATTATAAATTTATATATGTATGTATATTCATACATTCCATACATTTAACATGTCAATGCTCATTCATCATTAGTTCAAAACTTCAAAGTGGAAACATATAATGATAATAATAAGAAGTTAGAAGCGTGATTCTCATATGACATAATGATAAAATGATAAATCCATAATTGTCAGTATATGATTATATAATATTCATACTTTGCAAAAGTCTCAAATTGTCATTACATGCTGAAAATTTAAATCACAAGCATAAAAGGGTCGAATTAGGGTTTAGAAGGGTCAAATTAGGTTTAGTTTGACTTTATTTATTAAAAAAATAAAAAATAAAAGTCAATGTGGGCCTGTTTTTGGACGCCCAGATTTTGGATTCCGGCGGATTCTTCTGGATTCCTGTGGATCCTCCCGGATTCCTCTTGGATTCCTCTTGGATTCCTCCAGGAAGAACCCGGATTCCAAACCCTGGAGGAATCCAAGAGGAATCCGGGAGGAACCGGAACCGGAATCGTACCAGAACCAGGATCCGGGCCAAAACAGAGGAACCCGGTAACATAGGCTAAACTTGTAAAAATGAGTTTATCTATCCATCTATATACTAACAGCCCCTGCCATCCCCAAGAAAATACCCCCTGGGACTCCCATCCAGAAAGGCGTCCTGCTGTCTCCATCCCCAAATCACCCTGGAACATAGATAAAAATGTGTAGTAGGGAGGGCACACCACCTACATCTACGTGATGTTGGATCTCCAATTGAAAGAAGCATTAGTCATTTCTCTCTACCATTGATGAGAGACAACAATCAGAAAGCTCAAAGATTTGTTCAGGTTACCTAAAATAGAATTCAGTTATAGATATGAAGAATAAAAATGACAACTGTTTTTATAACTTAGAAGCAACATGAATCCATCATATCAAAAACTTTTGAATAGCTCATTGACAACTGAACCCACCACCAGCTGGGCAAAATAGTTGCCTTCATCTTTACCATGTAGTAATCACAAATGTCTAGATTATGCAGTTATAAGACCCTTTGGATTCAATTTCGAGGCATGAAAAGCCTCTATTAGCTTTGATTGCAAATGCAGACTGGGGATTATTTGGTTTATCACAAGATCAAGCAACCTTAAGCCATCATGCGCTTAACATAGGCCACCAGTCTGAATTAATGGACTAGGCTTTGGGGAAAAAATGACAAACACCTTTAGATCTTGACTGAGCTCAATTTTATTTTTGTCACCTTGGTTGTTTACTTGTTACTGAATTTGGGAATTAAGTTTTATCCAGATATTACTCTTTCTTGTATAAATAAAATGAGAAGCTGCTTAAAATATCTGTCAAGTTCACTGGTTATATGCTTTTTCTAAATTAGTAAATACCAAATATGAATATTATATGTATAAGGTTCATTCTCCACGATACGACGAGGGTTTCCATTTATGTTGTTGACCCTCGGGTCAAGGCTTGTCCAAGGGTACAATGAAATGCTAATTCTCCTACGATATGTCCGTACATATCTCATTCCGCAATCAGAAATTTTCTGGAGAAGAATTACACGGATACTATGCCTTCGTTTTGAACTAAACTCTTGCTGGGACTTTCATTGATCCGGATTTGGTTGCAATTGGGATAGACCTTGGTAGAAAGGACTCTTGTACAACTTGGACATCTTGAGGTATCATCCATTGATGATAATCCACATATTAGGAGGCTAAAGTTTTTTTTTATGCTTATCAAGTTGTCGTGACTCACTTTATGGATATAATCCCCACATTCTTTCATGGGCGACATCATTTTATTTTCAGGATGGAAAAGACAATGTAGCTGTTCAGGAAAGCATATGAGCAACTATAACGAAGAACCCTTCTTCCCAGGTATACGGAGATGATATGGCTGGCCTTTTACTATTTCCAAGGACCTGCCCTCAGGCAACCTGTGTATATCAGGGCAGTTGCAACTGCAATATCTAATAAATTCTTCCATCCTTCATGCTTTGATGGATGTCCATACCCTGTTCCAAAGCTCCCAGTTTGGCACAGGCAGGGAGGACGCTAGCAAAGGTTATGGAGTCTGGCTTTACACCCGCCAACTATAAGAACCCTTCTTGCCAAGTATATGGAGATGATATGGCTGGCTTTTTACCGTTTCCAAGGACCTGCCCTCAGGCAACCTGTGTATATTATATCAAGGCAGTTGCAACTGCAATATCTAATAAAATTCCTCCCTCCTTCATGCTTCGATGGATGTCCATACCCTGTTCCAAAGCTCCCAGTTTGGCACAGGCAGGGAGGATGTTAGCAAAGGTTATGGAGTCTGACTTTACACTTGACTGCATTTGCTTGAATGTTTCTAAAGCCTTTTCAACAAATTCATCTTGTGTATATCCTTAAATTCTAGGATACCGGGTCCAGCCCCCTAGCCCCCCAGACCAGCCATGGTTCAAACCGGTCCGTTCTGATCTAGTCCGCCTGTGGGTCCGGACAGGGTCCAGCCCAAAGTGGGCTGGTTCAAACCAGGCCACCCCCAGTTCGGACCCGGACGGACCCGGGCGAACTTGATCGGACCACGGTTGAACCAAGGTGGGCCCGCGGTTATTTTCAACACCCAGCTCAGGTTTTTTGCCAAATTTAATAGATTTTTCACTTCCACAGCCCTATAAAGTGGATTCTAATGTTAGCTTCTAACTTTCATTTGTGGTATGCAAATAGGTTATTTTCTCTTGAGGTGGAGCAAATAGGTGGTTGAGCAAGAGTTTGGTTGTGCATGGAGTTGGAAGATTGACTTGTGGATCTTCATCAAGTATTTGTGCCTCATTCCTACACCTTTGCAAGCTTCCAATAAGTGGAAGAGATAAGTTTTTTTTCATTTGATTTTATTTTTGTTTAAGTTTTTATTTTTTTTCATTTCTCTTTCATGTCCATAAGATCTACCTTTTTTTTTAAATTTTCCATTCTCTTGTTTTTATTTTGAATATGTAAAAAATTTATTGCCATAGGAACTACAATGGCATCTACCTCTTCTTTTGTATGCAATAATGAACAACAAAGAATAGATCCCCATTCTAATTCCCCTTTGTAGAAGCATGTTGATATTATAAGACCCCTTCCAGGAGGTGGTGCATTCTGCTAGAAAAGTCAGGGTTGTGATGTAGAAATGAATAGTTCATATTATTGGGTGGTAGGCCATTTGTGTGGATACACCCTAGATGAGGAGTCAAGAGATGCTCTGGAAAAAAAATGCACCTATACCAAATGAAATAGTATTAAAAGATATTGCGGAGCATGAACCAGCAGAAGAGAGAGAAGCACATAGAAATACAACCACTGACACTAAAAAAAATTAAAGGGAATGCAGCCCCTCACTACAAATATTGTGATAGAAGACCACCCCTTTTATACTACCGCAGTTGAGCTTGATACTGAAACTCAAGCACCCGGACCATTGGAAACTTCATTTCAAAATGAGAGTCGGGACATTGCCAACATTGATGTAGCAAGATACTTATATGCAAATGGGCTGCCTTTCAGTGTTGCTCGCTCCCCATTCTGGAAGATGTTGAAAAGTGTCAATGAAACTCCAAGAGGGTATAAGGGCCCCGATTATGAGAAAGTGCGTACCAGCTTGTTTGATAGAGAGGTCAAGAGGGTTCAGGATGCATTGAAGCCCGTAAAGGATTCATGGATTGAGACAGGGGTATCGATTGTTTTAGATGGGTGGAAAGATGCAAGAAATTGTCCCTTGATCAATGTCATAGCGGTGTCCCCTAAAGGGGCAAGGCTGCCTTTCAGTGTTGTTCGCTCCCCATTCTGGAAGATGTTGAAAAGTGTCAATGAAACTCCAAGAGGGTATAAGGGCCTCGATTATGAGAAAGTGCGTACCAGCTTGTTGGATAGAGAGGTCAAGAGGGTTCAAGATGCATTGAAGCCCGTAAAGGATTCATGGATTGAGACAGGGGTATCGATTGTTTTAGATGGGTGGAAAGATGCAAGAAATTGTCCCTTTATCAATGTCATAGTGGTGTCCCCTAAAGGGGCAATGTTTGTGAAATCCGTGGATTGTGAGGGGCAAGTAAAAGATGGGCCATTTATTGTTGATATTCTCATCTCTGCCATTGAACAAGTGGGACCTAGAAACGTTGTCCAAGTCATAACAGACAACGCAAAGAATTGTAGAGCTGTTGATTTGTTGGTTGAAGAGCGATATCAGCATATCTTTTGGACACCTTGTGTGGTCCACTCAATCAATTTTATGCTACAAAAGATTGGGAACAAAATTGGGCGGATCAAAGAGGTGTATACAGAGGCTAAGGACATCCAGATGTTAATCACAAACCACCACATGACCCAAGGGATTTTCAGAATATTCTCACATTTGGAGCTATTGAAGGTAAGTGAAATTGAGCTTGAAGTAGTAATTTAATTTAAAAAAAATAAAATTAGTATTTTTACATTTTCTGATTTTCATAATTTGATTGTGTAATATGCATTCTTTTTTTAAGTTTGTCTCTAATAGTTATATTTTTTTGCTCTAATTTTTGTTACAAGTTGTTGAGACACGTTTTGCATCAAACATAATCGTCTTGAGACAACTTGTGAAAGTGAAGGTGGCACTTTGTAATATGGTGATCAGCAATAATTGATCAATGTGGAGGCAAAGCAACACTGAGAGGCCAACAAGAATTAAGCAAAGGATATTGGATGACGCATGGTGGGAACATGTATTTTTGTAGTTTATATGATATTATGTGACATTCTAATCTTAATTCATGGTTACAAGCTGCATAAATATAGATATATATAAAAAAATTACATGTTTTTGTACTAACGAACCCAAACTCCATTTCAAAATTTTGTCATACCAGCAAACCGGTTCTTCGAACCCGCACCTGAACCAGCAACTAGCTTAAATTATTGCATTCCAAGAGATGACATTTCCTTGAGGCATTCTGTCAAACAGTTCACATGCCTCATCTATGCTTCCACATTTTGCATATCCTACAATCATTGCAATCCATGAGACAACATCTCTTTGAGGTGTTCTTTCAAACAGTTTTTGTGCCTTCGCATATCCTACAATCATGGCATTCCATGAGATCATGTTTTGTTGACGCATTTTGTCAAACAGTTCACCTGCCCTACCTATGCTTCCACATTTTGTATACATGTCTAACAGAACAGTTGCAACTACAACATCTGATAAAATTTCTCTACTGTTTATGCTTTTATGAATGTCCATACCATTTTCCAAATCTCCCATTTTGGCACAGACTGCGAGTATACTGGCAAATGTAAACTGATCGAGTTGGAAACCTATTTCCTGCATACAGTGAAACAGTGTAACTGCCTCTTAAAGGCTCCCATGTCTTCTGTACGCGGCAATAATCGTATTCCATGAGACGATGTCTCATTCTCTCATGCAGTCAAACACTTTATGGGCATCTACCAAGATTCCACACATAACATACACGTGAATAAACTTATTATGAAAACTCGCTCCAAAAATATATGCAAATTGTCTGTGAGCAATGAAAGAGTGGAACTTTCTCCCTTGTCGAACCGTGTTGTTTTTGAATACAGGTCTGCAATAATTGAAAACATGTAGTCTTCAGGGAAAGTGTGTGAACTAAGCAAAATGTGAAGCAAGTAAAATGTACAGTGCCTACTTTTAACTGTCCCCCTTTACATAATTCTGTGAGATTTGGATGAACGGTGGATGGCAATGGCATTTTATGATTTCAGTCAATGAAAACAGCAATGGCAATGCCAGTGGTAAGCCATAGTCTTTGCATTTTCACTTACATTTCATTTATGTCCTTTCGAGATCAGATGTCGAATGAATGAAAAACATCGAATGAGTGCCAACTTTCAAAATAAACAGTTGAAAATACCCACCATACATACAGAAGGATGATAACGTTTTCAGTATGCTCAAAACCCCATAGTCCTCGTCCATGATTCTCACCACAATATAACTCGTCATGGTAGTTGAAAGAAGAAGAAAAGACTCTCCATGCCATTAAAAAATGCAGAATGTGCCCTACCTCCCATTAACATAATGATAGCAGAATCAGGTTACAAGAAGAATTGCATCGTAAGAACGTAATACCAATCGAGTCTAATGTCGAAGTTTAACACAAATAGCTTTTTATGAGGGTTCAGCGTTGATATCTCTGTGTAATTATATCTGCCGTAGAAGCATTTAAGCCATAAACCTCAAAAGCTTAAGAAGCAAAAGAAAAGAAAAAAAAAATTATTCCAAGATTTGCAATGCATTGCGCTAAGCCGCTAGTTGGGGTAGAATTTGTATTTTGACCCCTTCAGCTTGAAACTTGCGCCTCCTCAACTCAAGCCCGAGATCTTTATCATTAAGTCGACTCGTGATAATAAATTGCAAAGAGAAAGATTGAATGGTGTTTCATGCTTGCAACAGACTTGAGAATAAGAGAGTTCAGAAATTTCCAATTACGAAAAACCGGTCTGCAGATAGAAAGCATATTAGGGAAATTGTAATATTCCAAGAAAATTTGTAAAAGGACAGCATCCCATCAAAAGCCAAACACTCGCTACAACCAAAACTACTAGTATTGCAACAAAATGCCGTGAAAATTAGGTATTATATGCTCTCCCTTCCCAATATAAATCCACCGACTAAAATAGATTTGATCAGTATCTAGGAAAACTAAAAACCAGGAAAGTATTCCAATTACTACATGTCACTGAATCAGTTAAACCAGTCTGAGCTAAAAATATGGTGTAGTTGAGCATGGTACTCACCTCAAATGGTTGTGGCTCCTCTGGTATGATAGTCTTTCTCCTAAAAATTCTTTTCGCGAGACATCTATTTAAACTAAATTCTCAACAGTCACTTTTTGCTTTTCTAAATAATTAGTATTTATTTGATGGTAGTTAAAACAAATTTCTCCAACAGACACTTTTTTTTTAAATAATTACAATATTTAGTCAGAAATTGGCTATATTCATTTTCCCAAACAAAAATGACACTTTTGTATCTAAGTTCATTTTTAATAAGTAATATTTTATAAGTGGTTATTTGGAGGTAGTAAGAAGGGTATCATTATCATTTTACATAATTTTCACGAGTCTTCTATTTGTCATTATCATTTTACATAATTTTATTCATACTTTAAAAAAAATTCCAACATCATATCACAGATTTCATTGTTTAAATCATGATTAAAATTTACAATCTCGCATTTATTGGCTTTGGCTCTTGTTTAATTATTAACTAAAGGTTTACTTAAATATAATTTCCACATTCATTAACTTAGACACACAAACCTAAACCTAATTTCCCACTTGATTCAACCCACCCACATGCCCTTTCTTGTTAACCTTCACAACAACTAGTATAAATGAAATCATATTTAGATGGCATATATTGAGCTACCATTTTTTGTTTGCAAATCAAATGTCATATACACAACATTTTATACCAAATGACCTAGATCGTGACTTTGTTGTGTTTGCTTTTACAAAGGGTTTGTTACAATAAATGAGTTTTGGGAAGATATAGGAAGTTGTTTAGCACCACATGTGTCATCGAGGTCATTTATTGACCCATATAAAAGTTATATAATGAGTTGTAAGGGGTATTGACAAGTGATGCAATAATTCTATGTTGAGAGAGGTATACTTATTTTAGGAGTTTAAATGCAATTGCAATTGCTGCAAATATTGCATAGTGAATAATCTAATAGTCATTAGTCTATTTGTAATAATGACAATATGACCATCTTTGGATTGAATATTTATTGTTTTTTTAATTAATTTTATTGCATGTTTACTATTTTATATAAATATCAAGATATTTGTAGCTAAATTAGCAATTTGTTAGTTTTGGTTCACATTTGTATAGTCATTAATGTTATCATTTTTCCTAGTAAGCAGTTGCTAATTACATAATATCGAGTTGTTATTGAGCATCACATTTAAGTAATAATCTTAGATTATCAACTTAATAAGTTCATAGATTACTAAACTTGTTATCATTTATTCACATTAAACAATTGGTTATTTATCATTTAGTAAAGTTTTACATATCATGCCTTCGGGTTGATATGGTTTTGAAAAGTAGGTACCTTGTTAAATAACCTTTCTATTATTATCAAGTGTTTATTGTTCCAATCATCATTTTCAAAATTATATAAGATTGAATTATCAAAAATAATGTTGAGTTTATTATCCTTAATATTATAATTGTACTTAAACTCATATAATGAAGTTTTGGTATAGGAAAATTGAAAGATAAACTTAATAATTTAGCATAAACCATGGGGTTGGTCTTATTACCTATAACTTCATATATAGGATTATATATTATTGGTAGTGATGTTTGCTACTATTAGGGATGATACTATTAGGACATTGTTATTATGCCTACTACTTCTAATCATGTGAAAGAATAGTTATTTGAATCATTGTTGTAATTAGAACCTATAAGACATCCCAAAGGGGGAAACATGCATAATGAGGCAACCATCAAACCTAAAAGCATACAAACATATCACATATCTTAACCATTAAAGAAATTGAGAAACAGTGCATAAAATGAAAGCAAATAAACTCAAAACACTCCCTCAATTGGACTTCAATGTCCTTTCTTTCTCCTCAAAAGGTTGGTATGTAGCTCCCATGACAAACACACTTAAACATGAAAGCAAAATGACAAGAGTTACGAGAAGATTCAAAAGATGGTGGCTAACCAAATCAATGGAATTGGTCTCAATTTATAAAGATTGAAGGCAAAATACCAAATTGGCAAATTGATACGCAATTGGGAAGATGCCATAATTATGACATGATTAATGACAAATTGAATGCACATTTTAGAATGCATAAATCAAGGGGAGAAACTAGGGGGAATGGAATAGGCTAAATTAGTGGGAAAAGAAATTGGGAAGGTGGTGGAAAAATAATAGGAGATGAAGGCTAATTAGTAGGGATGGAATCCCGTGTGGAAAGGAGAGGGGATTTTGAATTTTGAAAATTCATTTAACCCTCAAATTAGCAAATTAGGAATTATAAATTCCCAAACCATAAATTAGTCAATTAATTAATAGAAATTAATTAATTATGAGGACTTAGGAAAGGGAATAAATAAAGTCTATTTATTTATCAAAGGCTAAGACTTGGGGATGAATCAAGGGTTATTTACCCCTAAAGAGGAAATTAGTTGTCTTTTTAATTGAATTGATGATATTGATGTGAAATTGAACCAAATTTGATGATTTTGAAAAATGTTTGAAATGATTTTGATGATTTTGAAACGTCATTGATAACTTTGATAATGCCTTGAATTGATTTTGAAAGTGATTGATAAGGTTGAAATGATTTTGAAATGTTTTGAAATTATTTGAATTGATTTTGAAAGGTTTGATAGGATTTTGAATTGATTTTGAAGACATTGAAAAGGATTTGAAATGATTTGATAGGTTTTGATAATTTGATTTTGAACATGATCAATTCAGCCAAAGCGATACAGGTTATGATGCAAAATGAGAGAAATATTAGTAATTGATGACATGGAAGAATAACACAAAATTTGTGAATGGAAGAAATGTTGAAAAAGGGGGCACATAGGTGTTGGACCATTTTTTAGTGTCTACATTTTGCCCCTCTTTGAGACAATGTGATTTTGAGCGTTGTTTTAAAGAAAAAATAAGGATCATGCCCCAGTGGATCGACAGAATGGAGGTAGGATGCCCCCTCAAAACATTGGGCAAAAACTGACATGAGGATAGTTTTTTGAAAAGGAAATAATTGCAAGGACTGATAGAAGAAGAGTTAGTAAAAAGCAGAAATTAGACAAAGGAATGTTAGTGATGATGAACCTGTTTTCATAAGTGACTTTATTAATGGAGCTCTATTTAATATGGAAAATCAGATGTGTCACACCATGACCCAAAAATTTAGAGCGAGAATGCAATCCTTTTCCGTAAAAAGAAACACAATTGCAGAGAAGGAATGATTCCATCCATCCTAAAGCATATGACATGTGTGCCCCAAAACTTTATGAAAAACACACTGCAAACACAATACAAAAATAAAAATAAAGGACCATGAACCATCCCATCCACTCTCATCACCCAGTGATATCATGGAGTAGCATAGGAACACGATCAAAGATAAGACTCACTAAACCAAGCAAGTCAACAACCATTCTGATCTAGTTGTCAAAGTTGATAGTTTGTTTGATGATGATAGTGATGACATGTTTGATAAAAGGATTGATTGATGTTGATAGATTGATAGATAGGACAAGTTTGATATGATTGATTATTGACTTGATTAGATAGTTTGTCTATTAATGCATGATTTTGTTAATCACAATGTTTGATAGTCTTTAGTTTGTGTATGCCCAAATGTTTGTCTTCCACGAGGGATAATTTATTGAAACAAGGAAATTGATTATGTACATGACGAGGAAATGAAATGAGTGTCATAATATGACATTTGTTGAGATTGATGAACATCAATACAACCAAGATCACCTGCATGCAAAACTGCTACGAGAATGAAGACAGAAGATAGAAGAAACAAAAGCTATGGCGGCCGATAGGCCAGAGACTGAAAAAGCATGTTGCAAGAAATGATCTTCTATTAACAACAATAATGAAATTACAATCTCCTTAAGAATTACAAAGCGGACAATCCTTATAAAGGATGTCGAAACCCTAAAAAGGGAAACTAACAGAAATAGAAACTACCTAAGACTAACTTAAGCACTAAAGAGTAATTACTAAAGATTACTCTAACAACATTTGTTGCTTTGGATTTTTTTATGAGTTTTGCGATTTTTAGGCTTTTTGAAATATTTGTTTTTTTGTGCTTTTTTGAGACTTTTTATGTGTTTAAGGGATTTTTTCAGCATCATATATGATTTTTATGGTCTTTTTTCAAGATCATATCTAATTTTTTCAGGACATTATACAATTTTTTTAAAAAAAATTTAGGACATTAATATTTACATGAGCAAGATGTATTGAGTTGCCCCCAGTGTCTACCAAGGCAAGGACATTATGGATTGACAACTGGACTGGTAGATGTATGAGGGATAAGGGTCACTTGTATTAGATCTATTTGGGTGCCAAGGGCTATCCAAGAAGTGGGATAACATTTTTTTGCCAATTTAAGGTTTTGGACGTGACAAGGGTACTAAAATGGTGCATTGGATGACATGCAATGCATAGAAATGGACATGTCAAGAGGATTTTTGGAAAACATATTTTACATTTAATGTCCTTATTTCATGTCAAGACCAAGAAAGGGACTTGGATAGAAATGGACAAGGGGATATGGACTAAAGGTTGTGATAAGATAGGGGACATGGATCAAAGGTTGTGATAAGATAGGTGATATGGACCAAAGGTTGTGGGAAACATAAGGGATATGGACATGAAATATTGGACAAAAGGGAGGTAGAAAATGTGAATTCGATAGGACATGTAATGCTTCTAGGGAGATCCCTAGCCTTGTCAAGATCAAAGTTGGGAAAATGGGATATGAATGTCAATAAGATAAGGGATATGACATGCATAGGATAATGGAAGAAATGATAGGGGTAGTGAAGGATAATGAAAAGGGTATGATATGATAGGAAAATATAGATGAAACCTGCCCCCAAGTGTGGAACGCAAGAAATTCATAGAATTACACATGACACTTGTTTGTTAAGTTTTTATCATGGTACTTCCCCAAAGCACCTGTTTGCCAGGTTTTCACTATTGGACAAAATTATTTCTCTTTATTCTTTTTTTTTTTATGTTACCAAGATGTCTATTTGCCAGGTTTTCATCAAGGCAACTTTTTTTTTCTTTTTTTTTTTTAAACTTCTTGGGAAGATAATAAATGCATGATATGACATGGATGAAGGACTCAAGTGCCTTACTCTTTAGATGGTTTTCTTGAAGGATATGCAATAATGGACCATGACTATGATAGTATGCTCAAAGATATTGGTAGGGTAATGACAAGGGGAGATGACATGGGTAATTAGATAGGTTGGATAAGGATTTAGGTAAAGGAATGGATAAGATGGATAAAGCGCTGGAAAATAGGTGTTGGTTAATGGAGGGAGTGTGGGAAGACTTGCTTGTGAGTGTATGGAAATGTGGGCAAGAACAATATTGGCAGACACCTTGAGGGGTATTGGAGTGATGGATGAAAAGGAGATTTTGGATTTGACGGAGGAATGGATAGAGATTTGGGGATATAAGGACCCAAAATGGATTTGGAAGGTGATAGTAATTTAGATGGAAGGATAACAATTTTGGATACCAATTGTGATTTTTATTAACCTGACTTTGTGCTTCAAGGATCCACTTGGGAATCTACATGGACTTTGAATTTTCATTATTTTGTGGGTCCTTGGAATGCATTGCTTGCACAATGGATTTAGGAACCCATATATTTTTTGAATTTTCTTTTTTATTAATGAGATTTTGTGGCCTTTTGGACATTTCTTTTTCTTTATGGATCATATTTTTCTTTTTTGTTACATGTCAATTAGACTGGACATGTTGATCCTTGACTGCATGTAGATTTCTTGAATTATGGACTTTATGCTTGGCATCCAAATTGCTTGGGAAGTAAATGGGATTCATGGATGGATAGGAATTATATGGAGGCCTTTTTTATGGGTGGGTTCTTAAAGATGTGTGCCTTTGTTGACTTGCATGTGGGAAAGGGTAAGGGAGTTGTGAGGTAGTGGGTAGAGGAATAAATGGACCTAAGATGGATGGAAGGGACGGAAGGGGAGATATGCATTTGGATTTGAATTTGGAAGGGATACCAACATCTTGAGATTGAGCTTTGTAATTAAGACCAAGAACATTAGAATTTTCTTTGACATGAAGGGGTTTTAATATACTTTGTTCATGGAGGTCTAAGCCTTTGAATTGATAATGCTTGCTTTGACTAGGGGGACACTTGCTACAAGACAAGAGTCCATTATTTTGAGGTATGTTTAATATGGAAGGACTTATAGGATCATAAAGTGAACCAAATTGGATAGAAGTGGAGGATCTCGTTTCACTTGTATGGGGTTCATGAACAACTTGCACAAATGTGCTAGGATCATGAGGGGGATCAGGAAGAATAATGGGATCCTGTGATGGAATGGGGGCAATGAGAATATCATCTGGAAGGATAGGATCTTATGGGGGATCTGGAGGATTAGGATAAATAAATGAAGGGATGGAGAGATCTTGAGAAGGATCTAAAGGACTGATAGGATCTTTTGGTGAACATGAAGCTGAAGGTACACCTTGATCTTGACTTGGAAAGGGATCGTTGGACTCCATTTTAAAGGTTTTATTCTCTTGAATTTGGATGGAATCATTGGAAAGAATGGAAGGGACGTCATGATATTGCTTGGGAAGTAGAAGGTTAATGAGACTTGGAAGGACACTTTGTTCTTGATATGGAAAGGATCGTTTTGGATAGGAGGATAGGGATAGTGGGATCATCTTGGATGGTGGGAATACGATAGGGTAAAAGTACAAAACTGTGTCACACTTGCGGACCATTTGGCATGTTTCGGTCGGACCCCTTTCGGAAGAAACATGTTTGGCCATACATACGTGGTTCACACGTGGTGCCATGTGGCGTCAATGTGGCAGAGGGGTTCCGGCCGAAATAGGTCCGGCCAAAACGCATCCAGCCGGACCTGTTTCAGCCGAAACCCCTAAAAACTATATAAATGCCAAAATTTGGTTAGAGCGGCTCATTTGCACTGAGCGCCTTCCAAGATTTGAGGAGCGAAATAGGGGTACTTCGGCCGAAAATAGGTAGGAATTTTTTTTTGTTTTTTTTTTTTGTTTTTTTAATGTTTTTCAATTTTGTTATGTTAAATTAATGTAGTTTTACTATTATTTGATGTTTTTTGTTTTAATTTTGTTATTTTTAATTTTGGAAAATATAAAATATTGTTTAATGTAGATTTAAATTTATTTTTTTGTTAGAATCATATGTTAGTTAGTTAGTTAATTAATTTAGTTTTATTACATGTTTCAAAACATTAGAAAAATGTTACAAAACATTAGAAAACTATTACAAAACATTAGGAAAATGTTACAAAACATTAGGAAACTATTACAAAACATTAGGAAAATGTTATTTAGTTTTAATTAATTTAGTTTTATTACATATGTTTCAAAACATTAAGAAAATG
>MU225307.1:583238-594288 GCA_018584345.1 Thuja plicata
TTTTGAGCAATTAAAAAATGGACTTCAAAAATTAAAAAACTAGGTCAATGCTTATTCAAAAAAATTTAAAAAATTATAGGCATAAACTACATCCAATTTTACACATTTCATTAGTTTACATCATTTTTAAATTCTAAACACAAATGCCACTTTTATGTTGTTAAAGTTTAACAGTTTTGCATGTCGTGGTCCTCTTCCTTTGTTAAAGTGTGACACAGGTTTGTACTTTTACCCGACAGTTGGATCATCACGAGGTTCAAGGAAAATCGGATCTTGGTAAAAAATTGGAGGGGATTGTTCATTGTTGGTATCTTGGTCTTGATTTGTTTCAGGACTCATTTGTTCATGCTTTGAATCATCCCCTTGACATGGGGTATGACGTGGAACATGCATGCGAGATTTTTCAAAGGGATCATTGCTTTGAATGGGACTCTCTTAAATGGGAGCATGTGGTGGAATTGGCTCTATCTTTTTCGAAGAATTGAAGAGACATAGATCATGAATGGGACTAACTTGGATTTATTCTATGGATATCCCTTGGAAGGTTGCATCATTGGAAGTATCACTTGATGGAGATGGAGGAAATTTCTCTTGCAAGGCTTTAGGAGATGAAGGAGTGCTGGCAGACATGGATGCCTCTTGAAGGTCGATGTCTTGATAGGGAATGGATGTGTCATCTATGTGATTGCTTTGGAATGGGACATTGCTAGGCATGGGTAAATTATTTTTATTTTCTTTCTCTTCAATCATTTCACTTATACGAGCCACTTTTCAAAGAAAACTCTTCATAAAGTTAGATTTGCATTGCTTGGGTGGTCTTGTTGGTGATGCCAAATCAAAGTTTGATTGTTGGAAAGAATTTTTTGATTGAGAATGTGTCACAATAGGTGGATCATTGATTATGCTTGATTGATGTCCAAAAGATAGCATGTTTGAACTTTTGTTTGTTTGATAAAATCTTGGTGATGAATTTGGGGACATAAAATTATGCCCATCGACGTGTGATGCAATTAGAGGCAAAATTATTTGTGACCTTGTTGTTTATTTACTTGTTTGCATGATTGACACAAGAGATTGTGTGATTTCTTGAGGAGCATTTGATTTCATTGCAATGAAGATTGGTTCATAATTTAGTGGTGGCTCGAGTTGAATTATGCCATGCTTTGGTTGAAATTTTTGATTTGGAACTTGGTTGAATGACATTTGGTTGAACAAAGATTGATTTGGAATTTTGGTTGAAGTGGATTCGGTTGATCAAAGATTGCTCTTGGATTTTATTGAAACTTGTGTTTTTTACTTGCAATTTGTTTGCCTCATTTATTTGTGAAAGAAGATTCAATATGTCTGATTCTAAGATGAGAGCATCTATGTCAACTTCACCAAATATTTCTCTTGGACATCAAAGTACTTTGGACATCCCCTTTCTACTCTTTTCAATGTTTTCCACTTTCTATTTCAAGATTTCCACTTCTTTAGCCAAATTTTCTTCCAATTTTTGGGTCAAGTGTGAGTGGGATTGATGTGATTGATTGTTTGATTGTGAGAATTTCATTTGTCTTGAATTAAGAAATGGTTGGTTTCCTTCACTTGAGGTGTACATCTTATTTGGTTCAAAACCTTGTAATTGCAAAGGTATACCTTATCTTGGGTTAAAGGGTGCTTGTGTCACTTCACTTGAAATATACAAGGTTGATATGAACCTTGCCTTTGAGATATTTTTACAATTGGCATGATGACTAGTTATGCAACTAAGGGTATGAGAGATATATGCAATATGCACTTGAAAGGTTTTGAAATGAATGCAATTTTTTTGGATTTTGAAGGAATCTTGAAATGATTTATGCAATTTGGACTTTGAAAGGATTATGCAAGATATGATAATGAAAGGTATGCAACTTGGGATTATGATATACAAACTAACTTTTTTGGATTTTGGATTTTGGAAAATACAAGCTAAAGGATGATTATGCAAGGATGCAAACTATGTTTTTTGAAATTTTTGGACTTTGGAAAAATCTTAGAAATGCAAACCTAAGAGTAGGACCTTAGTAAATTGAATTAGGATATTGACTTTAAAGGACCAAGCGGAAAAAATTGAAATAAAAATGATTAAGCCAAATCCCCCATGACAAAGAATAGATGTTGACCAAATGATAAAAAGGACAAAAGAGATAATGTTTGAAATAAAGTCAAGATCCATTTTTTAATAACATAAGGTGAAACTCTAAAACTTGAATTTTTGAGATTTTGGAAAAAATTTCAAAATGAGGGACGATAATGAGACTATAATAAGGAATTTAAATGATAAGGGGATTGATATGATTTTGAAATGCAAAGGCTAAATGAAGATGACAAGGGCAAGCTATTATGTAATATGACAATGGATAATACAATGATTAGATATGAAGGTTAAATGCAATCCCTAAAATGAAAGAGCTACCCTAAGATTGCAACAAAATCTCAAGGCATTTTTTAAATCCATGTTTTGAAAGGTTTGTGACAAGATTTTGAAATGTTTTGATAATTTTGAAATGGTTTTGAACACTTTGAAATGATTTTGAATACTTTTGAAATGCTTGGAAGTAATTTTGATTATTGCAATTATGTTATAACACCCATACAAGACACTTCAAATAGAAAATGACATATTTATTACCTTAAATGCACAAACACTTCACAACCTAGGCTTGAAGGACAATACTTTTTGAATCCCCACTTAGATAAAATCCAGTTGCGCTTATTCAAAGTGGATAGCGGAGAATTTTGGTAGCACTAGCTCCCCTCCATAACAGTCACTTCTTAGGCATACCAAAATTCAAATTCCCAGGGTCATCAACTCACAAGGAATTTCTATCTCTACTAAGAGCTACAAGAGTGTGGGGCATCTTAGTCGGTCTTGGACCTTCCATGTCAGCAAGTAGAAGGATTTGGACACTATAACAAAAATTTTTAGTTTGGGACATCCAGTTCAGTGGGTGGTGTGATAAACTCTCACAGGACATCTCCCAGACTTGAGAACCAAGGTTTTACACATCTCAAAGGGTACTATAGGAGATCTATCATCCAACCACACCGTTGATTGGACTTTTGGTCATAATCATACATTTATATAGTGGTTGGATGGAGACCTGGCTTTGGCCTGTTACCACTTGGGTCGTTCCCTCTCACTCGGCCTTATGGGCTTCTCGAGAGGTAGGCCCTCTAAAAAATAAAGAATGTATTTCTCTTTCACCCAAGAACAATGAAGGCCAGGGGAGAGGATACATGCATTCAATCTTTTTGGGATTAACGATCCAAAAGATTTTTCAAGCAAAATTGTTCATTTTAATGCACCAAAATGAAATATTTTGTAACTACTACAAGAAAACACAAAGAGTTTGACAAACACACAAGGTCTTCGTCAAACATCCTACATAAAATTTGTTAGTAGTATTTGCATGAAATATTTATCCCACAAGTGCCAAGGAGCTGAAAAAAATATTAGTAACACAAAATATCCATACTAAGACCAGGAATCAAGAATGAGAGTGCAGAAACTGAAATTGAACATCTAAAGATACAAATTGACCAACTGTGCAATACCTATGACCAACTATGCAAGAAAGAGAACCAACTGCGCAAGATAGAGACCCAAGTGCGCAAAATTGATAACCAAGTGTGTATGACCTAAAATAGAAAGGAAAATCACTCAAAAACTCCTAATTTGGACATATTTGAATCAATACCTATGTATATTGAATTCATTAGGGTTCATTAAGCCATTTAAACAACTTGATTTGAGATATTTTGATCAATTCAAACCCCTAATTAGGCTAGGTGTGAATTTGAGTTTATTTGAAAACACCTTAAGTATGTAGATTTGACTTGAACCCTAAACTATGTGAGTGTTCATTTTAAGAGCCAAAGTCATATATGAAGGTTCTTTTTAACCATCCAAATCAAAATGTGATGTTCATTTTAGGTCATTTTTCCAGATTCAAGTTCATTTTAACCATTTAGAATAATTGAAATGAAATCAGAAAGCATGGAAATAGAGAACTAGGCCATAAACCCTAACACCACAATCAACAACCTAGCTGTGTAGTTCTCATGACCAACTATGCATCAGGATGAACCAAGTGCGCAACTCTATGCACCAAGTGTGCAATACAAAGGCCCAAGTGTGTAGATTGGGCCACCGGGTGTGCAATACCTACCAAGTACCCAGGTTGTCACAGGGTCCTGCAAACACTACAAAATACCAAAATTAGTTAGTTAAACATGTTCACGTCGGGTTCAACAAATGTAAGAAAAACAAAAGAGGGAAACATGGATGATAAGGAAATCATAAAACCTAAAACCATACAAAATATCACCTATCTTAACCATTAAAGCAATTGAGAAAAATATCACCTATCTTAACCATACAAAAATATCACCTATCTTGTAATTGATCATATGTATTCTTTTTATTGGCATTTTTGTGATGCATTTGATTACTGCTATATTCGTTTGTTCATATGGTATCATTGCTAGCATAGATAATAGGTTATACATCTGGTATTAGTGTCATATTTTTATCTTGGGACCTGTGGGTTAGCATCCACAGTGGTCATGGTTAAGTATTTAAATAAATAATAAATAAAATTATTATAATGTAGTATCTGGTGGCTTATTGGTATTTACCAACAATAACATTGTATGGTTGTTTCAATCAAATTGAGATTTTATTATTTATTTGGCTTTGGGAAAAATTCCCCTTTTAATATGCCAAAAGATCAATTTCAAATGGAATTTTTAATTTCTAATTTCTCATTGTTGCAAAACTCTCTTCTTCTCCATTTGGGGAAATGCTTGGAATTTGAGTTGGAGTGGGAAATATTTTTTGGGGATTATCTCATTGAAATTATCTCATTGGAATCTACTTGCCTGTGAATTTTCATTTCATTTGTTGAAAATTTTTACTACTTCATAGTTTGAGAACTAGCTTGGGTTGAGTTATTTTTATTTTCTCCTCATTTTTCCCTTGATTTTCGATTTAAAGACTATGGGATGATTGTATATGTCTTATTTGGTGAATTTAACCATGATGCAAACTTATTGGAGGTTTTTTGGTGAAGATTTGAGTGTTTTTCATTGATTATTTGAAAAATAAGGGTTTTCATACCGTTATGCTGCCAGATTTTTATTGGATTAGTTTTTTGTTGATTTGATTGCTTTTTTGTGATAGGGAATGTATGGGAACCAATGAGATTCTTAGATCTTTGATTTTTTGAGTTTGAAATTTTAGTAATTTTTGGGTGCTTGGGTCTTCATACCGGTTTTGAGGCAATTTGATATATTATTATAAATATATGTATATATTTATGAAAGTTTTGATTGTGACTGGAATTTAGATATTGATTTGTGGTAATATGATTTGGAACATGAGATTGATTATGGGATCAATGAGGATTTGGGATCTTGTTTGGAACCAATTGAACATATGCCATGAACATTGTTGACAAGCATGTAATGAGAGATTGAAATAATGAAAAATGAGATATTTTATATTGTGTTTATTTTGGTCATGAACCTTGGATGGTTATGGAGCTAGAACTAGGGAGTGGCTCTCAATGGGTGCAGAGGCACAAAGGGGCTAACAAGAATCCCATTAGAGAGTTTCTTAATACACATGATAACATAATTAAAATTAATGAGGGGTACACATATAATAATAAGATAATGAGTATCCCTCATACGTGCCTTAAGTGCTCTCATAGACTAAGGATGCATTTAAGAAGTCATGGTGATCGAAAAAGTGTAGACAACTCATCTCCCCAAGAGGACTACTTAGCTACACATGAGTCATTCTTGGGACTATGCAATGTCACTCTCTCTTTTGGACTGTCCACCCATTCCTTGCATAGCTTTGAGTAGTGACATTATGGGAATTGTGTAAATGATGCTTGCTATTGTATGTTTATATGAAATTGGTCAAAAAAAAGCTATTATGTCTTTGTTAGAATACGTTTTATTTTTTTATTTTGAGGTTTCCTTGGCAGGGCATTACAATATGATTCAAAGGTGTTGGAAGGGTGTCAAATATGAAATAACAAAGAAGGGTAGTGTTGTGAGGTTTTCACACCATTGCCCATTGCAAATGGGGGCCCTCTCTTTTTTGATGAGTGAGAGCGAGATGAGGAGTTAGTCATGAAAAGAAAGGAGGTCGAACAACATTTGAAGCATCAATAAATCATACTTAGTGAAAATCGGTCTTAGTAAAGTTCAATCATTCACAATGAAATCCTGATCATGTGGATTGGAAACCTGAAAATTATGGCAATTAACTATTAAGGAAATATACGATTTTGTGGAGTGACCGGGGATACAAATAAATTTGAAATAATGAAAAAATAAATTCAAATCGCTAAATCATTTTGAGTTGAAATGAAGTTCGCCTAAGTTCATGTGGATTTCCACTTTACACATGTCTTCAAGTCTATTTAAGTTGATGTGGGTTTCCACTTTACATTTGCATCCTTTTCCTAAGTCATGTCTTATTTCCACTAATGATTATAAGCATTCGCCTAAGTCAAGTATGATTTCCACTTTACATTTCAATTTTTCCTAAGTTGATGAGATTTTCCACTTATCCTTGCAAGCAGTTTGCCTAACTCAATAGTAATTTCCACCAAGCACTTGGATTTTCGCCTAAGTGACCTTACTTTTCCACTCAATGAATTTTTACTTTGCCTAACTTGAGTCTGTTTTCCACTTGTTGTATAATGGTTTTGCCTAAATTAAGGGTGGTTTCCACCTCACTTATAGTGATTTTCTTTTACTATGGTTCGATTTCCACTTTTGGATTCTAAGTTTGCCTAATATGGTGCGAGTTTCCAACTAAAATTTTCCTAACTCAATGATGATTTCCACTCCAAGGTTGGATGCCTTGTTCAATGATCGATTTTAACGAGGCCTTCATCAAATTTAACCAAGATGTTTAAAACTTGTGAATTTTATTAGAGGTTCAATTTTTCAAATGGGGTTGGATAAAAATGCTAATGGGTGTGAATTACATGGATAAATAAAAGTGATCCTTTTGCGCAAATGAATTGAATTAAATGAGGAGCTTGTAATTAATGATGGGCCTTAATGATGAAGATTGACATTGACTAATCAATATTGGAGGAAAGAATTAAATAAGGGACTGAATTTAATGAGAAGGCATTGATTTTACAAACAAGAGATGGTGTGATTTTAAATCAAGGCATCTATATTTAATAATTCACATGGAATCAATGATAGAGTAGCCTAGTTTTAATGCAGGAGGAGATGAAATTAAATTCAATGCCTTTGATATGAAGTTGCAATATTGAGGATATGAAACTTATAATCATTTTAATTCCAATAGGATGTTATTTCTCAATGCCAAGAGGCTTGATTTTAATATCGACGAGGTGCAATTCATAAAGGAGATGGTGTAATTTTTTTATTGAATGAAGAGATGCATTTTAAAATTGATGGATTGGGCTATGATTTTAATAAATAGGAGGACATTTTTTAATGAAATAAATTATTTCAATTTATTTAATTATCTCCCAAGCCAAGTCAGCCTAGGTAGGGAGACATGTGTCTTGGGCATTATGCTACATATAAAAATGATCAAGTCCCCCTAATTCTAAACTATAAAACAAATCTAATCAACTCTTGCAGGGAAGACCAAAACTTTGGAAGTAGACATTGCATTTTAATCATTCAAACTTGGAGATCAATTGGAAATTTCTTAAATGGTTAGGGTCAATCAGAGGTGCAAAGGCAGTCATAGCAATCATATTAGATCACCCTTATTGTAGACTTGGAGTAGAGATACAAATTTTCACATCATTGCAATTGGAGGTTGAAAAAAACATTGTAAAAAATCATCACAATATAAAACTTTGGCTACTAAATTCAAGAAAATCAAAACATTTTTGGGTTGTGAGTTATCATTTTAGACATCAAAGTAGGCCAGTGGGTGGTAAAATGCATTAGAATTAGTCAAGTTGGTGATTGTGAAGTCCATCGAACCTAGAGCCTAAAAATCAGAATTTTATAAAGGCAAAACAAAGTGTGAAAGCATTTATTTCTTTGTAGACCTGTAGGTGTGGGCTTCTAATATTTCATCAATAGAAAGGTATCCTAATTTTGGTAAGGATTTAAGTGCATTCAATGTCTTGAAACAATGATTAGTAAGTTGGTTTTTAACTAGTAATGAAGTTATAAAATCTTGTGTTCAACCATATTTTCATAAGATGAAGTTAATTGATATATCTTAATTTGTGAAAGTTGGTTTGATTATAAGAGACAATGTTATTAATCATGTCATAAATTTGAAATATGAAAATCTAATAAATGACATTATGTGGTAGGTTAGAGGATGATAGAATCTAGCGAAGGTGAAAGTTCAAAATAAGGAAAAAAGGTGGCCATGATATGGATGGTTCAAGTGAAAGAGATATGCTTACCAGATGATTTCAAAGTGCAAGTAAAATATCATGACTAAATCTACAAGCAAATAGAGAAACTCATGCAAACTCAATTTTTCTCTACAAATCCATGTTTTATGGATGGTCCAACTATAGGCCACACTTACACCACTTCTACAAGTGCAAGGTCAAGTACAAGTTCAAAAACATGGAAATGGGGAGACTTCAAGATCATGACATCATGAATACATCAATATTTCAAGCACAAATGTGAGTTCAAACATATGCAATGAGAATAATCCCAAGGGTAGAGAAGACAACATGAAGATGAAAAAATTTGAGAATATGGACCATAGTAATTGAAGGCTTGATAATGTTGAGTATCAAGAGATATTTTCTCATCATCAAGAGGTATTTATTAACCCTATAAGATAGGCATGTTAGAATGAATTTATAATAACTGAGAGGGGAGGGGTGAATCAGTTATCCTTAGGTCTAGATGTAGCAAATAAAAACTTTTTGTACTTCAGATCTACTCGGTAGCAGTAG
This sequence comes from Thuja plicata, assembly GCA_018584345.1. Lineage (NCBI taxonomy): Eukaryota > Viridiplantae > Streptophyta > Pinopsida > Cupressales > Cupressaceae > Thuja > Thuja plicata. The sequence continues at coordinate 592,214 of MU225307.1, forward strand.
CATAAATCAACAACTTTAATCATGCAGTTTATTGTCAATTGAAATTAGCTTGTAGTAACATAATAGTAAAGCACACCATAAGCATTCACACAAGTTGACACAAGTATTTAACGTGGAAACCCAATATGGGAAAAACCACCAGTAACATGCTACCAAGTTTTCACTCTTCTGAAGTGATGCCYTGTGAGGAGCCAACCCTRTTAAAGGTTACAATAACACACTGCTAGGTGTGACCTGGTTAAAGGATTTAATCACCCTATCAGGAGTGGCCTTGTTAGAGGACTTAGAACATTCCAATCTGAATGTCACCTTGTTAGAGGATTTATACAAATGACTGTTAAGTCAACCTCGTTAAAGGATTTAACTGATACAATGGTGAGAAAGTAATCAACAGTTTTTGATCTGATACATACAACTTACTTTGCAATTCAGATCCAATTACAACTCTGATGTTAACTTACTAGATAGCCTGCATTGTCATTTCAACCTTTTGATCTGCTTGGAAATCCGTCAAGCAATCACACATGCAACTTTTTGCTTCTGCCTTTTGCCTTCTCTTCTAGATCATGCCAAACAGTAAATCAACTATGCAAACCTTTTGCATACACATACATTCATCCACACTTGATGAATAACCCCTTGAGGTTATCATATACTTCTCTGTCTAGGTTAGATAAATCTTTTGCCGCTTAAACAAGATCGTAGATCTTAGGTTAGGTCAGAGCCAACTGATCATTCCATCTTTGCATTACACTTACTTCTCCAAAGTAGTCTCTAATTAAATCTTGAAACCATGCATTAATTACGGTTACCCATACATTAAATGACGTGGATCAATCTTTAATTAACATTACATATCCCAATAAAATCAACTAAGTCGGCCAGAGATCTCAAATCTCATCTTTAATCCAACTACTGTAAGTCGGCCAACATCACTATTTCCACTCAGCAATTTCAATGGTGCTTGGCATTGAGCAACTTTTTCTCATCACAAGCAACTTTACTCGGCACAAGAAACTTTTCTCGGCACAAGCAAAACTTGCTCGGCACAGAACAACCAAAAAAATTGTCTTTGAAAGATAAACAACAAATTACTTTGCTAGAGTGCCAACTGATCAAATACCCTTTTAGTTGCCTTAGCTCAACCATTCACTTGGTCTTCTTGTTAAATCTTCTTCATCAACAATAGATATGGTAATCAAACAGATAACAATAGTCTCACCAATTAAGGTTTGACATCAATGACAAAATAACAATTGCTTGCATTGTCACTTTCCAACAATCTCCCTCTTTGGTATTGATGGCAACACAAAAATATTTAAAACAATAATTTAACAAGCATAGTTACCAACCAATCCAAAAATTCACTTGTGTTCCTTGATATTAATGAATCTTCATTAATGTCTTTAGCTTCATTCTAATTCTTTATCTGTAAAACATTTCTCCCTCTGTGTCTGTAATTACACTATCATCATCTGTGTCTAGTCATCTGTAGACTCCCTCTGAGTAGATAATCACTTCAATGTTTTCAATAGTAACTTCTGCCTCTATGTAATCTTTCCCTCTTTGTAATTTTTCTTTCTTGGAAATCTCTTCCTCTTTATAGGTAATCTCTCCCTCTTTGAAAATAATGCCAAAGACGTCAATATCATTATCATGTAGATCTTTAGCATCACGCTGATCCTGTCATCTTCAGTATGATTGATTTTTCTTTTCTGTCCTTGTTCAACTTCACAACTTTAGACAACATTCTAAAGTGTGATTTACTGTGCATCAATGTGTCAAATATTATGAATATAATATTTGATGCAACAATACCATACAAAACTTAATTAGCCTCAGTTAGGGGAATCACCCCCAATTTACCTCGTAGATACTCATGAGCATCCTTGGGTAGAGCTTTTGTGAATATGTCTGCTAATTTTTCTTTAGTGTTCACATAATCCACTCTCACTTCTTTACTCTGAACTAGCTCCCTCAAGTAATGATACTTGATAGCTATATGCTTTGTCTTTGAGTGCATCACAAGATTTTTAGAAATATTAATAGCACTTGTGTTATCACAATATATGACA
>MU225307.1:616533-627511 GCA_018584345.1 Thuja plicata
ATAAGTTTTCTAAACTAAATTACAAATTAAAATTTAAAAATAAATATATAACAATTTATTTTAATTATATTTAAAAAAACTATAAACATTAAACAGAATATACAATTTTTAACATTAAACTAATTAATAACAATAATGAAAAATATTTTTAATAAAAAACAAATAAAAACAATAATACGTACCTGGAAAAATGGTAGCAGGGGAGTCGGTGGTAGCTCTCAAAAACTATAAACATTAAAGATAATATACAATTTTTAATATTAAACTAATTAAAAACAATAATAAAAAAGATTTTTAATAAAAAAAATAATAAAAACAAATAAAAAACAATAATACGTACCTGTAGGAGGAAAAATGGCAGCAGGGGGGTCGGTGGTAGCTCTAAAAAATGGGTACCTGTTCAGATAAAAACGTGATCCCGTTTTGCAAATTGTGAAAATGATTTGCAAAACGGTTTAAAACAAATTTTAAATACTTTTACAAAACGGGCACCCGTTTTTTAAAAAAACGGGCACCCATTTTTTAAAAATGGGTGCCTGTTTTGCTACGGGTACCCGAACCAAAACGGGCACCCGTTTTATATTTACGGCTTGGGCACCCGAACCATAACAGGCACCCATTTTTTTAAAAATGGGTGCCCGTTTCTGGTTGCCAATTTTTTTTGGCCGCGGACTTCCGCGGAATTGGCAATCAACTTTGTGCTTGCACCCATACTAAGCATAGTTTTTAAATTCAAATCATACTAGTTTGTATTGGAATCTCCATCTAGATTCCCTCTTAGTTTCATTGTCAATTCACTAATCATCTAGGAATAATTTGGAGATTTGTTGTGTTGTGTTTTGGAGTGAATAATCTACATATATACATAAAATGAGCACAATAATGGAGTGGGGTGCCTCCATTCTATCTCAATCAGAGGTATGAGTAGATTTAGTTAGTTTAGTGCTTTGCTTGTGTTTATTTGCATTAGCTAAAATAAAAATTTACCCATATATATGGAAGTAGTGTTTAATTGAATGAGAGATATTTTGGATGCATATTTGGTGAACTCACTTAGACCAAACCACTATCTACTTGTTGATTGTAAGTTTTCCTTGCATGGTTGAATGACATATTCATGAACTTTACTTCAATTATTGTTTGCACATCATCAATGGACGTTGTTAATGGAATGGTAATAGTTTGAACATATTACATATAACTTAGGATATTTCACTAGATTGGTTTATGTCGATGGCTAAACTAAGTCTAGTAGAGTCACAAAGACATTCATAATTTCTTGCATTCTAGGAGTAGATTAGATTCTCTAAACCCTTTTCCTTTGCAGTTTTTTGGTTGGAAATAGTTGAAGTAGTTGATATCCATTCAATGAATAACATAAGTAACTTTGTAGTATCCAACATATCACATCATTATAACTGAGTGAAGGTCCATAGTAAGAAGGAACCTTGGGATTGTCTTATTTGATCGCACAATCCATATACATTTTTTAGCATATGAGATTCCTTATTCAAGAGACAGTTGGAGATTTGGTGTTTCATCTTGGAATACTAAGTATTTGGTTTTGCATGTTTTAGTGGAATAAAACTCACATCAACAAGTAGGTTTCAACTACTAACCTATTTGTCAATAGATGGCTTAATATATGCTTTGGCTAAATCTTGTAACCATTTGTAGTTTTACTATATATATCTTTCACTCTTTACCATATCATGAATTAGGACATTAGTAATTCATTATGAATGTAAAATGCTAGATATATCATGTTTCATCAAATTCTATCACCCTAGTTGGTTCTAGAATACTAGGCCCTTTATGCAAGGTCAAAAATTATTTAATGAAGAATATCAAGGAAGAAATTCTTTTTAGTTAAGTGGTCAAGAACTTTGACGATTCTCTCATCGATATGTATGTGTAAACATGTATAGGTCACTTGATAGGTCAATTTGATGGTCTCTATTAATGGAAGAATGTGAACAACCATATGGTCTTGTTGAAACGGGATAAAATTTCCCATATTTAGAGATTCAAGTTTATGTGTTTATGTATTTTTAATAAACAAAATTATCTCCATGAAATTAAATGGATTTCAGACCCTATTCACTTAGTTGGCAAAGACAAAAACAACTAATAGTTGGAGAGATCAACATTGCATCAGTGATCTTCCTCTTCAAATATTAGAGGTATAGCTTCCTCATTTGATGTAATTTAACTTGTTGGGGTACACTTTTAGCCTGAAGGAAGATAAGGAAAACAAACATTTGTGCATATCCACGATACAAATGTGATAGTAAAATAGAGAATAAAGGGAACAAAAATAAATGATACATGAATCATCAGATTTGTATTCACAAGTGATAAACAAAAGGGAGAGAGAGAGAATTAATTTCACTTTCATGAACATATCAAACTCATAGATTCTATAAAATTATACATTCACAACCAAACATAACAGTGAGGAAACCAGAAGATGATTGTAAATTCTCACATAAAGGGTTACAACCAAAAAACATAATAAACAAATTAGTAGATTTGAATTATTCCTTTGTTCCTTTTGATAGAATTAAGAGCACAAATACTCACATGTCCCTGTACATCGATTGTAAATGAAAGAAAAATTTGCCCCTTTTTTCATGGAACTAAATGATCGTCCTTCTCCCTCTTATACTTGCAATAAATACTCTCCTTTGGAGACCTTTTAATTTATAGTAGCCTCTTCTTGAAAATCAATTACAAAATTATATCATTTAGCTTTCCACCTTCACAAAAATATAAATATTAAACTCATTAACAAGTTAGTCACATTATTATAATAGAAATATTTTTTGAAAAAAGAGGGGGTAAAAATATATTTAGAACAAATTAGAGATTATAAGAGAGAAGGCACAAGGCCAGAACAAGAGCACCCAACAACCCACAAAAAGATGTTCCACAAGGAACCCCACCAAGAAAATAACTACATAAATTTTTCCTCAGAAATTAACTTTTTCAAAGTCTCTATGTACTCAGGGCCCAAGAGACCCCAATCATCCACATCCCACCTATCTAAATTCTATGAAGCCCATTTTGCTAAATAATCGATCACTCTATTCCATTCATGAGGAATATGACAAAAAGAAATATGATCCAAATAAGAACACAAATTCAAGATTTTCTTTACCACCAAGGTTAAATGCCAATTAGCTTCATTACGATGTTGCAAATTCAACATGTCTATTACAATCTGGGAATCCAATTCACAAATAATCTTCCTCCAACCAAGAGAACACCCTCTCTTAGTTGCATTAAAAATAGTTATAGACTCCATAAGGTTATTAGAGTGATTCCCCTTATAGGCAAAGAAGAAGAACACAACACCACCATAACTATCTCTACCAATACCACCAATTCCTGCATGACTAGGATTCCCCCTAGAAGAGTAATTGGTGTTAACTTTTAAAGCTCCCTCAGGAGGAGGGAGTCATATCCCTCCTCTATGAATTTTTTGTTTGACCCATCTCAGTCTCCTCCTAATAGAGGCACCTACTCCATTTCCAACAAGATTCAAATTAGCTATCACAACCAAATCACTAGAATCCACTAGCCCAAAAACATCACATTTTGCATAATAGTTTCCTAAATATTTCAAACAATCTTTATCCATACAATATCACTCATCAATTATATGAATCTTGAAAAATCCTTCTATTCATTTCCGACCCTAAGTTCTAGATAATGAAGGTTAGACCAAGAACCCAAGAGACTTGTATAAAAGAGGTCTTAGCTAGAGGGCAGCCCAAACTTTCCCAATTTTTTACTAAAGTGGTGGCATGGACACATGCATGATTCCACATGCCCCACCTCTAGTGTCAAATATCTTGAGAGTAAGGACATTTAAAGAAAAGATGAGAAACACATTCTTCACTAATTTTAAAAAGGACATGTCTATAAGGACCCTAAAATCCCCTTTTCTATAAATTCCCCTAAATAAGGCATTTAATTTGAGAAACCAACCAAAGAAAAAAGTTTCATTTATGCCAAGAGAAACTATTAAAAATCTTCTTCCACCAAGGCACACTCCCTAGGGCATGCATCTAACTATCTAGCTTCAGGTAACCATAAGCAATAGATAATTTTCCCTTTAGATCTAGTACCCAAGCAAGCACATCCCTTTCCTTAAGATCACTATAGAGTCTAGTAGCTAAGATTCCAACAAGCTCTTGATAGATATTTTCAATACCACCCAAAGGCCACTCCTAGGGATCTTTCTATAAAGTGATCACCATTGCATCAATGATCTTACTCTTCAAATTTTAGAGGTATAACTCCCTCATTTTATGTAATTTAACTTGTTGGGGTACACTTTTAGCCAGAAAGTAGGGAAACTATTATTTGTGCATATACATGACACAAATACAATAGTAAAATTGAGTATAAAAGGAACAAAAAAAAATAACACATGGATCATCACCTTTGTATCCAAAAGTGGTAAATAAAAGGGAGAGAGAGAATTCCTTTCACTTTCATGAGCAGATCAAACTCATAGATTATATAACATCACATATTCACAACCAAACATAACAACAAGGAAACCAGAAGATGATATTAAATTCACACATACAAGGTTACAACCAAAAAACATAATAAACAAATTCAAAGATTTGAATTATTTCTTTGTTCCTTTTGATAGAATTAAGATCTCAAAGACTCCCATGTCCATGTACATCGATTGTGAATGAAAGAAAAATTTGCCCCTTTTTGTCTGTAGCTAAATGATCATCCTTTACCCTCTTATACTTGCAATAAATACTCTCCTTTGGAGACCTTTCATATTTTAGTAACTACTTCTTGAAAATATACTGCAAAATTACATCCTTTAGTTTCCCACCTTTCCACAAATATAAATATTCAAATCATTAACATTTTGGTCACGTTATTATAATGGAAATATTTTTTTGAGAAAAGGGGGTAAAAATTTATTCAACACAAATTAGAGATTACAAGACAGAAGGCCCAAGGCTAGATCAAGAGCACCCAACAACCCACAAAAAGAGGTCCCATAAGGAACCCCACCAAGAAAACAACTACATAATTTTATCCTCCAAAATTAACTTTTCCAAAGTCTCTATACACTCAAGGCCCAAGAGACTCCAATCATCCACATCCCACCTATCCAAATTATTTGAAGCCTATTTTGCTAGAAATCATCCACTCTATTCCATTCATGAGAAATATGACAAAAATAAATATGATTTAGATAAGAAATTTAATTCAAGATTTACTTTACCACCAAGGCCAAATACCAATTAGCTTCATTGCGATGTTACAAATTCAACATGTCTATTACAATCTAGGAATCTGATTCACAAATAATCTTCCTCCAACCAAGAGAACACCCTCTCTAAATTGCACTCAAAATAGTTATAGCCTCCATAAGGTTATTAGAGTTATTCCCCTTATAGGTAGGAAAGAGGAACAAACCACCACCATTGCTATCAAGAGTCATTTGTGTTAACTTTTAAAGCTCCCTCAGGAGGAGGGAGTCATCTCCCCCCTCTATGAATTTTTTTTTGGACTATCTCATTCTCCTCCTAATATAGGCACCCACTCCATTTCCAACAAGATTAAAATTAGATATCACAACCAAATCAATGGAATCCACCAACCCAGAAAAATCACATTTTGCAATAATAGTTTCCTAAAGCTTGCAAACAATCTTTCTCCATACAAGAGAACTTGTCAATTTTGGATCTTGACATATCCTTCTATCCCTTTCCAACCATAAATTATAGATAATGAAATTCATCCCAAGATCCCAAGTGGCTTGTACAAAAGAGGTTTTATTTGAAGGCAACCCAAACTTTCCTAAAATTCTACTAAAGAGGTGGCATGGACACATACATGATTCCATGTACCCCACCACTAGTGGTGAATCTCTTGAGACTAAGGACACTATAAAATAATATGACAAGAACATTCTTCACTACTTTTACAAAGGACACATCTAGAAGGACCCTGAAAGCCCCTCTTCTACAAGTTATCCTAGGTAAGGCATTTACTTTGGACAGCCAACCAAAGAAACAATTTGCATTTAGGCCAAGAGAAACTATCCCAAACCTTCTTCCTCCAAGGCACACTCCCCTGGGCATGCATCTGATTACATAGCTCCAGCCAACTGTAATAAATAGAGAATTTTCCCTTTGAATCTTGTACCCAAGCCAACACATTCATTTCCTTAAGAGCACTACAGAGTCTAGTAGCTCAAATCCCAAAAATTTCTTGACGAATCTCTTGAATACCACCCAAAGGGCACTCTTGAGGATCTTTCCAACAATCGATCACCATTGGATTAGTGATCTTCCTCCTCAAGTATAGCTCCCTCATTTGATTAATTTAACTTGTTGTGGTATGATTTTAGCTATAAATAAGATAAGGCAAACTAACATTTGTGCATATCCATGACACAAATACGATAGTAAAACTGAGAATAAAGGGAACAAAAACAAATGACACATAGATCATTAGTGTTGTATCCACAAGTGATAAACAAAAGGGAGAGAGAGAGAGAGAATTCCTTTTAAACTTGGATGAGTATATCAAAGTCACAGATTCTATTAAAATACATATTCACAACCAAACATAACAATAAGGAAACTAGAAGATGATTGTAAATTCACACATAAAGTGTTACAACCAAAAAAGATAATAATTTTTTAATGTATTTCAATGATTTCTTTGTTCATTTTGATATAATTTAGAGCTCAAAGACTCCCATATCCCTATACATTGATTGTGAATGAAATACAAAATTGCCCATTTTTGCATGGAACTAAATAATTACCCTTCCCCCTCTTATAATTGTAATAAATACTCTCCTTCGGAGACCTTTCAATTTCTAGTAACCTCTTCTTAAAAATCAATTAAAAAATTATATCCTTTAGCTTCCCACCTTCCCACAAGTATAAATATTAAATTCATTAACAAGTTAGTAACACTATTATAATGGAAATATTTTAAAAAAAAAAGAGATTGTAAAATTTATTCAGAAAAAATCAAAGATTATGTAAGACAGAAGGGTCAAGGCTAGATAAAGAGAACCCAACAACCCACAAAAAGAGGTCCCATAAGGAACCCAACCAAGAAAAAAACTACATAATTTTGTCATCTAAAATCATTTTTTCCAAAGTCTCTATATACTCAGGGCCCAATAGACTCCAATCATCCACATCCCACCTATCCAAATTATCTAAAGCCCATTTTTCTAAATAACCATCCACTCTATTCCATTTACGAGGAATATGACAAAAAGAAATATGATCTAGATAAGAATATAAATTCAATATTTTCTTTACCACCAAGGCCAAATGCCATTTAGCTTCATCGAGATGTTGCAAATTCAACATGTCTATTACAATCTAGGAATCTAATTCACAAATAATCTTCCTCCAACCAAGAGAACACCTTCTGTCAATTGCATTCATAATATTTATAGCCTCCATAAGGTTATTAGAGTTATGCCCCTTATAGGTAGAGAATAAGAACACAACACCACCATTGCTATCTCTACCAATACCACCAATTCCTGCTTGACTTGGATTCCCCCTAAAAAATCCATCAATGTTAACTTTTAAAACTCCCTTAGGAGGAGGGAGCCATATTCCTCCTCTATGAATTTTCTATTTGTCCTATCTCATTCTCCTCCTAATAGTGGGACCCAATCCATTGCCAAAAATTTAAATTATCTATCAAAACCAAATCACTAGAATCTAATGGCCCAAAAAATCACATTTTGCTAAAATAGTTTATTGAAGCTTGCAAAAAATCTTTCTCCATAAAAGAGAACTCGTAAATTCTAAAACTTGAAAGATCCTTTTGTCCCTTTCCAACAATAAGTTCTAGATAATGAAATTCAGACCAAGAACCCAAGTGACTTGTACAAAAGTGGTCTTATCTAGAGGGCAACCCAGACTTTCCTAGAATTATACTAAAGAGGTGGAATGGATAGAGAAATGATTCCACATTCCCCACCACTAGTGTCAAATCTCTTGAGAGTAAGGAAATTAAAAGAAAAGATGAGAAACACATTCTTCACTACTTTTACAAAGGAAATATATAGAAGGGCCCTGAAAGGCACTCTTCCGCAAATTCTCCTAAGTGAGGCATTTACTTTGGGAAAGAAACCAAAGAAAAAAGTCACATTTAGGCCAAGAGAAACTATTCCGCATTTAGGCCAAGAGAAACTATTCCAAAACTTATTCCACCAAAGCACACTCCCCTAGGCATGCATTTGACTATCTAGCTCCATGTAACTAGAAACAATAAAGTATTTTCTCTTTGGATCTTGTCCCCAAGCCAACACATCCCTTTCCTTAAGAGACCTACAAATTCTAGTAACTAAGATCCCAACAAGATCTTGATGAATCTCTTCAATACCACCCAATGGCCACTCTTGAGTATCTTTCTAGCAAGTCACCTCTATTTGACCCTTTAGAACAATAGTCCTAAAATATACCACCTAACTCCATCCATCTTCAACAAAAATGTCACCAAGGGGTTGAAGGTGAGGGAGCTGTGAAATAATAAGGGGATGACCATCCCAAGAATCATGCCAAAAAAGAGCATCATATCCCCTATGACAAATCAAAAATAGAACCTCCTTGATGATTTTCCTCCCTTTTTCTAGATTATCCCAAATCATAGGACCCCTCCCCTATAAATCAAACAGAGGCACATCCATACTATCAAATCTTCAGAGGCACTTATGAGTAGTGATTTTGGCTAATTCTTAATCTTGATAAGTACACCATCTCCAATATAACTTAGCTGCTAAAACTTGACCAACCATTCCAGCTGGCCAAAGACCAATGAATCCATCTTGCTTTGGTTTGAAAATAGAAGCCCATATAACCAGGCTCCACTTGAAAGAAAGAAAAATTTTCAGACTAAAGGAATTGATGAGAGATAGAATCAAACACTTTCACAAATATAGAAGGAGATACTTGCACAAAGCATCTATAAATAGGGAGATCCTGCACTATTGACTTCAATAGAGTCAACCTTCCAATTAACAAAAGCCATCTACATGTATGGAGTGACTAACCCTCTTGTCAAAATTATCTATAATCTCCTACAAAAAGTCTCTTAATTGATATTACACACCAAGAGGATTCCCAAGATAAATCAAAGGAAGAGAGTGAATTTGAAATTTGCAAATCCATGCAAACCTAATCTGAATAAGCCCATGAGTATTGTATAGTCGAAAAATGGAAGCACTTCCATGATAGACTAGTTTATCCTTCCAAGTAAGTAGTTTTGGGTCATATCAAGCACCTTGAATGGGTTCCTAACTTTGACCTAGCTTTCCCCCTGTTCTACCTCTCTTTCTACTTCTTTCCATCCAGTTTTTGGCATCCTGGACTGTAGATTTGAGGTCTTTGACCTCAGGGTCAGGGTTGACCTTTTGGGTCTATTTCAACCTTGACCTTGACCTAGGTCAAGGTCAACCTCAACCCTAACCTAGGTCAAGGTCAACCTCAACCTTGACCCAGGGTTCAAATCTCAGGGTCCCACAGTTTCCAGATGTCGGTCTTTGCAAAAAGTCATTTCCCACTTCCGGGTCGGCTGTTTCGGGTTCCAAAGTGGTGATTCCTAAATTATATTTAACTTAGGTCCTCTTCTAGGGGTAAAGGCTTTAATGGAAATTTAACTCTCCTATGTCGGCCTCCTTAGAAGATTGTGCCCTAATTTCATATAAAAGGGAGCCTTTTTCCCCTCATTTTCTCTAAGTCCTCTATTGAAGCCTAAGCATCCTTGAGCAATTGTGAAACATCATCAAGTGAAGATTCAAGCAAGAAATCAAGAAAGATTTGAAGCAAGGATTTATCTACCATCAAGCCTTCAAGCATTCAAAGAGATCCATGGGAGGCCATTGAAGGGTTCAAGTTACATAGTGCCCTTTTGGTGATCTTTGCATCCATCTTCTTCCAAGTGTCTTCATGATCAAGAACCCATTCAAGATTTGGTGTTGAAGATCAACAAGAAATTGATTGAAGACATCCTACATCCTACATTCTAGATCCATTGGTGCGTACATACTTGTGGATTCAAGGATTCGAATCCTCCACAAGGACTTTTACAAGCAAGGTGAATTTATGCATTTACTTTGTTTACTTCTGTAATTTCAATTACATATATTTGAGGTTAATTCCAAAACCAGGGTTTGACCAAGGGAAACCCCTCCCCCCAAAAAAAACAAACCTCTTTTTCTTGTAGGTACAAGTTTGGGACTGCGGATTTGGACTCAGATCTAGATACCCTTTTCAGCTTTCTTTCGGGCTTTGCGAACAGATTTTCTGTCGAGGCTGTGTAGGCCAGGGTCAAGATTATTGGGTCAGGGGTGACATTTGTGGGTCAAGGTTGACCTTTTTCACAAGACGGTGTCGGATTGGAAAAATATTTTTGGGTTTTGTTTGTCTCTGCATTTTTGTTCTGGGTCATCCTTTGGATTTTCTAGAAATAGTCTACAGAGCTCAGAAAATAACATTTTCCAGATCTGCAATACTTTAAGGTTGGTTTTTCTTCTCATCCTTTTCAATTATTATAATCTATCATATCTACATTGTCAATTAATAGAATTTAAGATCTCCCTCTTTGTTTTCATTTCCAAATGGTTGATTCACTTGTGCATTAATCCTTCTCTTGGATTGATCAACTTGGATCTTTCATTTGTGCATTTGAGGATAAAGGTGGAACATCTTATTTTCCTCTTAATACACATTTCAATACAAACTTCAATTAATTGTAAAGTAAGATTAAGTAAATCAACACATCATAAACATAACCAAAACCTATTACATACATCCCTTTTTCCACCTTACATTTTGGTGAACCCGCGATAGACAACTCTTTCTTTTTGGTGTTAGATTTACATGTTTATGCTAGATCTTGCATGTTCTTTCAATTACATTTAAAATTAATAAATCAAAATCTTGTGTTTGTT
>MU225307.1:639993-660124 GCA_018584345.1 Thuja plicata
CGCTCTCACTTTCTGAGCAACTTCTGAGTTCTGCTTTTTCGTCTTTGTGCTTCTACTTTGTATCAGGTTCTTGCATGCAGGTGTATTCGGGGTCTGTGGATTTGCATGTTTCTCAAATCCTACAATAATGATTTGGCGGGAAGTAAACTCCCTGATTTACACAGTATTTTTCAAAAAATGAAAAATAGACCTAAAATTTTCAAAAAACATATTAATTTTGGTTCAATTTTTTTAAAAACAAATTATAGGCATATAATTCATCCTATTTGACACATTTCATCAGTTTACATCATCTTCAAATTATCAACAGAAATGTGACTTTTATGCCCTTGAAGTTTTACAGTTTTGGTGATGTTAACCTTTTCCTTTGTAAAAGGGTGACAAATTATTGTGCTTTTACCCAAACTAGATTGCCAAGAATAACTGCATGATAAGGAACCAGGAACATAGAAAGTGCAAATGAAAGTACACACACATATAAAAGATGGTGCCGTGGAAGGACCACTCTCTTGACACACATCATGAGGCTAATGACGTGGAAGGAACACTCACTTGACAAAGGTAAAACAAACTCCCCCATGACATTTTATAATATAGTGCGAGTACAAATAGGTACAAAATAGTCCAAGATCTCAAGCATGCATCAGATGACACTTTATCCCAGTGTGTTTGCAAAATAGAAAAGCTACAGAAATAGATGTCTACAATGCTTAGGAATGAAAGAAATATGTAGAAACATGAATAAAAGCTAAAAAGAAGTCATCCCATGCACGGAAAAATGATCCCAGGACCTCAAACATCTAAGGTATCCACCATATTGCAAAAATAAAAATAAAAATGAATAAAAAATACCTGGATTAGAATCTAGGTGTGAGACCCATGAAATAAGATAGAGCACTGAACCATCTTTCCAATGTCATGCGAAAGTCAAAAAACAGAGTCCGGATGAGCAAGATATGGCTCCCGGAGTGCAAAAAGGAAACCTGACTTTGACTGGAAAAAATAGCTACAAAATGGAAAAATAAGAAATCCAAACCTAGAAAATCATGTCGGGATCAAAACGAGCTTTCCGACGATATCTTGTTTGGTGAAAAATGCCTCCGTTTTCTCAAGATACAAGCAAAAAGCCGAAGAATGCTCCAAAACAAGAACAACCCAAAAACCCTAGTTTTTTCATGCAAAAAAAATGCTTTTTGTTCTCAAAAAAATGGTGGCGTGAATTTTGAGGTGGCATGGAAACCGAGGTGGCATGAAAACTGAGGTGATTTTTTTGCCTCAAAAAGTGTGCCAAGTTCGTCCATGCAAAAAAGAGGGCCCAGGTTTCAATTGTGTCCAAATTTGACAAGCCTTATATGAAAATAGGGGTTTTTGGGCCTTCCAGATGCATCTATGTGGTCCATTTGTGCCCAAAGTGCTCCAAAAAATAACTCCCCTAGATCCACACAAAATTGAACCACAAAACCTCGAGGAAAAATAAAGATATGATTAAAAATGTCAAATCTCTCATGAAGAGAACATGGGCATGAAGATCTGGAGCTCTGATACCATATTGGAGTTGATGAAAAGCTCAACCCCATAGCTCCCAAGAAACACCTGCATGCAAACACCTATCACAGAAAGAGAGGAGCAAAAGCTATGGAGGCCAGAAATAATAGATCTGTGGAAGAGGAAACATCACGTGCAAACAATGGAGAAAACCCTCAATGAAATACCATCCTCAATTGATCCAATAAGTGAATACAAAATTACAAAATACAAAGAGATAAATCATTATAAAGGAGATTGAACACCAAAAGGTGGAGAAACCTAGGTTGCATGAATAATTAATAAACGAATTAATTATAACATGCTTAAAGTTTAACTTAAATAAACTAGAGGTAAAAAGGCGACTTAATAATTAAATCAATAATGACTTAATTAATAAGTGAATAAGGTGTCTTAATAATTAAATCAATAATGATTTAATTAATAAGTGAAAATAATTTTTACTTTAACACTTTTTTCTATGGATGTTATTCAAAACCCTCACATTCCATGATAAAATAATCATTTATGGGGATGAGAGAAATGAGAATCTATGGGATTTGCTAATCTATATTCTGCCAAAGTATCTCTAATAGTATTTATGTTTTCCTAGTCTGTTCTTCATCCATTCCTTGAAGGATTCTCTAAAGGTCCCTTTTTAAGAGGTTTTTTTTGTAGGCCTAAGGTTGAAGAAGCCTTACTGGCTTTCCCAAATTCCAAGGTCTCCTTCAATGGAGGAGAAATTGAGGCTACCAAAGAGACACTGTCTTTCAAGACCAAAGCCCCACTAGGTTCACACACATTTGGAATCCTAGGAGGTAAATTTGTATCCATCTTCCCATAATGTCAGCCCGCTATAGAAAAACCCTGATTATCATTACTTTTTCCTCCTCTAAAGTAACTTCCATAAGTTTAGCACCCAAGGATAATTGAACTAAAATTCCCTCTTCCTAGACCAAGTAATCTAAAACCTCAAACTAGTTCAAAGTCTCATCATTATGTCTACCCCTTAGAGTTATTTTCTAACCTCTTCCCTTCTTACAATATTTGATGTGAATGAACCCATCCTTATCCATAGTACCCTTAGATAAAGGAGCCTTCCCATTGTCCACTTTAGGAGCATAATTGAAAGGGTCATTGGTATTTGCAAGTGATGACTTAAATCTAGGGCACCCCCTTTGAAAATGTCCACACTCATGACAAATTCTACATCTAATTGGTATTGTATTATAATCTAGCTATTGGATCCAAGACATATCTCAACAAAATCTGGTAATGGGTTATTTAAATCAACTTCAACACAGAAGCGAGCATAATAAATTACCTTTCTATCTTGAGTTTGGGAATCAAAACCAACATTCTTGCCTAGAAAAAGACCTATAGAATGAAGGATTTAGTCTCTCCAAAGCTCTAGGGGAAGCCTCAAAAAATGAACCCAAATAGGCACTCTTGAGGGAAGATCTTCTATAGGGTTGAAACCCACATGCCAAGGTTTGACTAAGAGCCCAACCTAGTTAAATAAATATGGACCTCCTTCAAAAGATTTATTTATGTCCTCCGTGAAAGAGAAAATAATTAAAAAATAATTATCGTTAACCAAAATTATTTCCATGTCTCCTTCAGGGTTCCAAACCTGTCTTACCCAATATTCTAGGACTAGTAAATAAAGTAGAAGCCCCAAAAATTTATAGATGAGAGAATGATTTCTCCAATATGAAATGTCATCAAAGATTGTTTCCAATTGGATAACTAGGATAGGAAATTCCTGGCTTCTCTCCAAGCATCCATTCACCTTCTTAATTTTAGAAGATCCGTTTGAAGGAACAACAACCTAACTATAATTATTGCTTTGATAGTCCTTAACACTTGTATGCAGAGAAGAGGAAGAATTTGAAATATCCATAGCTTCAGAAGGTACCTAAATTGAGGAAAGTCCCAGTTGAGCCATGAAAACCCCATTTAGTCAAGAATCTGACTCCCACCTCCCAAACAAACAAAATTCAAAATAAATTAGGGTTATACCATAAGGAAAATATGATGTAGGAGAATCTTGGGTCCTTGGCAATCCTTCTCAACCAAAAATATGTTTTCTTTTGTTTCTTTAGCTTGATTGGAGGCTGCTCGGTGAAGTGATCAATTTTTCCCTACTGCTCGGGTATTTTTTCTGTCTTTCTTTACCAACGGGTCTTGGTGTGTGTTATTTTTGTTTCTCGGTTATGCTTTCACCGAGTTGGTTTTTTGTGGCTCAGTTATTTTCTTACCGAGTCATCCTTGTTTCTTCGGTATGCCTTTACTGAGCGTTTTTTGTTGCTCGATGATGCTCTTCCCGAGTTGTTTATCCTGATATGGATGACTTCTACATTTAATTTCCATGGCATAATTAATGTGGGGTCTCTCATTGGGATCTCTATGGACCTAAATCTGGGTCTCTCTTTGGGATTTGAGTGCCGACCTCTTTGGTGGACTCTTGTATATATATATTTCTTTGTTCTTAGTTTAGGGGTAGTTAGGGGGGAGATAATAGATTTGGATAGAAGATAAACTATTTAGGAATTGAAAGGCAGGTATGTGACCTCGCATGTATGAAGATCATTCTGTAATTCATTGAATGTATATGGCCAAAACTGGGAAGGCCTTATAGACTGACATGTAATAAGTTTGATCAATTAATCTATGATAATTGTTGTTTCTTCTCTCACTCTGTGTGTTGTTTCTTCCGTGTTGTATCTACAAGCTAGTTTGGTATTTGGGAGTGCCCTAGGCCCCATCGCCCTACCTACCTTGTGTTAGGTGGTATCAGAGTGAAGGTGAGATCTAAGTTCCTTCTTGTAAGCCCTAACCCTAGTTGGTTGATATTATTGTGGGGTAGAAGATTGTGATTTGACCTACAATTACATAGGGATTCAAGATGGTTCATGGGAGAGGAAATGCAGATCTAGGTCTAGCTGATATGCTTAGATAGATGGCTGCAAGATTGGAAGCTGTTGAGATAGACCAAAACAGAGGAAGACATCTTGAATATGTTAGTGATGATGAATTGGAATAAGTTCAAGGTGAAGCTGCACCTGCACCTGTTATGGATCGGGAAGAAGAGAGATTCCTGCAAGTTTTGACAAGTTTGAAGTCCGCACCTCAGTTCAATCCTCCTGAGTATAGTGGAAAGTTGTATTCTGATGAGTTGATAGACTGGATAATTGAGATGGAAAAGTACTTTGAGTATGAGAATGTATCAGAGGACAAGAAAGTCAAAATTGCAAGTACAAAGCTAAAAGGTCATGTGTCCTTGTGGTGGGAGCATCTACAATTGGATCGAAAGAAGAAAGGTAAAGACAAGATCAAGGTATGAGATAAGATGGTAAAAAAATTGAAAGGCAAGTTTCTACCTTGTGATTATCAGATTAACCTAATTAGGCAAATGCAAAGTTTGAAGAAGAAAGATAGATTGATAAAAGACTACACTGAGGAATTCTACAGATTGGACATCAGATCTGGACATGTTGAAGATGAAGTGGAAAGAGTAGCAAGATATCTGAATGGACTAAGAAGTTCTATACAAGGTGAGATCAGCTTGGTCAAGATGGAAATCATTGAAGAGGCATATTAGTTTGCACTAAAAGCTGAGGAGAAATTAAACAAAAGATATGAACAAAGACAAAGAGGCAGAAGTGGTAAATTCCCTAGAGGAAGAGGTAGAGCTCATGGTAAAAATAGTAGATCTGAACTAGACAAGTCAATTTCAGACACATCTCAAGACAAAGGAAAGACTGAATGGAAATGTGGAAGTTCTTACCGAGGAAGAGGCAATTACTCCCGAGGTGGTTATAATAGAAGAGGGTTCCAAGTAACTTGGTACAATTGTGGTGAGGAAGGACATAAATCCTTTGAGTGTACACATGCAAGCAAGAAAGTCAGTAGCAGCAAAAATGATTTGGTGCAAGAGGAGTCACCGAATGAACTTGAGAAGGAAGGAAATCTCATGATCTGAAGGATACTATGGAGTGAGAAAGATAAGAAAGATCCTATCAGGAAAAGTTTGTTCAAGACCAGATGTAGAGTTGCAGACAAAGTTTGGAAAGTAATTGTTGATAGTGGAAGCTCAAAGAATCTTACATATGATGAAATGGTCACAAAGTTGCAGTTGGAAAGGATGAAGAATATGAAACCCTATTAGATCTCATGGATCAAGGATGAGCATACATTAATGGTGAGTGAACAATGTTTTGTGAATCTGAAAATCGGGAAGTATTATGATAAGGTGTTGAGTGATATTATGCCAATGGATTGTTGTCATATTTTGTTGGGTAGATAGTGGAAATATGATAGACATGCTATACATGATGGAAGATTGAATAGATATTCTATTTGGTTTGATGGTAAGAAACAAATCTTGTTACCTTTGGTTGAAGAATTTTTTAGTGAGATATGCACATCTGTGAAATTTTGTTTGATGGAAGGTTGAAAATTTGTTAAGGATTTGAAAAGAAATGATATTTGTTATGCTTTGATTCCTAACAAAATGAGTAAGAATAAATAAGTTGAAATTATTGTATAAGTTGAGAAGTTACTTACTGAGTACAAGGAGATCATTTTAGATAATGTACCTGATGGTTTTCCACCAATGAGAGATATCAGTCATTGTATGGATCTAATTCCTAGAGCTAGTTTACCAAACAAAGCACCACATCGGTTAACACCAACCGAGAATGAAGAGCTTAACCGAAAAGTTCATGAATTGTTGAACAAGGGTTTGATCTGAGAGAGTTTGATTCCATGTGTAGTACCAACTATATTGGCACCTAAGAAGAATGGAGAGTGGTGAATGTGCACTGATTCAAGAGAAATTAATAAGATCACAGTGAAGTATAGGTTTCCTATACCGAGGATGGATGATATAATGGATTGTTTAAGTGGAGCAAGATATTTTACCAATTTTTTTTAAGAGTGGATATCGTCAAATCAGAATTAGAAAAGGTGATGAATGGAAGACTGCATTCAAGACAAATGAAGGTTTGTATGAGTGGTTGGTTATGCCTTTTGGTTTAACTAATGCACTGAGTACTTTTATGAGGTTAATAAATGAAGTTTTGAAGAAATTATTTAATAAATGTGTGATTGTATACTTGGATGATATTCTGATATTCAGTAAGACTGAGAAGAACATTTGATGCATATAAGGCAAGTATTGAAGAGATTGAAAGAGGAAAAGTTGCTGATAAATATGAAAAAGTGTTCTTTCATGAAAGAAGAATTTGTGTACTTAGGTTTTCTGATTTTAGTTGATGGTTTGAAAATGGATCTTGAGAAGGTTGAAGCTATACTTAGTTGGCCTACACCTAAGAATGTCAGTGAGGAAAGATCATTTCATGGATTGGCAAGTTTTTAAAGGAAGTTTATCCAAAATTTCAGTTTTATTTGTAATGCTATGAATGAGACAATGAGAAGAGACAAAAGAGAATTCAAATGGAAACATGGAGCTGATAAGAGTTTTGAGGCTTTGAAACTAAAATTTGTTGAATTACTTGTGTTAGCCTTACCTAATTTCAATAAGGTATTTCAAGCTGAATGTGATGCAAGTGGAAGTGCAATTGGAGTTGTATTGACTCAAGAAGGTAAACATGTTGCTTTCTTTAGTGAAAAGTTGAATGATGCAAAAAGGAAATATTTTATCTATGATCAAGAGTTCTATGCTATTGTTCAAGCTATGAAGAAATGGAGATAGTACTTGATGCCAAATGAATTTGTGTTCTATACTGATCATAAGGCTTTACAATATTTGGGTATTAAAATAAGTTGACTCAGAGACATATGAAATGGACAAAGTATTTTCAGAGTTTCACATTTGTGATTAAGCATAAGAGTGGAGTTTCTGACCAATTTTCTAATGCATTGAGTAGAAGATCTTTGTTGACTGAAATGAGAATTGAGGTTCTTTGTTTTGATGATATGAAGAATTTGTATGAAAGTGATCCTGATTTTTTTGAGTAGTGGAGAGTGTACAGAGCACCTAATTCAAATCAATCAAGTATGAAGACTATTTCATTCAGGAAGATATGTTGTTCAAAGATGTTCAGTTATGTATACCGAGAGGATCAATGAGAACTAATTTGATTAAGGAGAAACATAGTAGTGGTTTGGCTGGACATTTTGGTATTGATAAAACATTGAGTTTATTGAAGGAAAGGTATTTTTGGCCTCAGTTGTATAAGGATGTTCAAAAATTTGTGAAGAGTTGTGGAGTTTGTCAAGTTGCAAAAGGAGTGAGTCAGAATACTAGTTTGTATACACCGATTTCTGTTCCTGAGAAACCTACATGGATTTTGATCTTGGCTTACCGAGGATAGAAAGAGGAAATGATTCCATATTTGTTGTTGTGGATATATTTTCTAAGATGACACATTTCATACCATGTAGAAAAACATCAGATGCAGTACATATATCAGATCTTTTCTTTAAGGAAATTGTCAGATTGCATGGATTACCGAGGAGTATCATCTGTGACCGAGACAATAAATTTGTTAGCTATTTTTGGAAAACACTTTGGAAGAAGTTGGATACTAAGTTGAGGTATAGTTTTACATCTCATCCACAAATTGATGGACAAATAGAGGTTATAAACTGAAGTTTGGGTAACTTGTTAAGATGCTTAGTCATGGGAGACACACCAAGTAATTGGGATTTGATGTTGGCACAAGCAGAGTTTGCATGCAACAGTTTAGTAAATAGAAGTACTGGAAAGTCACCTTTTGAGATTGTTCATGGCACACAACCGAGAGGTATATTAGATTTGAGAGATATTGTTAGAGAAGAGAAAAGAAGTGCTGAAGTAGAGGAGTTTGCTGAGTTTGTGAAGACATTGTATGAGGATGTAAAACAAAAGTTGGAGAAAAGTAATCAGAAGTACAAGGATAATGCAGACAGATCAAGAAGACATAAGAATTTTGAAGTTGGTGATGTAGTAATGGTTCATTTGAAGAAAGGTAGATTTCCTATTGGAACATATGGTAAACTAAAGATGAAATTTGGTCCTTGCAAAATACTGAAAAGATTTGACAGCGGAAATGCTTATGAAGTGGAATTACCTGATGACATGGATATATCACCTATATTCAATATTTCAGACTTATATGAATGTCATGAACCTGATGAAGAAGTGACAGTACCGAGTGATTATCCTAAGAAGCAAGTAGAAAAAGTTGAGAAGATTTTGAAACAGAGAGTTAATAGAAGCACAAGAGGAAATGAATATATGGAGTATCAGGTAAAATGGAAGAACAAACTGATTGAGGATTCATCTTGGATTTCTCAATCTAAGTTGGATTCATTTCAGGTTGGACCTGATACATGATTTGGGGAATCATTTCTTGTAACCCCGGGTGTCTAATTTAGGAGCATCTTGGGTCCTTGGTAATCCTTCTCAACCAAAAATATGTTTGCTTTTGTTTCTTTAGCTTGTTTGGAGGCTGCTCGGTGAAGTGATCAGTTTTTCCCTACTGCTCAGGTATTATTTCAATCTTACTTTACCAATGGGTCTCAGTGTGTGTTGGTTTCTGTTGATCAGTTATGCTTTCACCGAGTTGGTTTTCTGTGGCTCGGTTATGTTCTTACCAATTCATCCATGTTTCTCGGGTATGCCTTTATTGAGTATTTGTTGTTGCTCAATGATGCTCTTCCTAAGTTGTTTATCTTGATCTGGCCCACTTCTACATTTCATTTCTGTGGCATAATTAATGTGGGTCTCTCATTGGGATCTGTGTGGACCTAAATCTGGGTCTCTCTTTTGGATTTGAGTGCCAACCTCTTTGGTGGACTCTTGTATATATTTGTTTCTTTGTTCTTAGTTTAGGGGCAGTCAGGGGGAAGATAATAGATTTGGATAAAACATAAACTATTGAGGCATTGAAAGGTAGGTCTGTGACCTCGCATGTATGAAGATCATTCTGCAATTCATTGAATGTATATGGACAAAATCGGGAAGGACTTACAACCTGACATGTAATAAGTTTAATCAATTAATCTATGATAACTATTGTTTCTTCTCTCACTCTATGTTTTGTTGCTTCTGCATTATATCTTCAAGGTGGTTTGGTATTTGGGAGTGCCCTAGGCCTCATTGCCCTACCTACCTTGCATCAAAATTTCACCAAACCTTCAAAGAGATCCCATCTACAAAAAACACACACAAAAGAAAATATCTCAAACTAAAATGTTGTAAAAAACCATCGATAGGAAATAACAAAAAATGATCACCAACAAAAAAGGGACCTCTGTCCCTGTTCTCTGCCCCTGCTGTCCACAACAAAAAAACACGCCACGCCAAAAATAATAGTCCTAGAATAGAGAAAGAGATAGGGAATGGATTCCCTATCCCTTGTAACCTCCATTGCCACTCAGAACCATCATTCCATCTTCTTCCATCTAGTTTCAAACCTCAATTTATTCTATAATGGAAATATTAAAGCCAGTAAAAGGAATTAATTTGATAGGCGTCTTTTCTAAAACCACATCTTGTCATTAATGTATAGGTATTATGTTCAAGATGAATTGCATTGGTTGGTATAACTGAATAATTCAAAGGATTTCTTGAATCATATTCCCCTTATGAGCACTTGTAGATTCATCTGGATATGATTGGACTGACAAATACAACAATAAAATGAGATCTTTCACTATGCTTTTAATCCTTAATAGAGATGTAATTTCTATTATTGTTGTTAATTGAAATAGATAATTTGAATTATGTATGCTATTGATGTGTCATCATTTATTTAAAAATATTTGTAGTACACTCTTTATTTATATCTGCTTCTCTTTTACGGATCCTATCAAGCCGCCTTGGATCAGTGACAAGAAATTACACTCCCATCTATACATTTGTCTTTTGAAGATTGAAATCCAAAGATGGAATTCTGGTTGGTGCTTCTCTTGTAGGCATTACTTGAGCTTTTGGCACATAACTGGAATAAGTTCAAAAGAAAAAATTCAATAAGAACCCTCTTGATGTGTGGAAAACCTCCTAGAACAAAAGGCTCTATGGTCGCCTAGTATACCCTCTTCAAAGCATCTTGTCAGACACTTTTGGTGCCATTGGGTGTACATCCACATTTTGTATGCATATCTTAAAAAGATTCACTCACTCTAGTATCTAATAAAATTCCATTTTCATTACACTTCACAACAAGAATCATCAAGACACGAAAAAATAAGAAGATATGGGGGATTCTTTAGTGGAAAATAGAAACTTCTCTTCAAAGCATTATATTTTCCTTAAAATGATTACTCTTCTTTGGGCTAATATATTTCCTTGATATATTCACATCTTGGATTTGTATCTTTTTTTCAGCGATATGTTAAAGTTTTAGAACTTCCCTTAGGCACCGAAACATGTTTTGGAGCTAAATAGAGTGCCAAAGTTTAGTTTTTGGGCTCTAAATAGACTTTTGGCCTCTCAAATGGTTATTTCATGTTCCTTATTTTCTTGTGATTTCACATGTTCTGTTATTGTAAAGAGTATATTTGAAGGAATCTCATAATCCTATAAGTGTCCATAATCATGTGTAAAGGTAGTGGATGTTGGGTTGAGGAATGGTTATAGAAACCATTTACCAAAGTACTCAGAACTACATCATTTGTCAACAATATGCTTTTGATTGTGTTCTACTAGATGTACATGCCATGTTCTAGAGCCTTAATAATTTTAGTTAGAGATGAATAAATACTACTATCTTGCCTTAAAATTGCACTCTTAAGATAAGATTGCATTGGATTTATATGGTTCTTTGAATAATTAGTTTTTGATTATGTGAAAAACAAGTTTTAGGGGCCCAAAACCCATATAAAAAGGATTACAAAGATATGATCAATAAAGTTCAACAATACAAAACAATGACTACAAGACACAAAACAAAATGCTAGCAAGGATAGAGAAAAATCCAATAGACAACCAAGAACCGGCCAAAGGCCAACAAAAAGACAACAAAAAGGAACATACCATAACATACACTAAACAAAGTTTTTTTGAAGCTCAAATACTATAAGATCCAAGTGAGTCATCTTGTCAGTAGCAACCCTGAGGTCTTCAATCTCCTTATTGGCATCTAGAGCCTCTTTCTTCTTGGCACTTGCTCAAGTCCTCTTCCCAAGTCCAATGTTATTCTCAAGACTGGTATCATTCACCTCCTCCACTTGGATGATGGATTTCTCCTGATTGATCTATTACAGCTTCCCCACCAGAATATTCAAGTGTTCAACAGAGGCCTTGAGGATCCTATAGCTTTGTTCCCCAATTTTATTGAGGGTAGATTCTAGACCATAAATCCTCACATCCACGACTTAAAATTTCTTATCAAACTCTATAACCATAGCCTTAGTGTCACCAACAAATTTAGTCAGATCTTTCACATTGTCAGAGAAAGTACTATCCTTTCCCACACCCAATGCTTCTAGAAAATCTAGCTTGCTATAAAAGTCACTCTATTTAATTTTGATCTCCTTCACCTCTTGAAAGACCCTTTTAATGATTTTTTAAAAGCCCTGAGAACCTTCCTTAGCTAAAGGAAACCAAATGAATCATCTTTTCTATAATTATCCAGGGCACTAAACACGACCCCTTCTCCAGAGAGCACATTATCAATGTTAGCAGCCTCCTCACCAACTTGGGTGATCCCATCATCCACGGTCACATTATTCTGATTATTACCACCTTGGGTAGTCATACCAACCCTGAGGGAGTTAGGAGGAGTGGAGGGAATAGGTAAGAAACTCTTATTTTTACTCAAAGTCTTAGGGGGAGAGAGCTTGGTTTTATTTTTTGGTGGGGAGGCCTCTAGCCCAGTGTCAACATCAGTAACTGAACCTCCATCTTCTTCAACCTCATCATCCAACCAATCACTCTCAGAGTCCTCAACAATTTGTTTCTTCTTCCTTCCCCCTAAGCTCGGGGTCTTCTTATTCTTCTTGACGATCGAGGAGTAAGAGGGAGTATTAAATCTCCCTTACCTTTTAGCAGTATTAACCCTCTTAATAGGGGTCTCCATTCCCCCCTCATCCTAAATTTTAGAACCCTCACCCTCATCATCCCCTTCACCATAATTATCATCCAAGTCAACATCTTCAATAACAATATGCTCTGCAGTATGGATTTTAAGATAATCATAGATTAACACCATCAGGCCCTCATGGAGAGTCAGTTTTCTGCTTGGGTTAGCCCTAGCATCAATGATACTGACACTCATGGAATTGTACAAGTAAAAATGAAATGATACCTTTTCCCCATAGTGGAAATGGTTGAGGAGAACAAAGTGGTAGCCATAGACGTACATAAACCGATCATCCAGAGTGAAGTAGTGCATGATAGCTGATAATAAGTTCCTCCAAATCTTCTTAATGGTAGTCAGGGAGAAGTAATTTTTTATTGATTTTAACCAACCTCTGTTTCTCATCCTCCTCCTTGGGTAATATTTTCACTATAGCCTCAGTAATCTTTCAGTCCCTATAAAACTTCATGCCCTCAAGGGGACACCCATTCAATTCAGTGATAACCCCTTCATCAACAATAAAATTTATCCCACATATATTCATACACTCATCACACCATTCCTTCTTAAAAATCCTTGTGACTGACATATTACATCCATGGAGTCTCTCCATAAACACAGTAATATTACTATTCTACAAAAGATTTCTACACCCTCGGCCTCTTCCTCCACTCATCACACACCAAGGGCTCAAATCTCTTCCTATCACCACCCATACTACATAGAACAAGACTCAAACTCATAGCAAAAATGACACAAAGGATGATGATCTGCAGATAGAAAGTTTTCTTATCACAACCAAATTTGGCAATAAGAAAGTCAAACAAAGCCTTAAACACTCAGAAAGAATGCGAAGGCCTTGGATAATACTTATCCAATCTGTTGAAAGGACATCGACCACTGTTAATCATCATAAAACTATCTATTCACTCCATCATTGGAATCAGTGACATTAAATTCCACTTTTCCTTTGGTACAATCGAGGCTTAAAATGGCCTTAGCATCATTAAATAATTCCATCTCACCATGTCATGACAGTGGCGAGTCAACTTTAACCCCTTCATTAGCTAACCAATCTACCATTGTGTTTATTTCTCGATAACCATGGGAAATATGAACATTATCAAAGGATTTATAATATCCAAAGAGGAGGATATTAAGTTACTAATAGTCCATGAGGGAGTGCATAGGCCTTTGAGACACCTAATGATATTGTTTGAATCCCCCTCAATCCATACCTTCGAGCAATTCAACTTCTTGGCAAGATTCAAAGCTTGGTAAGCTCCCATCACCTTAGCAAGGTGGTTAGTCTGAATTCTTTGAATAATTAGTTATGTTAGAGGAAAAATTAGGTTTTTGCACCCCTTAACAGGTATTACATCCTCATGATCACTTGTTCTCTTATGACTCTCATGCACATGGCACTTAAAATCTGCATTGATTGCACTATCCATATTTGATTTTCCTAGGTTAGGAAGGTCTTCAAGAACCTTGTGGCTTATATCCTTGAAGAATTGACATCAAATTCATATCTTTCTTAAACATAACACTTTTCCTAGACATAATAACAAATTACAAATGAATATGCTCATAACATCAAACACTACATTTGTCTTGAGAAAATTCAAGTTGTTGTTAAGGAAGACAACTATTTCAAATGTAAAGCCTTTGAGATTATAACCATTGGACTGATATATCAACTATTCTTGGAAACCTCTTTTGAACACCCTCTATCACGAACCTCCTACTAGAAGTTTTTCATTGATGAAGCCAAAGGTTGTGGACATGCTATACCGATTGACATTGATGTCAATATAGTTTGCTTGAATTATATTGTTATTACTTTGGGAATTTCAATAATTTTGTTGATCCTACTTTGGTCTACATTGCTTTGCAATTGAAAATATGGGTATAAGATTTTGAAAACATATTTTGGTCCATTAGATGCCTTTGTATTCAAATTTTCATGTATTTTTGTGCTTCGGTAAGATTTCTACTTGGTCCAATAGTTTTGTTTACTAGTAGCTATGTTCGTCAATAACAAAATAGGATAGCAGTGCATCCACATTTCTACTATCAGATATTTTTGGTCTTATGATTTTGGGACAAGGACTTAGTATGGATGAAACATGTGATTTCAAGTTGGTGTCAATAATTGTTTTAATTTTTAGCCGACCTATTAAAGAAAAACACATGATATGCTTTAGGGTGAAATGTGTAAAGAATTATTAAAGCTGACTACTTGGTGAGGTGTGTTTGGCCAACTTAAAATATGTTGAGTTTCATATATATATATATATATATATATATATATATATGAGTGATATACTTCTTTTTAGGAGATACAAAAGAGAATGTGAACATACGAAGGAATATGAAGTGATATGTGACTGAATCAGATGGGAATTGTTGAAGAACATATGAAGTGTCCATAATCCATTTTTTGAGCTTCAAAGGAACTAATTTCATGCATATTTTAGATGCAAATATGATAGCTCATTATGTTTATCTATTCTATGCTGGGCAGTGAGCCCTCCAATAGTGAGCCTTTATATATTGAGCAGTGATCCCTCCAAAGTGAGCCTTGTAATGAGCACTTGTAATATATTATAACTAGTTATACTATATTAAGAGTTAACCCTCTCCATGGTTTTTCCCATTTGGGTTTTCCATGATAAAAATATGGCATTCTCTTATGCATGTGATGTCTTTACTTTAGTTGTTTATTTTATTACATTGATTTTAAGAAGAATATGCAAAGTAATAAGTAAATTTATTTTAAGAGTTTAAGGAAGTTTAAGGGAATACTGATTCACCCCCCCCACTCTTAGTATTTTGGTTGTTCAACAATTGGTATTAGATCTTGGTCCCTTGTTTTAGCTTAATTGTTTGATGGAGATCTTGAAGGTTGAATAGATAGGATCCAAAGAGAGTATTGAATAAAATCACATGGATGGAGAATTGCAGACTACTCAAGATATTGAGAATGTGGAAAGTGAAAATAAGGATATAAAATAAAAGATCAAGGAAGCAAATGAATGTGTCAAAAATTTGAGGGAAGAGATCAATAATTTTAGGGAAATACATAGAGAGGTCAACAAGGAATTGAAGCAAGCAAATGAAACAATTTCTAGTCTGAAGCTACAAGTTGAAAAAAAAATGAAGAATGTTTGAAGGAAATAATCAAACATAAAAGAGAAAAATGTGCAAAGGTGGAATAGGAAATAGTAAGTTTGAATTCAGAAGGAAAACTCAAGGAAAGCACTTTGAAACTTGATGAAATGATGGTTGTGGAGAGGACTCCAAAAGACAAAGGAGGATTAAGATTTAAAATTGGCTAATGCTCAAAACAAAGAACCAAAGAAAATAAAGGGAGATAACTAAAGCTAAACACAATATAGAAAAGAAAAACAAAGGAAACACCTTCAAAATGAAAAAAAATCTTCAAGAAAACCACTGGTCAAGCAACCTAACGCTCAAAGGTACCTTCTTAAATAATGTCTATTGTTTCTCTTGTAAAATAATTATACATAAGGCTGTAGAATGTAGAAATAAGATGAATCCAAATGTTCAGTGCTTTACTTGCAAAATATTTGGTCATAAGGCTAGTAAATCTAGAGTGAATACAAGGAATCCAAGACAAAAATGCTTTAATTCTTATAAGTTTGGGCACATTGCTAAGAATTGCAGAAACATGAACAAGGATACTCTAGTAAGAAGAAACAAGTCTGCAAAAAATAGTGACATAGAAAAAGTAAGAAATGAAATGAAAAGGATTTGGAGAAAGAAATAAGTAGATGCAATAAACAATGTTATTGCACCTGGCTCCAGTACAAAGACTTCGTCTAGAAACTAGTTTAGAAAGCTTTGGCTCAAGGGGAGCTATAATGAAGATCTTCTTCCCCTACTAAAGAAACCAGTGTTGTTGTCATAACATGTTGATATACTCAAAAAATTGATGAATTTGAACTATTGGTGAAAATTGTAAAAAAAAATGGAATTATTGAGGTTTTTGAAACTTCAAAAGGTGACTGTGTACTCTGACATAATATGTTTAGCAACTTTATAATGATATGACATTTCAACGGTAAAACCTTAAGTCTATTTAATAAATTATATAGCACACATTTGGTAATCATTTTCACATCAATATTTTGGAAAATTCTAAGGAGCGAAAAGAGATTTGGAAGAGAAGATGTGACCAACTGTAATAAGGTATTTATACATTCTCATGGATTCTAGTAAGCTTGTGAGTTGTGAAGATGAGCCTCATTTTTGAGAAATTCATGAGAGAACCTATGAGAGATGCTTCAATTGGTGCCTATTCAAAATTACCAGCTAGATTTATATGTGTTGAGGACATATAAATTTGTTGATGTACATAATGATGAGTATGACAATGAAAAATTGAGGAATTTTGAAGGTTCTATTTTGAGAGATGATCTGTAAATGATTCCTAATCTAGGACACAAGGGTTTGAACATGTGGAGAGAATTTATGATGGTAACAAATGAGGAATCAATCAAGATTGTGTTAAGTAGAGTTCATGATGACTGTATTTGGCTAGATAAACCATACCAAATTATGAAGGAAGTTATCAAGGTTGTTACTGGTCTATGCTTGGATATGTTCGTACCAGTAATGAAATCTATAAAGAACAAGGAAGTTGAAGGTCTAATAGGTGTAATAAGAGATCAAAGAGCCTTATGAATTGACACCATCGTCGACCCACTAGTAAGATATGCTGCACTTGGTATCACGTAAAAAATTTACTTTCAAAATAAGGAAGTATCTACATTTCCCATTTTTGTGTGTGTTTCTCATCAAATGGTCAAAGAAGGAAGAGATTATGATTTGTTGAATTATTAAGACAACAACTGTTGAACAATATTATGTTAACCAATATTGAGGGTTATACTTTTTATTTTAGATCTTTGGTTTTTTGCTTAGTACTTTACGTTTCGAATTCACTACCAATGAAGGAGAATGTTTTATGGGATTAGAACTTACCTGTAGGTAAGAAAATCTATGGATATTTGAATGATTTGGATGGTAAAGATAATGCATGCAAATATTACTTGATTGAGCTCCACATGAACTTAATTTCAAGATATAGAATCCCAGGAGATTATGTTGAGAAATACGAGGATAGCATTACATTCCTAGTAGATACATATCATTTCTTCATGGAAGCAATATTAGCCCAAAAGTTTAGATTAACTATGTTTCACTATGAGGTTATTATTGAATATTGTGTGGTGTATGTATAAAAATTGCTTAAGTGTCAAGTAGACTTGAAAAAAGATAAATTTGGAACATATGAGGAATTGGTTGGATCAGGTGAATTGGAATGTGCAACTCCAGAGGGATTTGCCTATTGAAAAAGAAGACATCTAGAATATCCATTGAGGCCCCTTATTCTGTCTCAATGGATTAATCCATGTCTTCTTCTCAAAGAAGAAAAATAAAGCTAACATAAGGAAAGAGATAAGAGTGATAATTGATATTGAATACCCAGGACCAGCCAAGGTTGATGTGAAGGATTAAGGAATAGTGATAGAATAAGAAGAAAAGCCTAAGAAAGATTCTAGTCCTACTAATGAAGATCCTTATGAGACAAAAAAATTCTTGGTAATGCTAGAAAAATCAAATGGAAGGTGATGTGTGGTTATCTCAACCATTGTATGACAAGGAAAGAATTCAAGAAGCATTGATTATCTATATGCTATGAAAAAACATTGTTCCCAGTGTTGTTGAAAGTTTTATCCCGAACATTCTATTTGAAAAAATAAATGAACATTTAACCATGAAATCTATAGTAAAGGAAGACAATGATCTAGAAGAAATGCTACAAAGAGCCTTGGGGAAAAAGTGTATTATTGCATAGAAGAAACTGATAGACTAGGTAAAAGAAATGAGGAAATGTGTTGGTGTTGTGGCCAAAACTTACAAATACCGCCTGAGGTGGCCTGCTGCCACAGAAAATCACAATGCCAAGATTGGATCTATTGAGTTTGAACTAAATAAGTTCATTCAAACATTTGATATTTTTAAAGACAAAGATGATAGACAAATAAAAAGGATAAATGAACTACAATCAGAGCTGATATCTGTACAAATACATAGAGATGACCTTTCCAGATCATTTTGGAAAGTCAAGGAGATTGTAGAAGCAAAATTGGATAACTTTGCTACTTTACTAGAAGATGCAGATAAAGATGATTTAAATCTGATTGTTTCAAATGACCTAATTGGTGTTATTGACATGCTTTTGTAGTACAATAGTCAACACTAGGTGCCTCTATCTGTCATAAGTTCTTAGAAATCTTTCTTCTCAAAACTCAAAGCTAAATACGATGACATTTTACCTTGAAAGGTAATTGAAATATTTGTATTTTTGTGATGGTATCATTTTGATATCCTTTATCCTTGATGGCAAAGGGGGGATTAGTAGAAGGAGAATAAGAGGGAGAGTAATAAAAGGAGAATAAGAAGGAGATTAGTAGAAGGATAATAATAGAGTATAGAGGAAAATACTAGATAGAGAGAGAATAATAAAGAAGAGTATAACAAGGAGAAAAATGGTTTAAGGGGGAGCACAACAATCTTGACAATTTTTTTTTGAAGAACACATTCCTTTAGCATGTTGCAATCAATGACAAAGGGGGAGATTGCTGGAAGTTTGTCATTTGATGAAAGATAATTTTGTGGACATGCTATATTGGTTGTCATTGATGTCAAAACACTTCTATTGACTTATACTTTTATTGCTTTTGGAATTCAGTAATTCTTTTGATCTTGCTCTGGTTTGTGTTGCTCCGTGATTTTAGATATGGGCATAAGATTTTGACATGTTTTAGCCTATCAGACACCTCTGTATTCAAGTTTGCATGTGTTTTGGTGCTTTGGTCAGATTGTTACTTAGTCCCGAAGTTCAATTTTCCAATTACTCTGTTCCTTCGTAACAAAAATAGGTTACCGATGCATCCACATTTCTTCAGTAAGATATTATCAAACTTATCAGAGATGGATCAAGAGGTTGTTCTTGCAAATTGGCTGCAAGATTATATGTTTTCATCTTTCTACACCTTATCCTTGGCCTTTTGATTTTGGGACAAGGATAAGGTATGGATGAAATGTGTGATTTCAAGTTGGTTTCAATAATTGTTTTGTTTTTTGGCTGACCTATGAAAGCTAAACGTATGGTATGCTTTGGAGTGAAATATTTATATATATTATATATATAAACACACACACACACACACACACACACACGTGTGTGTGTGTGTATACATACATACATACATACATATATATATATATATGTCTGTGTGTGTGTGTGTGTATACATATATACATATACATATATTCATATGTATATGTATATATGTATTGTGTGTGTGATATGCATGTATATATATAAATATATACATACATACATATGTGTGTGTGTGTGTACATACATACATACATATACATATATATATATACACACACACACACACACACACACACACACACACACACACACACACACACATACACACACACAAATGTGTGTGTGTGTGTGTGTA
>MU225307.1:660174-696216 GCA_018584345.1 Thuja plicata
CACACAAATGTGTGTGTGTGTGTGTGTACATATACACATAAACACACACACACATTTGTTTATAAAATCCATTTTTTGAGCTTCAAAGGAACTAATGTGATTCATATGTTAGATGCAAGTGATAGTTCATTTTGTTTATTTATTCTCTATTGGGCACTAAGTCCTCTGATAATGAGCACTTGTAATATATAATAACTAGTTATACTATATTAAGAGTTAACGCTCTCCATGATTTTTCCCATTTGGGTTTTCCACAATAAAAATTTGGTGTTCTCTTGTGCATGTGATGTCTTTACTTTAGTTGTTTATTTCATTAAATGTTCCTTTATATTACATGGATGTTTAGAATAATTTGCAAAGTAACAAGTAAATTGATTTTAAGAGTTTAAGGAGGTTTAAGTGAATACTAATTCACCCCCCACCCTTCTCAGTATTTTGGTTGTTCAACACCTCCCTCTCTCACAAACCTCCTAACAAGTGTTCTTTCTAGTTCCTCCTTTTCTCTTACATTTCTCCCTTTCTCCTTGATCCCCCTCATGTTTTTTCTTCTAGTTATTTTTATGTTTCTCATTAATTTTTGTTTTCTACTTCTTTTTTCTTTTCATAGATTTTCTTTTTTATTCATATTTTATGTATTTTGTAATTTGATTTATTTATCCTTCGATAATTTTATTTTATATTTTATCTTATTTTTATTATTTATTATTTTTCTTGACTATTTAATTATTTAATGTCCTATTTTTCTTTTTCCTCGTCTTATATTTTTCTTTCTTTGTTTTTTCTTGGTTTGTTCTTTTTTTTAGGCAAATTGCTATCATAAGGGGTAGCTCCCTATGTTAATATAACAAAATGGCATTACATACCTTTTGTTAGAATAACTAAGAGGGGGGGGGGGGGGGNGTTGAATCAGTGGCCTTAACAATTATTCCAAAAGATCCAACCAAAAACTTATCTCTCAAATATAATACCTTCAGTTATCTTACAGTCCTGATTTCATCAAGATGTATGCCATAAATTATCTTAACAAATATAAAGTGCTCGATAAGATATACTATTTATCTTTTTTGGACTTTACCGAGTAGCAACAAATAAACTTAGTGTTAATTGACCAATCCAGTTTCTATAATGTGTAAAACAAGATATCAATGCAATGAAACATATACACATTTGACACATAGTCTTTAATGTGGAAACCCAATATGGGAAAAACCAACTGGGACCGCTAACCCAAAATATTTTCACTCCTCTGAAGTGAGCTCGGTGAAGAGCCAACCTTGTTAAAGGTTATAATACACACTATTAAGTGTGACCTTGTTAGAGGATTTAAAACCAACAGTTTGTCTTTTGACCTAGCACTCACTATGCTATCAATAAGAAAACCTTTTGATACTCTTGAGTATCTCAATACAGTAAGGACTATTAAATCCCACTCAGTTAAGAGATTTTCTGAATCAATCATTAAACTGATACAGTAAATGATCTGTTCAAACTACAACTTTGATTTGCAAATATTCAAATCTATTGTTAGTCCAATAATACCTCTTTGATCAATATATACTTCAGTTCCTTTGTTTTCTTTCTTTATTCTGCTCGGTGTCTGCAAAATTCTTTGGCTATGTTCTTCAACTTGTATGATGAGATCTGCATGAAGAATTCTATCTTCACACAAAATATATTCAACATTCCTTTTTGATAATGAATTCCTTGTCTCTTTATATAGACATGATTAGCCGCTCAATCTCCTTATTTTTATCGTAGATCTCTCCTTGATCCGTAAAACTTGCCATGATTTTCTTTATCCCGTAAATCTCTCCTTTAGTTTTATTCCGTAAATCTCTCCTTGATTACTGTGAATAAAACACACTTTTAATCTCCTTCCTTGCTTTAGCTTAACTAATCATTGATAATAAAACAATCAATCAGTCAATCCATAAATTGTAGCTCTTCCAGCTAAGCAATTTTGTTGTTCTTTAACTCCAGTTATGCTCGGTCATTAACTCCAATTAATTAACTCTTTCTCGGTAACACTTTCTTGGTTATTGTTGTGCTCGGTATACACTGTGATTTGCTCGGTGTTCACTATCACTCAGTGTATATAGACCTTTTATGTTTTACCAACCACATAAACTTTGTCTCTACAGATCTTCAAGGTTATGACAATATGTGTATGAACAATCAAACCATATCAAGTTGACATCAATGACAATACAATACATTAACTGATTTAATGTCTTCCATTAACTTTTGTAGCTCGGTGATCATCAACTTATCATCTTCAAACATTCAATCAGTTATAGTTCATCAATCTCTCCCTTTGGCATTGATGGCAACACAATATGAAATATACAGTATAAAACATGCTATAACATACCAAACTTACTGTTCTATAACCAATTCAAATATCTGAATCTTGGTAAGCTCTTCTAGCTCAGATTTAATATGTTTAATCACTACCAAAAAAAAGTTTACTAGACAACTCTCCCTGTAGACTTGATTCTACTGTGTTCTCTCCCTTTCTTTATTCCCTTCAATGGATAGGTGTAGCAATTCTATCTTCTCCCTTTTCTGGATAGATATGCAGTGTTAACTCTCTCCAATTCTCTCCCTTTGATGGATGACTATTTTATTGACAGTAACCTTTATATATTCTCTCCCTTTGTGTTGTAGAATCTCTTCTCCCTGATGGATATTTCATTGAATCTTTCTCTCCCTTTGAAAACAATGCCAAAAAAAATATATAGGTCTGTAGTAGCCAACAATATCTCTAGTGTGTGGTTCAAATAAGTACCTTCAGTGTACTGATATGTCATTGCAGTCCATATCTCAGCTTGCATCAACATGATTAATCTTTTGATAATGTATAGGCTGATGCAACCTCCTAGTCATCTTAGTGACCAGTAAACAAGGGACGAACCCCTAGTCTATTCCTCAGGTATTCAAATGTATCTTTTGACAATGGTTTTGTGAATATGTCTGCTAGTTATTCTTTGGATTGTACATATTCCAGTATTACCTATTTCTCTTGTACTTATTCCCTCAAGTAATGATACTTAATAGATATGTGCTTTGTCTTTGAATGCATCACAGGGTTCTTTGAAATGTTTATAGCAATTGTATTATCACAATAGATTATTACTGGGTCAAGAATTTCCTTATTCATACCTTTCAACATTTGCTTGATCCATGCAATGTTAGAGAAATTTGCAGAAGCAACTACATATTATGCTTTTGCAGTTGATTGAGATATGCATCCTTTCTTTTTACTTATCCATGTGACAAGTCTATCACCCATAAAGAATGCTCCTCCTATAGTGCTCTTTCTACAATCTATGTTTCCAGCCCAATCAACACCAGTATAAACTTGTAGCTAAAATTTTCCTTCTTTATTGTACCACAAACCATAGTCTTTAGTATTCTTTAGATATCTCAATTTTTTTTTAACAATAGTCATGTGTGATTTCTTAGGGTTAGCAGAGAATCTTGCAACTATACCAACTACATGTGTTATATCATGTCTAGTGTGTAAAAAATACATTAGTTTACCAATCATAGATTTGTATAAGGTCCGATTTACCTCGGTTGTCTTATCTTGCTTTGTAAATTTGCATCCAGTTGCCATAGGTGTTCCAACTGGTTTGGAGTCCTCCATCTTGAATATCTTCAGAACTTCTTTGATGTATTTTGATTGTGTGATGTAGATGCCTTCATCCTATTGTAGAATCTATAGACCAAGAAAAAATTTGATCTCTCCAAACATTGAAATTTCAAATTCTTTTCTCATTTCATCAGTAAATGACTTGCATAGCATATCATTACCTCCAAATATGATATCATCAAAAAATATATCAGAAATCAAAATCTTATCATTAGTATCTCCTTTCAAATACAGATTACTGTTGTCACTTGTTCTAACAAATTCAATACTAATGAGATAAAAGTGAAGTCTTTCATACCATGCTCTCGGTGCTTGTTTCAATCCATACAAGGATTTGTGTAGTTTACAAACCATGTTACTCTTGTTAGTATCAACAAACCCTTCAGGTTGTTCAATGTATACCTCTTCTTCTAGTATTCCATTCAAAAATGCAGATTTAACATCCATTTGGTATACTTTGAATCCTTTAAAAGAAGCATAAGCAAGTAGAATTCTTACTCCTAATATAGCAATGGGGGCAAAGGTTTCTCCATAGTCAATACTTTCTTCTTGTGCATACCCTTCGCATACCAGTCTTGCTTTGTTCCTTGTGACTTCTCCATTCTCATTTAGTTTATTTCTAAAAATCCATTTGGTGCCAATGAAATTTTTGTCACTCAGTCTAGGTACTAATGTCCATGTTTTATTCTTCTCAATCTGTTCAATCTCTTCATTCATTGCACTAACCCATTCTTGATTCTCAAGTGCATCATTAACAAATTTAGGCTCAAAATCACAAATAAAACATCTATTGTTAAGTGACTTACTTCTTGTTCTCATTCCTACTTTTTTGTCCCCAATGATCTGGTCTTGTGGATGGTGTCTTCTGACATATTTAGCAAGTACAAGTTCTAGCAAGTACAAGTTCATATCTCTGTTCTTCATTTTGATCTTTATCACTCAGTTTAGCATTGTGAGCATTTTTCTTGATTCTCGGTGTGTGCAAACTGTTGCTCGATTGTATTATTCTATCACTCATGCAAGGTGTTAGGTTATTCAATGTAGACAAATCTGTTGTAATCTTTAGGTTCCTTTTTTCTTTCCTCATCATTTTTCTCAGCAAATTCATCCACTTTAACATTTTCACTCTCAATGATTTTGTTAGAAGATTTGTTCAGACATTTATAAGCTTTGCTTTTAGTAGAATATCCTAGAAATATTCCTTCATCACTTTTAGAGTCAAGTTTCCCATTTCTATCATCTTTTAGTATATAACAATGACTTCCAAATTTTTTAAGGTAACTCACATTTGGTGTATATCCATACCATATCTCATAAGGTGTCTTATTTGTTTCTTTCTTTAATTGAACTTGGTTTAGTGTATAGATAACTTCTCTCTAGAATGGTTGTGTGATGCCTTTTTCAATCATCATTGTTCTAGCACAATCAACAATTGATCTATTCCTCCTTTCAGAAATTCCATTTTGCTGTGGTGTTCTCGGTGTAGAAACCTATCTTGTAATCCCACGCTCATTACAAAATTTAGTGAATTCATCAAAAATAAATTATCCTCCTCTATTTGATCTTAAACATTTCAGTTCTTTTCCACTTTGTTTTACAACTTTAGTTTTATACCATTTGAACATCTTAAATGCTTCAGATTTCTCTTTTAAGAACATTACAGTCATCATCCTAAAATAGTCATTAAAAAATAGAATAAAGTATCTATCACCATAATAGCTCTTTATTCTCATTGGTCCACATAAGATAGTATGGACTAGCTCTAGAATAGCATTAGATGAGTTGGTTTTTCTCTTAAAGCTAGACTTTGTCATTTTTCCTATTTGACAATTCTTGCACATAATATGGTCAAGCTTTGAAATACTCGGTAAGCCTCTCACTTTTATTTTCTCACTTATCTTAACCATGTTGTCAAAATTCACATGACATAACCTTTTATGCCACAACCAAATGTCTTCATTTCTAGCCAATAAACAAGTGGTGTCAATGTTATAAAGATAGAATAGATTACCTTTTGTTTGTTCACCAGTAGCGATCAACTTTCTTGTTCCATTATAGATCATTACCTTTTTGTTCTCAAATGCAACTCGGTGTCCTATGTTGTTTAGCTGTGAAACACTCAACATAATATAGTTAAGTCCTTTCACCCAATATGAATATTCACATCTGATCAGATTATTCAACATGATGGTACCTTTTCCTTCAATTGGGAAAGGTGAGTCATTACCCATCCTAATTGATCCACCATTATAATATTCAAAAGCTTCAAACTTTTCTTTATCTCAAGTCATGTGATGAGTACAACCACTATCAATAATCCAGACATCATTTTTTCTAACTTTAGATATGAGTGCTATTTCAACATACCTTTCTTCTTCGTCTGAATCATCCTTCATAGCAACAAATACTACCTCAATATCTTCATCATAATCAGTATCAGAATTTTCAGCTTTGCTCTCAACTAGGTAACAAGCCTTCTTGCCTTTGTCCTTGTAATCTTGGTTATCTCTTCTGTCAGAGTGTCAGTTGATTTTGTAGTCTCAGTCATCACTTCTGTCATACTTCTTTTCATAATATTTGTCATTGTCTCTTTCATCCTTTCTCTTGTTAGGGAATCTAGCAGCAAAATGTCCAATTTCTTTGCAATTAAAATAGACCAATGGTAATTTACCTTTATATCCTCCTTTACCTCTGTGTAATCTCCTAGCCATTAGTGTTTCAAGTTCATCAAGTTCTTGCTCATCACTATCAATGTCACTATCATTTCTCATAGTGTGTTTTTTACTAGATTTTCTTATTTTCAGAGAAGATTTGAATGCAAACTCAATAGTAGGTAAGACACTATTGTCATAGTTGTTCATCTCAAATGGAATAAGTCTACCAATCAAACTATCAAGAGTAACATTGTTACTAGATACTGCTCTCATTTCTTGAATTGCAGATACTCTAATAGCATAAACATGCAGTAAGATTCTCAAAATTTTACTCACAATTGTTTCTTCATCAAGTACTCCTCCTACTCCACAAATAGTATTAATAAATTCTTTGATTCTGTCACTGTACTGAGTGATGTTCTCTCCTTCTTTCATTCTCAGGTCATCAAACTTTCCTCCTAGGCTTTCAGCTTTAGCTCTTAGCACATTGACATCTCCTCCATGTACTAGCTTGAGTTTGTCCCACATTTTGTTCGTAGAGGTGCATGATTTCACATCTTCAAATTCAACATCGGTTAGTGAAGAAGACAGTTCTATCATCATAGAATTGTGTTCATGTTTCTCTCTCAATTGATCAATAGTCAGAGGTCCAGTAGGTGCAACATATTCAGTATCCAAGTGTTGTGTAACATCATTTCCAATATCAGATAGATGAATTCTTATCCTTCTTTTCCATGATGCAAAGTTGTCCTTGTTCAACTTAGGTACATCCCTTTTACTCATCTTGTGATCTTTAGCTTAAGTCCCTTTAAACTTTTCTTCCAAGCACCAAAGCTCTAATACCAATTGTTAGAATAACTGGGGGGGGGGGGGGAANTCTTCCAAGCACCAAAGCTCTAATACCAATTGTTAGAATAACTGGGGGGGGGGGGTGAATCAGTGGCCTTAACAATTATTCAAAAATACCCAACCAAAAAATTATATCTCAAATATAATACCTTTAGTTATCTTACAATCTCAATTTCATCAAGATGTATTCCATAAATAATCTTAACAAATATAAACTGCTCGGTAAGATATATTGTTTATCTTTTCTGGACTTTACCGAGTAGCAACAAATAAACTTAGTATTAATCGACCAATTTAGTTTCAATAATGTGTAAAAAAAAAATCAATGTAATGAAACATATACACATTTGACACATAGATTTTAACGTGGAGACCCAATATGGGAAAAACCACCTGGGGCCGGTAACCCAAAATATTTTCACTCGTCTAAAGTGAGCTTGGTGAAGAGCCAACCATGTTAAAGGTTACAATACACATTGTTAAGTGTGACCTTGTTAGAGGATTTAAAACCAATAGTTTGTCTTTTGACCTAGCACTCACTATGCTATCAATAAGAAAACCTTTTGATACTCTTGATAATCTCAATACAATAAGGACTAAATCCCACTCAGTTAAGAGATTTTATGAATCAGTGGTTAAACTAATACAGTAAATGATCTGTTCAAAATACAACTTTGATTTGTAAATATTCAGATCTATTGTTAGTCCAATAATACCTCTCTGATCAATATATACTTCAGTTCCTATGCTTTCTTTCTTTATCCAACTTAGTGAATGCTTTGTCCTCTGTTTCTTAGTGTCTGTAGAATTCCTTGGCTATGTTCTTCAACCTGTATGATCATATTTGCATGAAGAA
Organism: Thuja plicata; assembly: GCA_018584345.1. Classification (NCBI taxonomy): domain Eukaryota; kingdom Viridiplantae; phylum Streptophyta; class Pinopsida; order Cupressales; family Cupressaceae; genus Thuja; species Thuja plicata. The sequence continues at coordinate 668,189 of MU225307.1, forward strand.
TTCTACCTTCACACAAAATATAATCAGCATTCCTTTCTGATAATGAATTCCTTGTCTCTTTATATAGAAATGATTAGCTGCTCAATCTCCTTGTTTTTTCCGTAGATCTCTCCTTGATCTGTAAAACTCGCCATGATTTTCTTTATCCTGTAAATCTCTCCTTTATTTCTATTCCATACATCTCTCCTTGATAACTACGAATAAAACATGCTTTTAATCTCCTTCCTTGCTTTATCTTAACTGGTCGTTGATAATAAAACAATCAATCAGTCAATCCCTAAATTGTAGCTCTACCAGCTAAGAAATTTTGTCGTTCTTTAACTCCAGTTATGCTTGGTCATTAACTCCAGTTATGCTTGGTCATTAACTCTTTCTCGGTTACTACTGTGCTCAGTATACACTGTGAACTACTCGGTGTTCACTGTCATTTAGTGTATATAGACCTTTTATGTTTTACCGACCACGTAAACTTTGTCTCTTCATATCTTCAAGGTTATGACAATATGTGTATGAAAAATCAAACCATATCAAGTTGACATCAATGACAATACAATACATTAATTGATTTAATGTCTTGCATTCACTTTTGCAGCTCGGTGATCATCAACTTATCATCTTCAAACATTCAATTAGTTATAGTTTATCAACCTTTATGTATTTTTTACATAGAATCTTCCAAAAGAATATTTTAACGTGGTAATCCTACTTGGTGCATCAAAACGATTGTCCCACTACTGATATTAAAAATTATTTCCAACTAAGAGATTGTAAAGTGGTATTTATTTTCACTCTGAAATTTGTTGAGATCCTTTGTATCTAATTTTACTATTCCCTTTTTGAAAAGGGTTTGTTCCTTCTTCATCTTATTTTCTTATCTTTCACTTCCAAATTAAAAATCTCTACTAATTCCCCTATATGGGGTTCGACTTAACCTTTTCTACATTATCTGTAATATTCAGATAGCTGGGTCCCACAGTAAGCTTCCTGACAAGGCTTATTCCTGCCATGTAGTGTCTCCCAACTTATATGAAAGGTGTGTATTCATGGGAATATATCTCCCTATCATGCACATGTCTTTTGTTTTTGCCCCCAACATATCTCCATATTAATTTGATTCTAATTATTTGACCTCTTTATGTCCTTGACAAGAAAACATGCGTTCAAAAGGGATGTCCTAGACTTCCTTCTTACACTTGGACTCAACACTAAATATTTTCTCCATGACACACATTAGTTCTGTTAGTTCTATAAAAAAAATATGTACATGATTCTCGCCTGCTTTATTCAGTATCTCAAGATGGCTTCTATGGTAGTCTTTTGTGTATTTGTAGAGGGAGACCAATTCATTTGAGTGGTTGAGTTCTTCTTTATTGATTGTGTGTAGATTGTGCAAGATATGATAGAGATATTGAAGTTGAGGTTCAAGATTATGTGGTACTTCTTTTGATAATTTTGTATCCTTGAGATGAGCGTCTAATAATTGGGAATGGTTTTAATATATAGAACTCTATGTTATATGGTGATTCTATGACTTATTTGTATAATCTTACTTAGAAGTTATCTAATAATTGATTTTCCTCTATTCTAGTAGTTGATATGATGGGATCTTATATGATGGTTTGGATATGCATAATCTACTCAAGCTATTTTGGTATTCTGAATGTCTAATATATGTGTCGTATTCTTGGATTGCCATCATTGATTTGGGATTTTATTTTCAAATTATAGTTGGAGTTGTACAATTTAAATGAGAATTCCTCAGATTTTCTTTGATTTTGTCCTAATATTTGAGTGATATGATTCATCATTGGAGGGAAATTCATCATCATACCATCATGTTAGGATTGTTTGTTAGGACCCATTTGTGGTTGATTTGGATGAGGTGAAAAGATAGTTGTTTTTTATGATGGGATGTCATATCCATTGGTATCTCAAGGGGATTTTATTTCTCTGCAAGTGTCACTTCTAGCCAATATGTTTCTCTATTTGAAATGATCGCCACATGATATTGGTCAATGGCTCTATTCGCTAGAACATCCACTAAATTATTTGCTTCATGGTATATATGGGCTAAGGTAATATTTTGTATTTTTTTAGCATATTTGTAATTATCTCAACTTGAATGAAGGCTTTCCAATTCAATGCGAAGTATTTATAGATTGTGTTTATTACTATCTATGAATCACCCTCTATGTCTATATTATAGATTGAGTTCTTTATGCAACTTTGTAATCCTTGTAATATGGCTTAATATTTGACCTCATTGTTTGTGTCTATTGGGAGTTTAACTGAGCCTGCTTATTTAAGATTTCTAAATTCATCCATGATTGCACAAATCTTGCTCCACATAGTCTAGGGTTTCCCCTTGATGCACCATCAAAATTTAGTTTGTGTCTGCCTTTATCTGGTTGTTTATGCTTTGCATCTTAATTATGCTTTGGTGTAACTAAATATGTTCATCCTTTTGATATTTCATTATCCCATTGTGTGTATTTTTTTTATTTTTTTCTTGAGACTTTGGAATTTATATTTTTACTAATTCCAATCTCATTCATTTGGATAATCCAATCCCTTCCAAGGTTGATTCTTTTTCTTTAAATATTCTTTGTTTGTGTTCTTTCCATAATTTCCATATTATCTTTGTTGGGGTTTCTTGCCACAACCCTCTCCATAGTTCTCCCTTATTTTGATGAGACCATTCTTGGAAGATTTCCATTAGTTCATTTTGTAATGGTCCACTTAGGCCTATTTATTATAAAAGTGCATCCAACATTAATATGCATATTTACAATTGATTAGGATATGATCTATGGTCTCTTCTTCTTCTTTACATAATGGACATCAATATGGGCCCATTAATCCAATTCCTTGGAGTCTATCTCCTGTGAGAATTTTTTCATGTAGGGATGTCCATGCGAAAGTTCTTTCTTTGGGGAGTACATATGTCCCCCAGCTTAACTTGACTAGCTATTCTTATTCATAGCCTAGCTTGGTTGTATAGTTCTCTGATTTTGCAATGCACTAGGCCCGTTTGGGTATTGGAATACCATATCCTGGATATGGTCAATTCAGGAAGATGTTGCAAATTCAGGAAGATGCTTATCCTCAAAATGAAATCCGGAATATGGGCCAACCCGTTTGGTTCACCCGGAAGATGAATGAGAAGATGCATAAGGAATTTTAATTCTTTATTTTTTAATTTCTTCTAATATGGCGTGTGTATATATACACACATGCACACATGTGTATATATACATACATACATGTGTGTATATATACACACATGTGTGTGTATACACACACATACACATATACACACATTTGTGTACATATACACACACACATACATGTGTGTGTGTATATACACATACAAGTGTGTATCCATGTATACACATATACATATATGTGTATATATATACACACATACACACATGTGTGTATACACATATACACATATTTGTGTATATATACACACATATACACATGTGTGTATATACATACATACACACATACATGTATGTATATATACACATATATATACACCATACATATACACATACAAGTGTGCATCCATGTATACACATATACACACATGTGTATATATATACACACATACACATGTTTATGTATATATACACACATATACACATGTGTGTATATATACACATATACACACATACACATGTTTATGTGTATATACACACATATACACACACCATACATGTGTGTATATACACACACACATACACATATGTGTATATACACATACAAGTGTGTATCAATGTATACACATATACACACATGTGTATATATACACACATACACACACATGTGTGTATACACATATACAAACATTTGTATATATATACACACATATACACACATGTGTGTATATACACACATGTGTGTATATACATACATGTGTATACACACACATGTGTGTATATATACACATACATATATACACACATATGTATATAAACACATGTATATATATACATCCTTATAGCAATATAATATACATCTTTATAGTCACAGATCCCACGAAATATTAAATTTGCTTTTGTAAAAATTGGAATTGGAATTGAAATTCTAATTCCACCTATTTAGGTGGAAGATGATATTCCCATTTTGGCCCCAAAATGAGAATTTCGTAATTCCAATTCCATTTTTATTCATGGACCCAAACATGGAATTTGGCATTATCTGGAATTAGATAATGCCAATTCCAGTCATATTCCAGGAAACAAACGGGCCCTAGTATGAGTTAATATTCTTTATTGAGGTGTGCTATATGTCTCTTTTCTAGTTCTTGTAGTAGTGTGACTTGCATATTAGTATCTAGCATGTCCATTTTTTCCATTTGGCATAAGGAATTCCATTTTTTCTGTTATATCTAAGCAACCGTTTACTTATTTTCCATATATTTGTTCGAATCATAGTTTAGCATTTATAAGCTTTGGTATGGTTCGAGTGATGTATGAATCTCCCCAAAATAGGGCTCATTGTCCAATTCCAATTTTCCAAACGAGATGGTTGGTTATTAGTCTTCTACTTTTCATGATAAATTTTCATATTCTTGATCCTTGTGATGGGTTAGCTATTGTAAAAATTTTGTAAGATTCCCGCGAGTCAAGATATTTGTATCATAAAAGCTTACTCCATATCTAGAATTCAGGTGTTTGTATATGCATCAATATAGTTTTTCTCCCAGTGCTAGATTTTGTAATTCAGGATCTTTAAGGTTAGCTCCTCCTTTTGTTTTATCTTGTGTTACTTTGTTCCATGATATTAATAACATTCTTCTATGTTCATTTGAACCTTGCCACAAGAATCTCCTTTGTATGGATATTATTTTGTTCATTATGTTTTTAGGTAGTTCAATGCATGATAGCATATAAATGGAAATGATGGTCATTACTGATTATATCATTTTTAGACATCTTGACAGGGAGGACCATTTACCCTTCCAATGTTCTATTTTTTTTTGGCACACTTCTCTTATGTTGGTTTCCATAATTATCTTTTATTTGGTCCATTGAATAGTGGAATGCCTAGATATTTTGATGATAATTGGTCTTCATTAAATCCGAGTTCTTCCTTTATTATTCATCGGATTCTTCTGATGACATGTAACTAATTAAATGTTTGATAATGTTAAGTTGAAGATAATGCAAGGAATTAAATCAGTTAATGATTTGTATTATCATTGATGTCAAATTGATATCATCTGTACGGTCATGTATATAATGCCAAAGACTTCAGAGAATCAATGGAACAAAGGTTATGCTTTCAGCAATGCATAAAAGTCAAGTATTCACTAAGTGACAGACAACACCGACAGAGTGCACACCATCGGTAAAGGCAAAGAAGAAAAGTCACAGTGATACCCGACGAGAAGAAGATAGTGTTGCCCGACGAAGCAAAACCACAAGATGCCCGACGAGCTGAAAATAGAGTTGCCCAACAAGTAAAATCCAATGATGCCCGACGGATGGAGATCCCAAAGCTAACTAGAGTCACACCGATGGAACTGACAGTTGTAACCGACGACTAACTGAAGAGTTGACCGACGGAACAGAGAGTTCAGAAAATGACAAAATATATAGCTGGAAAGAGCTAAAGATGCACTTAACTGGTTGTTTTCTTTGTTTTATTCGACCAAAGTTAAGTAATTTATTTAAAGCTGATTTATACAACTGGCATGAAGATAACTACGAGACAAATCAGGAGTTATGCTTTAAATCAAATTGGCTGGATTGTTTTTCACGCCAAGAATCAAGAAATAGTGAATATCATGTCTATATAAGAGACAAGCTTAATTCATTTTCATAACACATGAAAAGGGATTAAGGGGAGTGAATAGAAAAAGGATGCTAAAAATAAAGTGATGAAGAACAACTTCATGCAGTACTGATCAATCAAGCTGAAGTAGAGCTAAGGAATTCTGCAGACACCGATGAACAGTGAACACAACATCATAAAGCATAAAGTATAGAGCACAAAAGAATTGAATTGATACATTGATCAGAGAGGTAATGTACTTAAATAGATCTGAAAATCTGCAATTCAAGTTGCATTAGAAATAGGTCATTTTGTTTTAGTTTAACCATTAAAGCATCAAGTCTCTTAATAAAGCAGGACTTAATAGTCTTCTATATATTGACGTACATCCCAAGGAGTGCCAAAAAGGTTGATTCATGAAAGTAGCATTGGATATGCCCGATGCCTATTGACAATCTAAGAGAGAGGCTGATTCAAGGATGGTAGCATTAGATGCCCAATACTAAGTGACAACCTATATGTGTAAAATCCTCTAACAAGGTCACACCTAATAGTGTGTTTGTAGCCTTTAACAGGGTTGGCTCTTAACAGGGCTCACTTTAGAAGAGTGAAAATTTGAGGTACCGGTCCCAGTGGGTTTTTTCCCTTAACAGGGTTTCCACATTAAAATCCACGTGTTATGTGTGTATGGTTTATTACTTTACTATTTTACATTTCACATATGCATTTTTGGATGGATTGGTATACTCTGCATATTTACTGTATTTCGGTAAATAGTTATACTGCTTATCGGTAATCAAGGAGAATAAAGACAGACAAGGTAAACCGACAGACAGTTAATCATTATAAGTATCTCATGACATGCATCTTGTAGGGACATAATAATCTGAGGTTTATTTGAATGGTGGTTAGATTAAGGATAAGTTTTTGAGACCACTGATTCACCCCCCATCTCAGTTATTACTAAAAATTGGTATTAGAGCTTGTGTGCTTAGAAGGAAGGTTTCAAGACCTAAGACAAAGATCACAAGATGAACAGGCGAGATGTGCCCAAGTTGAAAAAAGATAATTTTGCTTCATGGCAGAGAAGAATAAGATTCCACTTATCAGATATTCATAATGATGTTACTCAATTCCTAGAAACTATATATGTGTTTCCCATAGGAGCACCAACAGTTGAACAAATGAGAGAGAAGCATGAACATAATGACATGATGATAGAGCTTTCTTCCTCACTCTCCGATGCTAAATTTGAAGATGTCAAAGAATGCAAAATTGCAAAGCAGATGTGGGACAAATTAAAGCTTGTACATGGTGGTGACAAAAATATTTTGAGAGCCAAGGCAGAAAGCCTTAGAGGAAAGTTTGATGATCTCAAAATGAAAGAAGGAGAAAACATCACTCAGTACAACACAAGAATTAAAGAATTAGTCAATGCTATCCGAGGAGTTGGAGGTGTACTAGAAGAAGATACAGTGGTAAGTAAAATTCTAAGAACCTTACTACCTACTTATGCCATTAGAGTATCTGCCATTCAAGAAATGAGAGCAGTAGAAAATAGCAATGTTACTCTAGATAGTTTAATTGGAAGACTGATTTCATTTGAGATGAATAACTTCGATAATATTGTCTTACCAAACATAGAGTCTGCATTAAAAAATTCTATGAGAATAAGTAAATCAAGTCACAAAAACACTATGAGAAATGATAGTGATAGTGAAAATGCAGAAGATGATCTTGATGAAATAGAAGCACTTATGGCCAGAAGAATGTAGAGAGGCAAAGGTAAATTGCCACTTGTTTTTTTTAATTGCAAAGAGATTGGACATTTTGCTGCAAGATGTACTAACAAAAGAAAAGATGACAGAAGTAATGAAAGATATTTTGAGAAGAAGTTTGACAGAGGTGATTACAGAAGCTACCGAAAATCAGAAAGAAGAGATACCAGAGACTATAAGCACAAAGGAAAGAAGGTCAGCTACCTAGAAAAATGCAAGGATGATGATACTGACACCAAATTTGAGGAAGACATTGAGATGGTGTTTGTGGCTGTAAAGGATGATTCAGATGATGATGAAGAAAGGTATGTAGAAACAACTCTCATATCTAAAATTAGAAAAAATGATGTTTGGATCATAGATAGTGGTTGCACTCATCATATGACCAGTGATAAGAAAAAGTTTGAGACTTTTGAATACTACAAGGGTGGATCAGTAAGAATGGGAAATGACACACCTTGTCCAGTTGAAGGTAGAGGAACAATAATGTTGAATAAATAGATAAAGTGTGAGAATGCTTATTAGGTAAATGGATTGAATTATAATCTATTGAGTGTTTCTCAGTTGAATAATTTAGGTCACAAAGTAGCATTTGAAAAAAAAGGCAAAGATCTTCAACAAATCTGGAAATCTGATTGGCACCGGTGAGCAGACAAAAGGTAACTTATTCTATCTAAATGATATTGACTCCACTTGTTTGATTGCTACAAATGAAGACATATGGTTATGGCACAAAAGAATGTGTCATGTGAACTTTGACAACATGATGAAAATTAGCAAAAAGAAAAATGTCAGAGGCTTACCGACAATGACCAAGCCCAACAACATCATGTGTAAAAACTGTCAAAAAGGTAAAATGAAAAAGTCTAGTTTCAAAAGCAAAACCCATACATCTAATGCAATTCTAAAATTAGTCCATACTAATTTATGTGGTCCCATGAGGATAAAGAGTTATTATGGAGATAGATACTTTATTCTCTTTGTTGATGATTACTCTAGAATGATGACAATTATGTTCCTAAAAGATAAATCTGAAGCATTCAAGATGTTTAAATGGTATAAGGCCATGGTAGAAAAACAAAGTGGTAAGGATCTAAAATGTTTGAGATTAGATAGAGGAGATGAGTTTATATAAGATGAATTCACTAACTTTTGTATTGAGCATGGTATAAAAAGACAGGTTTCTACACCAAGAACGCCACAACAAAATGGGATTACTGAGAGAAGGAACAGATCAATAGTTGATTATGCTAGAACACTGATGATAGAAAAAGGCATCACCCAAATATTATGGAGGGAAGCTGTCATTACTGCTGTTTACACACTGAACATACTACAATTGAAGAAAGACACCAAAAAGACACCTTATGAGCTATGGTATGGATACACACCCAATGTAAGTTATTTCAAAATTTTTGGAAGTCAATGTTATTTCCTAAAAGATGATAGAAATGGAAAACTTGACTCTGAAAGTGATGAAGAAATTTTTCTAGGGTATACTACCAAGAGCAAGGCTTACAAATGTCTAAACAAAGCCTCTAACAAAATTATTGAAAGTGCAAATGTAAAGATACATGAATTTGCAGAGAAGAATGAACAAGAAAGCACTAAAGAACCAAAGGAATACAATAAGTTCACTTACAATGAGGAACCTGACACTCTACCCTACCGACAATGTAGAGCCCTTGAGCTACAAATCATTGCTCCTGAGCATCAGGCTACAAATACTGTCGATCAAGATACTTATCAAGATAATGTACAAGGTGATGAAGAACAGAATGAAGATCAAAATAATGATCAAGCTGATAGACAAAGAACTGCACCTGTACTTGCAAGATATGTAAGAAGGAACCATCCAGAGGTCCAGATCATAGGAGATAAGAAAGATGGTACAAGAACAAGAAGTAAGTCTTTAAACTCAAATTGTTTAATTTGTGAGTTTGAGCCAAAATCTGTCAATGCTACACTAGATAATGAGGAATGGATAAGTGTTATGAATGATGAGATTGAGCAGATTAAGAAGAACAAAACATGGTCACTTGTGCCAAGACCAGATGACAAGAATGTCATCGGTACAAAATGGATATTCAGGAATAAGCTGAATGAGAATGGAGAAGTCACAAGGAACAAAGCAAGGCTAGTATACAAAGGGTATGCACAAGAGGAAGGTGTAGACTATGGAGAGACCTTTGCACCTGTTGCTAGGATAGAAGGACTAAGAATATTACTTTCTTATGCTACATTCAAAGGATTCAAGGTATACCAAATGGATGTCAAGTCAACGTTCTTAAATTGAATACTTGAAGAAGGAGTATACACTGAACAACCAGAAGGGTTTGTTGATCCAGACAAGAGGGACATGGTATGTAGACTTCACAAAGCCTTGTATTGGTTGAAACAAGCTCGAAGATCCTAGTATGAATGACTTCATTCCTATCTAATAAGTATTGGATTTGTAAGGAGTAGTGAAAATAGTAATCTTTATTTGAAGGAAGATACTGATGAGCTAACACTTTGATTGCTGAAATATTTGTTGATGACATCATATTTGGAGGCAATGATATGCTATGCAAATCATTTGCTAATGAGATGAGAAAAGAGTTTGGGATGTCTATGTTTGGGGAGATCAAGTTATTTCTTGGTCTACAGATCATTCAAGAAAGTGAAGGAATTTTCATTACACAGTCCAAATACATGAAAGAGGTCCTAAAAATATTCAAGATGAAAGAATCCAAACCAGTTGGAATACCGATGGCTACTAGATGTAAGTTGACAAAGGAGGAAAAAACAATAGAGGTAATTCAGACTTTGTACAAATCAATGATTGGAAAACTCATGTATGTCGTACACACTAGACCAAATATTACACATGCAGTGGGAATTGCTGCTAGATTTTCTGCTAACCCTAGGGAATCACATATGACTGCTATGAAAAGAATTCTAAGATATCTGAAGAATACTGAGAAATTCGGCTTATGGTATAGAAGAGAAGACAAATTTGAACTTAAGGTGTTTACCGATGCTGATTGGGCTGGAAATCTTGATGACCGAAAGAGCACAAATGGAGGAGCAATCTTTATGGGTGACAGAATTGTCACATGGATTAGCAAGAAGCAGGGATGCATCTCTCAGTCTACTGCAAAAGTAGAATATGTTGATGCTACTACAAATTGCGTAAATATTGCATGGATCAAATAGTTGCTGGAAGGTATGCATATGAAGATCTCAGAGCAAGTGATTATCTATTGTGATAACACCAGTGCAATAAACATTTTCAAGAATCTAGTCATGCATTCCAAGACTAAACACATTGCCATCAAGTATCATTACTTAAGAGAACAAGTTTAAGAAAAAGAGGTGATACTTGAATATGTGCAATCAAAAGAACAATTAGCTGATATATTCACCAAGCCACTGCCCAAGGATACATTTGAGTACTTGAGAAAGAGTCTAGGGGTCAAACCCTTGTCTACCAGTCAGTAATATGACTGAAGGCTGTATTAGCCTACATATTATCATAATATCATTCATGTTGATGCAAGAAAAAGGATGAACTTTAAAGACACGTCTATATACAGATAGGTATATACCAGAACCAAGCACCATAACATATTGTTATATTGCCGATGGATAAGGGAAATTCAAGGAATATATTATGGATGGAGAGAAAAGATTGTTTGACATAAATATCAGATATCTGTGAGATATTTGTTTGGCATTGTTGTCAAAGGGAGAGAGATCCATATTATCACATTCTTTTGGAAAAGAGAGAGATTATCCATTATCAGATTAATCCAACAGGGAGAGATTATATCCTTAGGGAGAGAAAATTGTATGAAAGTTTATACAAAGGGAAAGTTGTTGAAAAGGGAAAAATACATCATAAAAGAGAGAACAAGCAAAGGAGATAAATTAGCACAAGAAGAAGATTCAACACATCAGAAAGTAAAAATATGCAAGAGTCAAATCTAAGCTAAAATAGAGCTTACCAAAGTTCAGACATGTATCGGTTGACAAAAGGGAGAGATTAGTAGTGTGATAATATAAGTTTGTTGCCATCAATGCCAAAGGGAGAGATTGATGACATGTAACTGATTAAATGTTTGATAATGTTAAGTTGAAGATAATGCAAGGCATTAAATTAGTTAATGATTTGTATTGTCATTGACGTCAACTTGATATCATCCATATGGGCATGTATATAATGCCAAAGACTTTAGAGAATCAATAGAACAAAGGTTATGCTTTCAGCAATGCATAAAAGTCAAGTATTCACTAAGTGACAAACAACACCGACAGAGTGCACACCGTCGGTAAAGGCAAAGAAGAAAAGTCACCGTGATACCTGATGAGAAAAAGATAGTGTTTCCCGATGAAGTAAAACCACAGGATGTCCGACGAGCTGAAAATAGAGTTTCCTAACAAGTAAAATCCAATGATGCCCAACGAACGGAGATCCCGAAGCTATCTGGAGTCACACCGAAAGAACTGACAGTTGTAATCGACGACAAACTGAAGAGTTGACCAACGAAATAGAGAGTTCAGAAAATGACAAAATATCTAACTGGCAAGAGCTAAAGATAGACTTAACTGGTTGTTTTCTTTGTTTTATTCGACCAGAGTTAAGTAATTGATTTAAAGCTGATTTATATAGCTAGCATGAAGATAACTACAAGACAAACCAGGAGTTATGCTTTAAATCAAATTGGTTGGATTTTTTTTCACGCCAAGAATCAAGAATCAAGAAATAGTGAATATCATGTCTATATAAGAGACAAGCTTAATTTATTTTTTTAACACATGAAAAGAGATTAAGGGGAGTGAATAGAAAGAGGGTGCTAAAAAGAAACTGATGAAGAAAAAATTCATGTAGTACTAATCAATCAAGCTGAAGTAGAGCTAAGGAATTCTGTAGACACCGACGAATAGTGAACACAACATCACAAAGCAGAAAGTATGGAGCACAAAAGAATTGAATTGATACATTGATCAGAGAGGTAATGTACTTAAATAGATCTGAAAATCGGCAATTCAAGTTGCATTAGAAACATGTCATTTTGTTTCAGTTTAACCATTGAAGCATCAAGTCTCTTAACAGAGCAGGACTTAACAGTCTTCTATATATTGAGGTACATCCCAAGGAGTGCCAAAAGGGTTGATTCATGAAAGTAGCATTCGATATGCCCGATGCCTATTGATAGTCTAATAGAGAGGCTAATTCAAGGATGGCAACATTAGATGCCCGATACTAAGTGAAAACCTATATGTGTAAAATATTCTAACAAGGTCACACCTAACAGTGTGTTTGTAACCTTTAACAGGGTTGGCTCTTAACATGCCTCACTTCAGAAGAGTGAAAATTTGGGGTACCGGTCCCAGTGGTTTTTTCCCTTAACTGGGTTTCCATGTTAAAATCCATGTATTATGTGTGTATGGTTTATTACTTTACTATTTTACATTTCACATATGCATTTTTGGATGGATTGATATACTCTGCATATTTACTGTATTTCGGTAAATAGTTATACTTCTTATCGGTAATCAAGGAGAATAAAGATAGACAAGGTAAACCAACAAATAGTTAATCATTATAAGTATCTCATGACATGCATCTTGTAGGGACATAATAATCTGAGGTTTATTTGATTGGTCGTTAAATTAATGATAAGTTTTTGAGACCATTGATTCACCCCCCCCCTCTCAGTTATTACTAACATCTAGACATATTAAAGAATATAATATATTTGAATTTGTTGCATTTATAATTTATCCCGAGTTATCATTCTATTCATTTAAAATCTATTTTATCTTTTTGTTTTTTGATATAATCATTCCTCCATATAGTAGGGTGTCATTTGCAAAATTATTATGTGAGAACGGTGGAAGTTCTTGTACAATTTTAATATCTTCTAACTCATTTTGTTCTTTTGATTTTGTAATGGCTCTTCCTAGTGCATCTGCCATTATAACAAATAAGAATAGAGAGAGAGAGAGGATCCTCTTGTTGTAATCCCTTTGCTCCTTGAAAGAAGCCACATGGAGCTTTGTTTATGATGATTAAATAATGTGGTGTAGATGTGCAGTTGAATATCCATTTCATCTATTACGATCCGAATCTAAATTTTTTCATGATTTGGATTAGAAAGCACCACTTAAATTTATCACAAGCTTTTCTTATGTCTAGTTTAGGATCATTCATTTCAAATTTGTTTTGCGAACAAAGTGCAGAATTTCATGGGCTATTATGATTCCATCTGTGATGTTTCTACCTAGGATGATGCCACTTTGTTCTTCTAATATGAGTTTTGGAAAGAGTTGTTTCAGTTGATGTTCCATAACTTTGGGTGTGATTTGTAAATCATGTTATATAGAGATATTGATGTATAATTTGAAAAGGATTTGCTCTCCTTTGTTTTGGGTGTCAAAACTATATTTGTGTTATTTATATCTTTTAGTATATTAGTTTTTGTTTTTTATTCTTCCGCCATGAGCCATACATCCATACCCATGAAATCCCAACACTCTTGAAAAATATTTGTTGTGAATCCATCTAGTCCTAGGGCATTGTTTGAGTGTAGTTCAAAGGTGGCTTTTTTGACTTCCGTTATTATAGTTGGTCTCATCAGAAATTTATTATCTTGTTTTGTAATGATTTTTGGTATATATTGGATGAATTTATTGTGTTTATGATCACACTCTCCATAGCCTCCTAATAGATCTTGGAAATGTTTCACTCCTTCCTTTTGGATATCTTTAGGATCCGTGATGACATAATTATTACTAAGTTTGATTTGCATAATTTTATTAAAACTTCATCGTATTTTGGATGTGTTATGACAAAATTTAGTATTTAGGTTTCCTTCTTCTAGCCATAGCTCTTTGGATTTTGTCCTCCAATATATTTCCTCTCTAACTAGAATCTCTTTGTATTACTTCATTAGTGATTTTTCCTTTTTGAATTCTGATTGGGTCATACCATTCTAAACTACTGTATTACTAACATAAATCTACAATTTCATTCTCTATTTTGACCTTGATCTCAAAGATGTTCCCAAAGGTAGTTTTGTTCCAAATTTTTAGTTTTTATTTGAGCTATTTTAGCTTCTATATATGATAAAAATTTGTGTTCCTTGCTCTTTTAATGGTTCTTTCCACCATTTTTTGATGCTATTTATGAGGTTTGGGTGTCTCAGCCACATTTTTTCAAAACAAAATTGAGTTTTTTTAGCTTGTCAAAGTTCTCTAGAATGTCCATTTCTACATGAAAGTGATTTGATGTGGGATTGAGGTGTATTAATGAGGTTGGGAAGCTTGGGTAGTTAATCCAATTTTTAGGTAAAGAAAATGATATAACTATTATCCTATGTATGTGAATCCCACCCTTCGGTTATTCCATGTATAATTATCATTTATGGGCCAAAAATCTACAAGTTGATAAGTACGAGATATTTTTCCATAGTAAGTAAAATTATGATATTGCTATTAGGATTCAACTATGTAGTTTTTGATCCAAACTCGTGTTGTCAATCAGGATTGCGCCTATAGCTGGATATAAAATCTAGCCATCCTGTTGGAACATGGAAACATTCTCCTTGGTGGATGAGAGAATGAATCTCTAAATTTTAGGCCGATTCCTGTTAAATTTGGAATATCACCTGATGCTAAGTGTGTATGTGGGAAAGAGGTAGAAGGATAATATGAATACCTAGAAAAAATCTAAAGGAGGTGATACACCAAACAATTTGTTTGTAACTTTGAATGAATCAACATGAATCACAAAAATACCAATGGCTCTCCATGCTCAGACAACATGAAACTACAACAATGATTCTATGCAAGGATCTGGAATCCTTAGCTTTGAAAGGGAAACTAAGTTTCACCAATTTTCAGCAAAGAACTAGGACTCATAAGCAAAGACCTATAATAAAAAGTATCAATATTTGAAAATGCAGCAAGGGATATAGCTTAAAAGAAGGATAACACAACTTAAAAGAAAGAAAATCCACAATATCACACTTCAAACCAATGAGAAAGAACCGCTATATCAATATATCAATGCTATCAAAACTCTGCTACAAAATATGCCCTTACAATACATTCACAAGTCTCCAATGTGGAAGAACATGTGAAGAAAAGAAGGTCCTCAAAAATGAGGTCAAAATACAATAATATAGGTATCAGATCCCAAAGGGTCAGATGCAGGAAGAAACTCCATCAAATCAGGGCCATAACTGTCAGAAGTTGAAGTCCAAGTGATCCAACAACTCCACCAAACCATGCATAACCAAGGTGTAACTCAAAATCTCTCCAAAACTGCTCCAAATCTCCATAAAACATGCAGAATCTATGGGGGTTAGATATGAAGATGAATCCCACCAAATCAGGGCAGAAAACTGACGTAAACGGTGATCAAACTGTTGTAAAAGAATCTCCAACTGATGCTAACTGAATGGCAACTCAAAAACCACATCAAAAGGACTCCAAGATGCTGTAAATAGGTCCTAATAGTAGCAGACCTCAACGTGAATATAATCTTTCCCTCAGAAAGAACATGGTAACATGTAGCCAACTGATAACTGATGCTAAAAAGGTGGGACCTAACTCAAAGCCAAAGCCTAGACAAGACAGCTCTCTAAATTGCACTTTTAGAATAATTAATAATTATTTATCTTATAGTTGCGATAAATAATTAATATTACCCACAAATCAGTGCACACAAAAGTATTCCCCCTTAAGACCAATTATTTATCTTATTTATTAATTATTTACGTGATATTACCTTAATATATTTAATTTATAAAATGAACACTAAGTTATTTTTTATAAATTTGATATTTAAAGTGGTATCAAGTAAATAATTAATAAATAGATAATTATTACCTCTACTTATTTATTTAGTAACTATTGCTTTATAATATTTTAATGTATCTAACCTTAAACAAATGATTTATTTATTTGTTTAAGACTAGATACCATTAAAATATTATAAAATAATATTTAATAGATAAATAAATGAATATATGAATCCTCTCTTTTCAAAATTTAATTCCTTAAAACATAAGCAAGAACCTCTTAATAATTCCTAATTTTAATTAATATATTTAATATCATTGTAAACCATAAAATTTACTCAATATTAAATATATTAATTAGAATTAAAAAATAAAAATATTAAATGATAAACATAACAATAATTTTATAATTAATATTTAATAGACAAGAATATCCATTAAATATTAGTTAGAAATACTATTACTATATCTATTACTTAAGTTTTTTTTAATTTTTAAGGAAGAAGCCCAAACTTAAATAAAAAGAAAGGTAAAAAGGGAGAAGAACGTGGGCATGAACTTGAGCATTTAACAAAAATCTAATAATGTTTGAAGTCCACCAAATAAGAGAGGAATCGAAACCTAGACTCAACCTAATTTTCATTCTTTATTTGCTTTGCAATGTTTGGAAAGCCCTGCTGCTGCCGCCAAGGGAGGATGTAGGGTTTGAGCTGCAACCTGTTGTTGTTTGTTGTTACTTTCTACCATGACCGAGGGTTCTTCTTCCTTCTTTTAATAGTTTGCTTCTGCTGCTCTCTTTCTGGACTGCCGCCATGCTTAGGGTTTGGAGGAAGAACTTTTGATTAAAAACTCTTTGTGTTGACGCCATAACATGGAGATCTCTGTGCTTTCTGTTTATGAACATATCACCGTCCTTTGACTCCATTGCTATTCTTCCTCTCTTGTTGCCGATATGTGCTGGGTTTTGAAGTGAAAGTTGCTCTCTTTCTTTATTGACTACCATTGGCTGCCATTTTGATTTAGGGTTTGAAGAACATTTTTTGGATTTTATTTGAGAGGCTCTTGACAATATTCGGCTTGAACACAGGTATCTTTGACTCTTTAATTCTTGCATTTTCTAGCATAGTCTTTGCATAAAAATGAATACAAGAGTTTCTAATTTCCTTCTGTCATATTGAAATTGCAGTCTTCAAAGATATGATTCTATTTTTGAAATTTGCACTGAAAATGTTGAGAAACTTCCTCCTGAATGGACACGGCTGGAATAATGTTAAACTTCTTTCACTGCTCTGTTCTGGGTATTTTGAACATTCTTATGAATATTTGCTGCAATCTCTGTCAAAACATTATATGGATTTTCAACCCTTAAACTGACCCTCTCGAAACCTCAAACTAGTAAGTCCACTTCTCTTCATACCAGCACAACTTTTAACTTGGATGCATCATTAAGTTTCAGATTTGAAACAAAACAACATGCTTTAAAACTGCTGGCATGGTCTTCTTTTAATCCCTTAAATTTATTTATGTGCAGCTATAGATTTTCTATGATGATGGAAACTCTAAAAATGGCATTCTCCTATCTCACTATCTCATTCTGGTTTTGACTGTATCTGGAAACCCCTTTTGTGCTGCAAGATAATGTTGTAGTTTTAAATCAATAGATGTATTCTTCCTATTCTACTATGGATCACTGTGATTTTTCTGAACCTTGTAAATGTTTTCCTTTACCCTTCTATATTTGTAAATTTGAAATCACTATTACTACATATTTCACACATGTTTTCTCTTTGAAACAACAGTTTATAATAACTTGGAAATGAAATCTCTATCCTTTTTCTGAAAACATATGATACATTTCACTAAAATTGTACCTCATAAACTTGTTACTACTGCTTCAAAGGTGAGCTGATTATTGCTTCATGTATCTATAGCTCATAGCACTACTCTTGTAATTTGAATGCACAGTAGCTGTGACTTCCATTGTCTTTGGATATTTTGACAATTCCTTTATACTCCTTCCTCCTTACCACATGAGAGTTACAACTTGAAACTGTCCTCTATGAAACCATGCTCTCATTTGAAATGATATTTTGAATGTTAATAACTGTCAAGCATTTGATTCTGAAAGTGTATTTATTGGTTGAATCTGTCATTGTTTGCTTTAAAACAATCAATGACACCAAAGATTGTATTGATTGAGTTTGAAGAATTTTTCTGATTTTCTGTTATGGTTGACAATTCTATAGTAGCACATGACTACTCAATGGTTTTTATGGCTGCCTCTTTCCCTTTGTTCTTCCTATGTTTGAACATTTCTTATTTCCAATGATAAATGTTATTTTATGCTAATCAGAACGTGTCCTATTTCCCATAATCATGAAAATGTGGCAAGATTAGTTTTAACATGCTGTAGCAATTTACCAATATAGAACATGTTGTAATATTATATCAATAATCAACCCTTTATGACACCAGCACCAACACTTCATGATTTGCTTCAACTGCTTTTCAAAACAAAGAATGTTTAAGCTTCTGCAACCCATACTCATACTTTGTTTGAACAACATTCTGTGAACTATTTTATCATTTATTAATATCCACATTGCTATTTTTTGTAGCTTCATGTCAGTTACATTCATATCTTCTAGTTGCTACTCTTTTAGGACTCAAATGTATGCATCATAATGTCTTTATGAGCCTAATCTATTTGATGTTTGCATATTAATTACTGCTATGAATGTTAACACCATATGAAATCTATTGAAGATATGATTCCTGTCATGTTATTAAAAGTTAATGGTAGAAAAGATTGCACCTTATTGTATGTTGATCTAAGACAAATACTTGCTTTATATTTCAGCTTTCATTCTGGTGACAAATTAAAATTTATCAAGAGTTAACCTCAAGACTATCTACTGTTGCACATCTGAAAACTCTTCATAAATCTTTCATATTCTGAAAATATGTATTCACTACTCCATTAGACTGTGTTGTAGCAGTCCTAACTATTGTGAAATATCTTTCTCATTCATTGTTGATTGTTTTTATATGCTATAAACATTGTATCATTATTCTACAACTATATCACCTCAGTTTACTTTCATTGAATGTCTAATGTTATCATCATAAACTATTGTTGCTCCCTTCAAATTTGATGATACAGTTGTCTTTAACATTTATAACAACACTATTATTGTTGTTCATGAACCTGTATATGATTGATTACTTGCTGTACTTTTTGAACAATGAGATAGCTTATTAGTGATACATGCCCTACTGCCTTATATGATCCAATTGACCATGAATACATCCTTGAAAGCAAATCTAATTTATATGGTAACCATTGCATTGTAAAACATCTTTCTGTAGAAGAATAAGATAAATACCTCTACTGCAATCAGTTGCTAATTGACACGTGCAAAAATATCATCTTTTGTAGCAATTTTGGAAAACCTTTTGGAATGAAAAGAAAACCTTCTGTGGCACTGAATGGTTGATTTAGAGGCTGAAAGGTTTCATGACAGAATGTCATGTCCCTTCAACAACCAGTCTTCTATAGCATCATTAATTCAGTTGGAAGGTCCCATACTTATAATGTGTGTATGCCCCCTCTACAACCTCTTTAATTAGTCTTCAGGTCTTCGCCTCTTCATGACTTCAGTCTAAAAGTTTCACACTTGTAATGAATGTGCATCCTTTCAACAACTTACTTGGTCTTCATACCTGAATCTGTACATGAAACAAACAATATTAGCATAAAAATGATTTCCTTTCTGTTCCCTTCCTTCTCCTTTGCATGTTTTAATGTTTTATCTGAGTAAGCATATTGCTATTTTTAGAGTAGTGTAGAGGTATTAGGAATGTCTCCATTACTCAGTTCTTTTGAAGTGACTCCTTCATTCTGTCTTGCAGGTTTGCAAAAGCTGGAGATGCAGCCCAGATTTTCAACACAAAGCCAAAGATTGCTTCTTCGTTCAGGCAATGGAGTCTTTCCCTCTATCCCTTTACTTCTTTATATTTGCAATGTGTTTATTCAGATGTAGTGTTAATAGTTTCCACGGCTTATGTGGATCTGAATGCATTGTACATATTTTGTAAAATTGAAATCTGAACAATCATTGTACCTTTGTAACAATAACATTTGAATAATATGTCATGAAAAAATACATTGTCTTTGTGCTTAGCTTTCAGATTTAAGTAAAAGTGAACAATTTAATCAATTTTTTATGCATTCTGTACTCTATTTTTTGCATTTAATTGATTATGCAATTAAGAACAACAACTTGTTCAATTCATAAACAATGCAAAAGTAGTTTCCACTTAGCAATTTACTATGCAAACTAAATAGGTAACATTTTTGGCGACCTCTTAGGGGTGCTCACCTTTTGAACAAATAGACCAGTTGCCTTTTGCTTATCCATTGGGCACAGGGTCTTCACGTTTAGAAAAACAACTGATCCTTCTCAAACTGAAAACCAACTGAAAACTAAAAACTGAAACTAGAACTGAACTTGTGTTGATCAGCACTTAGAGAAAGCAAACCTATTAATGAACAACACCCTGCACTTTGATATTGCTGTCTGAACCTATGTTTATGATGTGATACAACATAATTTGTCCATGTATCATATGATGGACATAATTCAGATAATAGTAAATGCTGTCCAAAAATAGGTACAACTAAATGAAAGGCTAAATGAGCCTGAACAGTAATCTTAGTGATATGGTATAGGTGTGGGAATGATGCGTATGATATGGGATAGTAGAAATTATCTATGTCCTATATGATAGGTATGGTGTTCATGCATGTATCATGTGATTGATTTTGTTGTTTTTGTTCATTCTGCCTTTGAAACTACAAAGAAAACTATCTGAAAAACAACTTCTCTTTCCACCACGATTACATTATTAAGGTATTCATCATTTATAACCAGGAACCCCAATAGGTTATTGATTATGCATGTTGTGTATCTTCATGATGTGGTTCTGGTGGGAATAGAAGTACTAACTACTACTAACCAAGGAAAACTAACTACGTGCCAAGCACTTATTCAAACCAACTAACCTCAAAAGCAATGCTTGAGGTGGATCCCATTCACTGGGATTGCTAACTCTTCCCCTTCAAGTGTAGACAAATGGAAAACATTGTGTGGCATGCTGTCTTTTATGATGTACGGACCAGCCCACATAGCATCAAATTTTGAATGCCTTCTAGGTCTTCTTTTCAATTCACCCCATTTCAAAACAATATCTCCTAGCTGGAAATTCTTTGGAGATGCCTTCTTATCAAATGAATTCTTCATTTGAGCTTGATGAAGCTCAATTTTCTACAATGCATCCCTCCTTTTCTCCTCTAACTCATTCATCTGAGCCAACTTTGCTACCACAGGCTCTTTATCAATCATGTCCAACTGATACATAAAATCAAGTGCCAGAAACTCAACCGAAATAGGTAGTCTAGCTTCCTTACCGTAAACCAGTATGTAAGGAGACACTCCAGTTGACCTCTTTGGAGTTATTCTATCAGCCCAAAGTGTTGATTTTAACTTCTCATGCCAAGAACGCTGATTACCTTCTAGGGTCTTTTTAATGATCCAAACCAGGTTCTTATTGGTGGATTCTGCTTTCCCATTACCTTGTGGGTAATAATTTGATGATGTGTTCAGGTACACTCCTTTGTTAACAACCCATTCAACAACCCGATTTCCTGTAAATGCAAGTGTATTATCTGAAATGATTGAATATGGTATTCCAAACCTGCAAACCAAATCTTCATAAAAATTAAAAACAACAATCTCATTTGCCTCCTTGAGAGCAACTACTTCTGTCCACTTTGTAAAATAATAAGTGGCTGTTAATACCCACTTATGACCTGCACTTGAAGGTGGGTTAATGACACCAATAAAATCAAGACCCCATTTCATAAATGGCTGGTCCACCTGAATAGGCTATAAAGGCAGCACTGCTAATTTTTGTTTTCTTGTAAACATTACACATTGTTTGCATTTCCTTACCCAGGCATGTGAGTCTTTAAACACACTTGGCCAATAATAGCCTGATTTCATCACTTTAAGAGCTATAGCTCTTGGTGAGAAATGGCCTCCAGCTAGCCCTTCATGGAATTCATGCAAAATATGATCAACCTAATATGATTTAATGGATCTTAA
Organism: Thuja plicata; assembly: GCA_018584345.1. Lineage (NCBI taxonomy): Eukaryota > Viridiplantae > Streptophyta > Pinopsida > Cupressales > Cupressaceae > Thuja > Thuja plicata. The sequence goes on from MU225307.1 coordinate 690,710, forward strand.
CAGAACACCTTGCAAATCCTTTCTAAACAAAATATTATTCAACAAACAATAAGGAATGGATTGTAACCTAAAATACCTCCATTTTGATCTTTCCAAACCTTCAGGACAACGTCCTATTTGCAATAATATAACCATATTGTCTACCCAATCATTCTGAAATTCTGGGATAGCAAGTTGTTCATCATCTTCTAAAGCCAAAATGACTTTAGAGTTATTTTTTGGCGTGTTAGCTCCATTTCTAGCAAGCTGTTCACATAAACCCTTAGCTCTTACTAGCTTGGTAACTTTGATTTCAATATCGTACTCCATTGCCTTGATAATCCAGCCAGCTCTGTTGGTATTGAAATCTTTATTTAGTAAGAAATCCTTATCAAAAGGATGTGCCACCATCAAATTGATTTTATTGTTAGCAAGCATATGTATGAATTTCTTTAAACTTCTTATTACAGAAAGTACATGCTTTTCAACAAATGATTAATTTAGCTCATAATCTTTAAGCCCTTGACTGAAAAAAGCTATTGGCTACTCAAAACTTTCATCATTTTTCTGAACTAACATGGCAGCAATGCTATCAATAGTTCCATAAGCATATAAAATGAAATAATTTAAGAAATCAGGATTTAACAAAGTAGGAACAATAGCTAATGATTCTTTAATCAATTCAAAATTACATTTGCCCTCTTTTGTCCAACTGAAAACAATATTCTTTTTAAGCATGGTTCTTAATGGCAGCAACAAATCAACAATATCTGGGATAAATCTTCTTACAAAATTAATTCTCCCTAAGAAACTTTGAAGACCCTTTTTATGAGCAGGAAGTGGTAAGGCAAGAATATCACTTACTCTTTCAGGTTCAATGGTGATTCCCTCTTTTGAAACAATAAACCCCAACAATTTACCTTCATGGACAATGAACACACTTTTCTTGGGATTTAAAGGTATGCCATATTCCCTGCATCTCTCAAAGATAATTCTCAAATGTTTAAAGTGATCTGTTGCATTCTTTGAGAACACAGTAATATCATCAAGATAGACAAGTACAAACCTGTACATTAAGTTTATGAAGGCTTTGTCCATAGCCTTCTGTAAGGTTGCTCCTGCATTTGATAAACCAAATGACATTTTTTGATAAGCCACGATCCCCCATTTAGTAGTAAATGTTGTCTTAAATCTATCTTTTTCTTTTACCAAAATCTAGTTATAACCAGAGAAACCGTCAAGTAGTGAGAACCGTTTTGATCCTGAAACAACCTGCAAGATCTGCTCCATAGAAGGCAAAGGATGTCTATCCTTTAATGAAGCCCTATTTAAATCTCAGAAATCAACACATAATCTGATTTCTCCATTTTTATTTCTAACTAGAACCAAATTAGATACCCAAGAAGTATGCTTAATTAGGAATATAATATTGCTTTCAATCAATTTGTTCAATTCTTTGATCGTAAGGGGTTCTAATTTAGGTTTGATAGGCCTCTGCTTTTTCCTAACTAGTTTAGCCCCTGGTTCTAGCTCAATGGTATGCTGGGAAATACTAGGATCAAATCCTTTTAGATCTGAATAATTCCAAGTAATTATATCCTGAAACTCATTGCATAAATTGACAAAAATTTGACGTTCTTCAGGGGTACATACCTTGCCAAGTTTCAGCACTTTATCCTTTGCAATATAAATTTCTTCATAATGTTCCTCCTTGATCTGCAAGCTGGATTTGTCTTTTTTAATCTCATCATTAGTACCGAACATTGATTCTAAGGTCACTAGACCTTTGGGAAACTTGTTTGTCCTTAACTGGATGATCTAATCTTCATACTGGTTCTGCCATTTTTGTTGGTTTGGCTGTGCAAACTTAGCCTCTTTTCTTAAAAAATTAACAATGTGCTGATCAGAATCAAAAACCTGCCAACTGTCAGCATTATTAGGTACAACAGGCCTAACAATTAATTTTACATGGTTCAGCCCCTTATCATTGTTGATTTCAGTTAGAATATCGTACTGTGCACCAACTGCAGCAAGTCTACCAGCATGCTTGTTCTGATTTCTAGGTACAGATTGCAAGTTAAAAGCTTCCAAACCTTCAATTGGATCCCACACAACATGCTTATAACTTTTCAACAAATCATCTTGGTTGCATGTATATTCCTAACTTGATTCACAATCAGTTCTGAATCACCAAAGACTTGCAAACAATGAATACCTCTTTTAATAGCCCACTTTAATCCACACACAAGTGCTTCATATTCAACAATGTTATTAGTACAGCTGAAAGTAAATCTGAAAGAAGAATAATACCTCTGATTTGCTGGTGAAATCAGCATACAACCTCCTCCAGCACCTATTTTGCTATGTGAACCATCAAAAAATAACTGCCCAACAACATTAGACTATTGTTCTGAATTAAAATCCGCACTTTGTTCAACAGTTGGTAAAAAATCAGAAATTTCATGGATGACATAGTTTCCCAAACTTGGCTCCTCAACCTGTTCTTCTACAATTCCAACATTTCTAGTGGCCCACTCATCTAACAAAATATCAGGAAACTGATCTATTTGTGTTTCAGACTCATGAACAGCATAAATGTCCTCCTAATCAAATAATACAGCTACTGATTCATTTCCAGCACCAGCAATATGTTGTTCAATACACAATTTTATAATATGCCCTGAAGGAATAGTGACTTTAGTGCCATACCTAGTGCGGAAAAGCATGTGGGACCAGTCTGCAGATAAATAGCCTCCTATTTTAGCAATGAAATCTCTTGATAGGCAAATGGAGAAATTGGGAGGTAAATCAATGATATAAACATCCATGGGTACTAAAAAACTAGGACATGCATGTAATGTCAAGTTTAAATTTCTTATAACTCCCACAGTTGCAACTGGTCTCCCGTCTAACTGGACTACCTCCTTTTCAAGTGGTTCGTATTTAAGGCCTAGCTGATCTACAATCTTCTTTGGCATAACCGAGCTAGTAGCACCAGAATCAATCATACAATTGTGAACTAGGTGCTGTCCTATAATAACTATAACATAAAATGGTGGAGGTTTCACCAATTTAGATGATTGCTGGGCTGTACTTGTATTTGCAGCTACTAGAACCTTAGGGCTTTGTTGAGACAAGACATCATCAGATAATGACAATGTTTGTAATGCCTCTTGTAACATATCCTTTTGGCATGGGAGTGCCAAAACATCCAACATGGACAAAGGAATCTGTGTCTTCTTTAAATGATCAACAATATTAAAATTCTGAACACTAACCTTTTGCTGTTGTTTTAAAACAACTTGATCTTTTGCTGGTTGTAATTGCTGATTTGAAAATTTTTGAGTTTGCCCTTGCTGTTGTATTTTAACAGCAGGTTGTACTTTATCAAATTTTTGTTGATCAATTGCAACTTTAGTTTTTGACCTGGTTCTTGCTGCTACAAGTCTCCAAACTTGATTTGGGTCAAAATTTGCTGCCAAAATAGCTTCTTCATTATTAAAATTAACCAAGGAAACATCAGGATTACCTTGTTGCTGTGGTGGATCACAATGTACCTTTGGTTGTCCTTTCAAAACATCTTGCCTTCTAGCCTCAAGTGCATGCGGACAATTAAGCCAATAATGCCCATCATTGCATGTATTACACCATTCTAACGCTTGCGCATAGTTATTTTGAGGAACAACTATAATCTCCTGAGAAGTACTAGGAGTTGCATAGTTATACAATTGACCAGCTCTTTGACCATAATTCCTTTGCTTCCCTTGAGCTTGCCTTGGCTGATTTGAGCTAGAAGCTTGATTTGTTTGTCTATTTTGTTGATAAGAATTTTGAGGACGTCTGTTGTATTGGCCTTGCTGCCTCTTCAAATTTGTTATCTCGTTACCATAGCTTTTCAATGTTCTCATCATGCTGTCACTTGTATCCTTCAGCTCCATAGTCTGCTCCTTTATCTCTCTAATAGGAGTTGTAGCAGCATATTCCTTTGCTACAACTTGCATATTAAGTGCTATAACTGGTGGAATAACAGCTAAAGGTGGTAAAATAGTAGGTACCACTGGCTGAGTTTCTGCACAATAAGGCATTGGAGGCCTTGGAGGTAATTTAATAGCTTGTATCAAGCTGTTCTTAGCTCTCACAACAATATCATATGCATTTGGTAAAGTATGCCCTCCTATAGACTGTATCATCACTGTTAAAATTCTTTAGGTAAATAAAAAATGCATAGTCATTAGAAGGTTTGACAGATGCTGGAATTCTATCCCAAGTTCGCTGAAAACAAAAATTGAAATCTGAAATATTCCCATTAACACTTCTTTTAATGTTAGTCAACTGTTCAACTAATGACAAGTTATCTGATTTATCCTCAAACTTACTAATCAAAATGATTCCTAAGTCATCCCATGTGGCAACTGAATTTACTACTAAACTTAAAAACCAAATTAAGGCTTTACCTTTAAGAGAAGCTGCTAATAATTTAAGTGCTACATCATCATGTGTGACTTGATGTAATCCACAAAGAGTAGCAATATCTTTAATATGCTCTATTGCTGAAATATGACCCTCACCATTAAAATACATCAAACCTTTTAGTGCTGCTGGTGGAATATCATGATGAACAACAATTTGTAATGGGTTGCCAGCATCAAAAGCCACAAATGGCAAATTCTGAGCCATCTGTACTGGTGGCACTTGCTGCTGAATTATATGAGGTACAATAAACTTGTTAGATTGAGTTACCTTTCTTTGATATGTTTTCAATCCTGGGGTAGCAGTACCACTTGTGGATGCTATAGTAGCAAAATGATCCTATGTTCTTTCTTCAAGAATAGGTAATTCTGATCCAGAATTATCAAGCATGCTTAAATCTTTAGGAAAACTAAAATCTTCAATAATTACCTCATGGCTTTTGGAAATGGCAGCTTGATCTTCAAAGATAGGATTTTCAAATAATGAAAAATTAGACTCCCCGAGAAAACAGGATGATTCTCCTGTAGCTTGAGATACTCTGCTTCTTCTTGCTGATCTACTACCTCTTCTGTTGGACTGAAGCTCTTGATAAATGAACCCTTCGTTGTTTTCTCTTGTAGGAGTCCTCATTAAGATAAATCTGCTACCAGATCTGCAATAAACTTTCAGAACAGAGTCGCCAGGTGCTGGTAAAATACCTTCAAAAAGGCAGAAATAATGCTGCTCACACCAATAACAACAATAAGAAATAATTATTTGGAAGAACTATGAAGCAGTTCGGTCCCACCGGGCGTGGCAAAAATTATTGTCAATTAGGATTGTGCCTATAGCTGGATACAAAATCTAGCCATCCTGTTGGAACATGGAAACATTCTCCTTGGTGGATGAGAGAATGAATCTCTGGATTCTAGGTCGGTTCCTGTTAAATTTAGAATATCACCTGATGCTAAGTGTGTATGTGGGAAAGAGGTAGAAGGATAATATGAATACCTAGAAAAAATCTAAAGGAGGTGATACACCAAACAATTTGTTTGTAACTTTGAATGAATCAACATGAA
>MU225307.1:713168-732029 GCA_018584345.1 Thuja plicata
TATGAATAGGTCCATAAGTTCATCTGTGACGGCCTCCCCTCTGTAGTCTGTTATAATTTTAATTTCCTTAGTACATTGCTCTTCTTCCAATGGTTTTCCTAGTGATGATAAATCTGGAAGAGTATAAACCTGTTTGCTGCTCAAGTGTTCCGTAGTGCACATAGAATCCTTAGCTATAAAGCCCTTGGGTTCTAGCTGAGCTACATCATCAAGGGGTAGTAATCTAGCTATAGTTTCTAATAGGAGTTCCTTTCTATTAGAATCTAGGATACCCTCTGGCTGAAGTGTAGTCAGAGGTACACCTATGTTATATGCTGATGGAATGATAAGGGGGGAGATATTCTCCCTATGTAATGGATACGGATCCTCAGCTGACGGAGCTTGGCTGTTAAGTTGCTCATTTTCCTGAGGAGGCTTGCAAGGGGAATTGCTAATGTGAGGAGTTTTGGGACTATTATCCCCAGCATTAGTGATAGTGAAACCTCCTTTGTCTGCATGAAAGTTTATGTTTACATCCAAGTTACTTTTTAAGAGATTAGTAGTTTTGTTGGAGCTCTTGTTAACAACTGGATTGTTAATATTAGTATTATAATTATCTTCAATGAAATTTTCAATAATAATTGGATTAATTATGATAGTATTGGAATTAAAACATAGATACATGTGAGGAATGAAGTTTTGGTGTATGTTCATCTTCACAATCATAGTCTTCTCTGTTTTGTTAGGAATGGATTCACTGATTCTTACGAATTTACCTATTTTATTACCTATTTTACTGACAGAGTCCGGGTTTGATAATTCTATTGGTAAGTTTTTAAGTGAAATAGCTTTTTCTACTTCAAAGTTATCTAAATATAATGGATTAAACAAAGGCAACCAATTAGTTATGAAAAAAGATTCATGCCTAAATTTTAGATTATGGTTTTCTAATATCTTCCTTTTAGTTTCTGGTTTCTTGCAGTCTATTAAGAAGAAAAAATCAATAAGGTTAGTGATACTTACCTCACTGGGGAGTATAGTTGTCAGTGCTTCTGAAATATCCATAATGCTAGCTCCTACTCCTCTCCATCGAACAATAACACCTGCATCTTCATAATACTTATGATTTTGCAATATATAATTATCATCTAAGATTAGCTTGTTAGAATCCCAGTTAGGGCAAATTTTAGCTAAATTTTGATTTGGCAACAGATTGCTGATACACCTGTGTGGCAGAGTGTAAACTGGATGTGAAACCTTTGACTGTGGCGCCTCAGCCCCATTAGTGCTTGGGTTGGATTTATAATTTAATTGCTTACCAGTAATTCAGTGGTGAGGTGGAGAGCAGTATTTCGAGGGAGGCTCATATTCCTCGCCTCTATGAGCAAGAATCTTAGATTTGGGCATTTCAAAATTTTCCTTATTACTGACAGACCTAGCACGGGCAGTTAGGGTTTTGTCAAAGGAAGGGGGGATATGGTTCTGATCAGACCGTGGAAGATCTCTGTGCTTGTGGCACTTATCCCTGAGGTTTCCCTTCCTTTCCGAAACCCTATTATGGATATGAGGGGGGGAATATGAGGAGCATTTAGGATTATCTTTCTTTGTACCCAATGAATCAAATGAATTTCTCATAGATAGCTCAAAGCAATTCTTATTAACATTATGCGTTCTTACCTTCCTTTTACCTTTGACCTGCTGCCATTCATGCTCATTCTGCTTTGCATTCCTGGGATGCACTTGGGCCGCTGAAAATCAACCTCTCCTCAAAGAAGAATGAGGGTCATTGGGATTTTTGACAGGATCTTTATTGGATTTTAGGGGCCGCTCGATCCCGGGGATGCTCGACTTGTGCAGTGCGTATTTCATTTTGGAAAACCGACTGATTTGACAATCCAGATCCTTAACTGTGAAGATTTTAGGTTTTTGAATGGAGATGCATTCTCTGGTTTTTCCTTCTGTGGATCCCCTAGATCTCAAGGTAGGTTCATTTACCAGGAGATCTGAATCCTTGGGGTTTGGAACACTTTTGGAGATCCTGCCTTCTTCAAGGCTTTTCTGTTTCTGCTTAGCAATGAAAGCTTTGAGGTGTTCATAATTAGGGCTCGACGACTGGACGTCCAATCTGCGGCAATCAATTTCCTTGTGACCATACAACCAGCAATTGAAGTAGTAACCTGAAAAACCTGTGCTACTGGTGCCATCGTCAAGGAAATTATTACAATCATCCTTTTCTTCTCTACTATCGCTAATGAAAAAACCCAAATCCGCATGCCCTAGTTTTTTAAAGCCTTTGTTTCGAGTCTTAGTTCGTGCTTTCATTCGCTGCTTATTTTCGGTCATTTTTGCTGCTTAATTTCCACTTCTCTATTTAGACCTTGGTTGCATCATTCCAGGTATATTTTCCATATCAATACGGTATTTGTAACTGATCACTACGCTATTTGTTTCCTATTTCTCCTTCCAGTTGTATTGCGCCGGTGTCTCGATGCTCAGAACAGGGTATTCATAATCAGTGGTTGCAGATTCGTCACCATCTAACAAAGAGTCTTCACATGCGAAAATGCAGATAATTTAATTCATAGTACTGTCATTCCTGATCATTTTGGAATCCCAAGTTTGTTATGTACCTTTATTTTTATCTTTTAATCCTTTATTTCTTCTTAATTTAATTTTATCTCATTATTACTCAATTTTTCTTCTATTCCTTTCTATTTTCTTTCTTTTATTTTCTTTGATCTTTTTTTGCTTTGCTCCTTGGTGCTAATCACTTCCTATTATATTTTTATAATTTAAAATATTAAAACACACAAATCATGTAAGTAACTTCTAATTTTTAAGTATTTGTTTATTTTTCCCCTCAATCTTTTATAAGGCTAATTCTGCATTCCAATTTTTTTGTTGGGAGTTTAGAGAACCTCTTTGGCTAAGAGTCAAGGACTGAGCGATATTCCAATTTTCACTTTTGCTTCATTCAGAAGATGAATTACAAAGAGTGATTTGAAATGTTAATTAAAAAATACATACACAATTTTACCAAAAGTTTGCATATACTATTCATGAACTATGAAAAAATCATACTAGTTATTCATGCCCATCATGTGAAGGAATTGATTTTTAAGGCTAATTTTTTTGAGAATCTGAGGATTAAATTGTCTAAAGAGATTGCAGATTTAGCTTTCTTAAAGTGTTTCAGGGACAATCACATTATTCGTTATTTTGCCTAGATTCATTACTATCTTCACAATCAACATACCCATTTGTGAGAGCAGTTATTCAAAATACCCAGTAGGTATCAACCAATTATCCTCTAGTTTTTTTTCATCTTGAGCGCTCTTTTCCTTTGTCATGTTGGTCTTTCTACACTAAGCAACTATTTCAAAAAATAATCAGTGTGAGAATTCTCAAATGAAGTAGGACTACTCACAGGAAAAAATGAAAATGGACTTGGCTAACAGTCTTCAAGTATCTCAGAATAAAGATGAGGTTGTACTAACCATTCAAGTATCTAGTCCAATAATCTTTAATAGTTCAAACTATGGCTCTTCTCCATATAAACCTTCTATAACTATTTCTGTTTATTCCATCAATTTAGATGAAACCACTGTCTTAAAATCTTTAATTTAATTTCTGGTTTGCACTTGCCTTTTCTCAACATTCTTCACTTTTTAAAATGTAATTTATGAGAAAACTAATGGGGTTGCTATGTGTTCCCCATTGTCCCTAATCATAGCTAATCTCTACATGGAGTATTTTGAAGAGCAAACTCCTTTCTTCTCAAACCTCCTTGGTGGAAGTGCTATGTGGATGACAACAATGTATGTTGGTCTTTGGTCTAGATCAACTAGAAATTTTCCATTCTCACTTGAATGACCTTGTGGAGAGTATCCAATTGACCAAGGAACTTGAAAAAAATAACGAGCTTCATTTTTTGGATGTCCTCATCATCAAGAAAGAGGATGAAACCATTGTTTGTCAAGTTTTAAGAAAATCTACCCACATTGACCTTTACCTTCATGCCACTTCCCACCATCATCCTACCCAAAAAATAGTTATCCTATATGATCTTGCAATCTATGCTTATCACATTTGCAATAAAGGCCATATTGATCTTGAACCGTATCACCTTTTCAAGTCTTCAAAGTCAATGGTTGGGTAAGTGCACATAGACGGGGGACCAAAAATATGTCACTCATCTTTTTGGTCTCCCCAAAAGCATATGACATGCACCATATATGGCACACTCTATATGACTCAGTGTGTCAAGCCTTAGGCTTGGGCACACCAAGCCTATATGGCATGTACCATATACGACACATGCCATATAATAAAAGTTATAAATTTTAAACCCTTTCCTTTTTCACTCATTTTCACTATGCTAGCCAAAAGCTATAGCGTATTTGGAGAGCTTAGAAAGGGCATGCACCATATTGGAAGATTTTTGTTTTGTTTTTGGGTGCATTAGATCATCATCAAAATGTCACCAAGACATCAAGAAGGCCGAAGAGGTTAGTAAATTTTATTTTTTATCCTCTTTTATTATTAAAGTACAAATTTACTTAGGTTTTTAAATTAGTTTAAAAAAAAATTCCCATGAGATAATAATCCACCTGTACAAAACCCCAAGTCACCTCCCCATGAAGAACTTCACAAAGAACAAATAAACGTACCTCCTCCATCAATCCACGGGAATCCTTCGGGCACCCAAGAAGATATTATAGGCCAAATAGAAAATTAAAAAAAAATAGCTAGAGGCATTGATTGTCAGGTTAAAAGAATTAGGTGGTATACCAACTCTCATAGGGAAACCCAAACAAATTCATGGCAATCAATTTTGACCCATATAATTGCAGTTAGTGGGAAAATATTTTTTGGTCTAACAAAAGAGAAGAACAAAAGTGGTATTATGCAGATAAGTTATCATATGAGGACGTGAATAAGAAAAGAATTAACAAATCTGACTTTTGTGCATTTTTCATGGATCCTAGAATGAATGGACCTCTAAGTATTAATTGGATGAGGATCCCTATTGATTGGTGCCACTATGAAGGGATACAAAATAATTTTTGGGATAGGTGGTTGATGATTTTTGACAAGCCTCGGTGTAATATTCATGAGGTACACCTATACTTTTTGAGGAAACTCTATTGTGGGTTTGTCCTTAATGAGGTTCCAAAGTATTTTGATTATTTAGAATTTTAGGGTAGAGGTAGGGGGTCCGCACATGATAGACCAGTGGTACAACATGACCCTAACAGTGAAAATGAAGGGAGGAAGTGAAATTCTACAAATTCTGAAGAATCATTGGAAAATGGAGGGAGGAAGTGCAGTTCCTGAAATTCCAAAAAATGGAACCTATGGAGATCAACTTCCGATATTTTCTAAATGAAAGTCCTAAAAGTGATCAGGAATGGAAGCCTAGTAGTGCAATTCTCAAAATTCCAAAGGGAAGGTTGGGACCCACACAGTTTGAAATCATAGTTGTTCCGAAGAAGAGAGAGGAAGACAAATCATCGGAAAATGGAGGGAGGAAGTGCAATTCCTGAAACTTCAAAGAATGGAACCTGTGAATAGTCAATGTATCAAGCTGAGAGTTGGCAAGTGTGTTCCATGTAGTTGATAATTTAAGGCAGTCAACAGTAATAGTTAGTGAGCTGGCGAGAAGCTAGTCACTATCTCGTGAGGATTAGTGATGGTTAATGATGTGGTTGGAAAACTAGAGACAAAAATGGTCACCACGTAGTGAGATATTATAAGGAACAAGCATTTTGGCCGAGGGTTAGCGACCAGGCGCCACATGTCCAGTTGATTTTGTGGTGATTGTTGAAACATAAAGAAACAAAGGGTCTGGACAAATAGGAAAGTGACATGGATATCCACAGATTTAATGAAGTATTGGATGCAATGTATAGAACTAAAGTGGATTACATAAAATTCATTGTTGATGCAAGGGCAATCATAGATGCCGAGTGCACTGAATCAGTTAGTCATTTTGAGGAATTGAAGAGTTTCATTTGGCCGAGGAACAAAGAAGTTGACAGGTGGGAAATGTTCCTAAAGGGAAAGAAGACCAAAGCAGAATGATTGCTGCCATTTTTTTTGTCTTTTTCTTTGTGATTATGATGACAGGCAGTTACGATGAATTAGAAGGAGTTCAATTTTATTTATAAGTATCTTGAGTTTTCTGTCAAAAAGCTGTGGATAACTTATACTTTTACAAAGATTAACTAATCTAAAATGTCTTCTATTCCAGATAATATTTATAATTGGCAAGTGTTTAAAGATGATAATGATATTCTAAACTTTATTCAATGTGTTGATAATTATGAGGGACAAGAAAGATGGAAGTAGTGGATGGGAAAGAAATGATAGCTGGCAGTGACATTGTTCAGTTAAATATAAATAAAATTCCACAAGGTCTGTTAGAGTTAGAGGGTATCTTTGATGATAAGGATAGTAAATTGCACCATAAATCCTCTGCCAACTTGGAGGATTTAGAAGAAATCAACTTAGGTTCTGAGTATGCTCCTAAGATGATATGCTTGGGAAAGAAATTGGCTCCTCAGATTAGAACGAATTTGATAAATCTACTGAAAAATACAAGTATGATTTTTCTTGGTCTTATGAGGATTTGAAAGCATATAGGGAGGATTTTTTCCAACATGAGATTCCTTTGAAACCAGATGCCCTCCTCTCCCTACCTCTCACTCTCCCTCTCTCCTCCTCTCTTACTCTATAAGCCCTAAATCCTAAACCCTAAGCTCTAAACCCTATAGTAGACCGTAAACCCTAAATCCTAAGTCCTAATCTCCCTTCTCCTTCTCCTTCTCCTTCTCCTTCTCCTATAGTAGACCGTAAACCCTAAATCCTAAGTCTTAATCTCCCTTCTCCTTCTCCTTCTCCCTCTCCCTATCTCACCATATAGATCTCTCTAAGATCTTGGACATAATTGTAAGTGGATAAGAGATAAAAAATGGAAGGCAATGACTAAGGCAATTGTTGTGAGTGTTTCCAAGATTTATCACCGTACACACATAAATTAAAAAATTGGTTGATTTTTTTTGGTCAAAGTTAATATCGTAAAAGCCTTTTCACAATATAGAAAGAGATATTGGACTTTATAGTATTAATTTCCATCAAATTAAGAGTCACTTAACTTCCATCAAATTGAGAGTCATTGCATTAGAATCCATAGAATTTGAAATGGAGGATTATTTTAGATGAAAGTAAAAATTATTATGATTGTGAGATGAGGATGTTTTATGTAATGATCATAATAGAATACAACACAAGCGTAGATCATCTGACTATAGTTGACTAAGTTATGAATGTAATGAAATTTTATAAGTTGGATATAATATATGTTAGTATAAGACATTATGGAGTATTGAATATCGAGGGGAAGTTTATATAAATATCTTAAATATGGATGCTATTGGTATAGATATCTTAAATACAACTAAGTTATGCTAAGATATATTATTCTTGCGGCAACCATCTATTCTTAATAAATAAATAAATACACACACCTCTTTCAAGAATACCTCCTTACAAAAGCCTCCAAAGATATGTAACTTGATTTTTACTTAAAATACTAGCACTCATTATTTCATGATTACTTAAGATTATTTGTTACTTTGAGAAATGCAATAAATCATATAACATTTATCAATGTTATTTTTTTTTTTAAAGTTGTCTTTATGTTGAAAAAGATTGGTAGATTGATGTTTTCAAATTGGATTCCATTCAACAATTATTCTTTAAAACATTCAAATGGAGAAACTAAAATTTCGAATAAAACAAAATATATTAAATAAAAACACATTTAGATTGGAATGAATCAAAACTCTTCTTTTTAACATCTTTTTTATTAGCTCTCCAAATTTTTTTAAAGAAAAATAATAAAAAGTGCTAGATATAATTTTTTTTAAATTGTATGCTTAGAATGAGTAATACAGGTCCTTGTAAAATTATAAGTAAGCTAAAAGATTTCATATTTGTTCATCATTTCAATTAAAATATCATTATATATTATAATTGAAATTATCATTATTATTATATTATGAGATTTAATTAATATTAAATTATTTTAAAGACATGATTATCTTATTATGTTTTGATAAATCTTTATTATTATATTTTTTACATTTTATATTTATATTAATATTTTTGCAAAAATAAAAAAGTTTTCGTGCGAAATTGCTATTATTATATTATTATAATCTAATATTTCTATTAAACTAATCAAAAACAAAAATTCTATAAAGACTACATCATCATCATCATTTTAGATTTCATACATTTTAAGTGTCACAAATACATCAAATTAAATACTCTAATTTTAAAAACATAAAATTTCTAAAATTCATAGTTTAAATTAATAGATCACACTCATATATTAACTTGTAATTTTGTTCACAATATTTACTTATATATAAGTATAATACTCTTTTGAGATTATTATAAACTAATAGATAATATAACCATAACATATAACATATAAAATAATTTCTTTCAGCAATTTGACTTGCTCTAGAAAATACCTCCTTATCAGCCAAAAAGCAATTGAAGTTTTGTTAATTGATTCATCCATTGTAGAAAATACCTCATTATTAGCCAAGAACAGTTCGAGCTTGAAGTTTTGTTCACTTGATCCATCCATGTTGGTGAGCGAATCGTTGGAAAGCTGCACGAGCCTCTTCCAGAGTGTAATCCCTGTTCGCATCAGATGCCGAAGCTTCCATTTCCAGCCGCCCTTCTCCCTCCACAATCGCCTGCTGTATCACAACAACCACCGTCTCCAACGACAACGACGGAAGCCAGCCGCTGGGCGTCAACATTTCTGTGCAAATCGCGCCCCCCACGGTCACATGACCCGTGTGGAACCTGAACTTGGGGCTAAGCACGCGGACAAAAGGGGGCGAAAACGGATACTCATTCGGAAACGAAACCTCCAGCAAAATTCCGCTGAAATATCCCTTCTCGTTTGCCCTAACCCTAACCCTAGAAGCGTAATTCTGCAGATCTTCATACAAATCATTGCTTTCTTTAAACAGATCCATGTCCATCTTTACATGCCACTTACATATATCGCTCTCGTCAGGGATTTCTACAGAAATTCCCGGGAGGCTGCACCGTGACAGATTTTTGAACTCTGTCATTACGGCTTTCAATACGCCTCTGTTCGCCGATGCTGCGCCAGATTTCTGAACAACTTTGTCCAACATTTTATCAAGATCTGAGTCTTCTGCCGCCTTAACGTTTGCAAATGTGGCGATCATGTGATCCATGACCACTTCCAGAGCTTTGTGCCCTAGACTGATTTTCACATTTTGAACCTTTTCGTTCAAAGCTTTTACCTTCTCTTCAAATTCTTTGCGGCTTTCCTCTTGCTTTCCGATGCAATAAGCGAGAAAGAAATCAAGATCGTCATCTTCATCATCATCGGGATTAAAAATAGCGTCAGGCACTGAAAGCTGGAATCTGTGACCTCCCTGAGCTTTGAACTCCACGCCTTTGTCATCAATCAGGGCAACCTCCAAAGATGCAATCTTTAGCCTTTCTCTGTTCTTCGCCGTCCATGAAGCCAGAGCACTCTCCATATTTTCTTCCATTCTGTTTAAATTTCGCAGATCGCACAAATGATAATGTTTGTTTTCCTGGTTGTTATGATGAAATCTCTGTCTATTCCTGGTTATTTATAAGCAATCTTGTTTTTGCAAAGCAAGTCGGCCGGCTGCTCCTCACAGAACGTCGTTTTCATTAAATAACTAAATTTTAACTCAAGTCGGCTTTCATCGAAAAACTAATTTTACAACGGACGTCGCCTTCATAAAAAAACTAATTTAATTTACTGATTTAAATTTTGTTTTGTTTTAGCTTATATACTTTTTTGGCGAATATGTCGTTTCACCCTTTTTTTAAAACAATCGAATGTTTATTGTCGTTTTACAATTAGATCATTGATTCTTATTCATAAAAATATATACTTTAATTATATATTCTTAATATTTACTAGATATATATAATATTTACTAGATATATATAGGAATGTGAAATTCAATATTTAATCCTATGGATTATATCATAACATTTTTAAAATCATATCATTAAATATGTTTGTTCTGCTTTTTCGCACTCGCTTGATGGTTATGCCTTTTCGCTCTCGCTCGAGCCTTCGAACAAAACCTCTCAGTGTGGAGATTCTCGATCAACAACTTCTATTTTTCTCCAGCAAAAAGTATGCTGGATTGCACAAAACAACAATGGGAAATTTTGCTGCCCCCCTGGAAATGCCTCTGGTTTTGGGGAAACATGATTGGCAGTTGGTGACTGACTCTTGAGCAAAAAAAGTTTATGTTTCTCCCTTCTCAATCAAAACTTCGAACAAATATTCTGCATTGTTACCTTCTTCCCCTAGGATAGCCTCTGGGGTTTCGCCACAGAAAAGGTCATCACTGGTGCAAAAGAAATCAAGCCTTCCTATGTCTCGATCGAACCCAAAATCGTCATTCTTCAGAAAAAGCCCTAGCCCCGTGATTACTGCCTGTGCTATCTCTGATGCTTACTCCCCGCGCACCATAGGTCAACTTGCACTAATGCTTTAGTACTTCCCTAGATTTCGGATGATGATTTGGCTATGAAGCATGCCTCCTCCGACTTCCCTGTTACACCCAATAATATTGATCTGGGTTTACTTTGACATTGCTTTGATATAGGTAAAGTTTACTCACCCCCTCATAGAAGACCTATTGATCTTGACAAGGTAAGAAGTATTGGGAAAAATTTATCTCCTCGAAAAATTGAGAATTGGAAAACGAATGCTTTTAACCCTAACTAGAACAAAAAGATAGTAATCAAAAATGATATGGTAGGAAGGATTGAGAATGTGTGTGCGGAGTTTGGTTTGTTTTGCAGATGGAATGATGTAGGGGCTTCAGCTGGCACGATTGCGGAATGGATAAAAAAGCAATTGGACAATAAGGTATGTATCACAATCCTTCAAGAAATTTTTTTGTATGTGGATTGCTCTAATCGAAAATTGAAAGCAAAACTTTTATTGGAAGGTTGCCCGAAGTTTAGGAATATAGGGTTCTTTACCTTGGGTTGGTCTCCGTTGTTTAACCCGTCTGAATTAGACCTAATGGTTGAGAAATTTGTTTTGCTTTAAAATTTACCTATCGAACTCTTTGATGATGAATCTCTTCGCGAGATAGGCAATGGACTAGGTATTTTTAGAGGTTATATTGACTCTGAACAAACCTATAGTGAAAAAGCCATTATTGTCGGTATGAATCTCAATAATAATTTAAACACTCCTGTGGAAGTTTCTTCCAAATCTAGGTCGATTACGATTTACCCTAAGATTATTGAATATGATTTCGAAGAAAAAGAAGGCATTTCTGATGATCTTTCTATGTCAAAAGTGGTCCTTAAGGAATATAGTAGGGGATTTAATCCGGCTCTTTTTCCAAATAGCTCTGTTAATTTAAATTTAGGTAATCATGGTAATATCGGCATTAAATTTCTCCCCAACATTGGGGGTTTTGAGATTCAGAGTAAGAGTGAAAATATGGATGTTATCTCTAATCTAGGTAAGCAAGATCTGATTGAAGATGTAGATTTAGACCAACCTGTCATTAACGAATGCTCCTTTGAAAACCAAAACATAGATACTGTTAGGCCTCGAAGCAAGGAGATTGATTTAGTACAGGTTGACCTAGATGATGTTGCCTCCCCTTCGACCCAGATATCTATTAATAACCCCTCCCATGTGGAATGTGTCGATATTATGGAAGCTGAGAAGAGACGGGCAGCAGAGGATAGGATTATTCTGGATTATTTGTGTGAAGATTTAGTGAAAGATCTCATGGAGAAATTTATAGAGGAAATTTGTGATGAAGAAGAAATTGATCGCCAAAGGAACTTTTTGATCAAGGAATGTTTGGAGTCTGATCTCCCTTTAACTCTACAAGAATTACAATAGTTTATGGAGAAAGATATTCTTCCTGAAACAGATGATAATTTGATCCTTGGCATTGACTCTTCCTTGCAGAGTAAAGCTTCCCCAGATTGTGCCAAGATTTTAAGGAAACATGGAAGGAAATCTACCCAGGAGTTGAGGTTGTTAGTCGGGGAGGCAGTAGGACAAGTTAAATTAACTGATATATTCTATGCATGGAAGGGGAAGTTCATTTCCAGTGCATTATGAATGTCCTAATCTGGAATGTTAGGGGTCTAAAAGCCCCTAACAAGAAACAGATCCTTTTCCGCTATATATCTAACAATAATTCAGATATAATTCTCTAACAGGAAACAAAATTAGATCAGCTAGGACTACGAAAACTAAACAAGAAATTAGGTGTCAGGGAAATCTTGGGCGTACCTGCCATTGGCGCCTCAGGAGGTGTGGGTATAGTTTGGGATCCAAGATCAAGTACTCTCACAGGGTTGGATGATCATCCAAACTAGTGTTGTAGTCTAATAACGAGCTTGCGTATAGACTTAAAATTCAGGATAATAAATGTATATGGTCCTATACAAACTCTAGATAAAGAAATAGTCTGGAATGAAATAGAATAGAAAATGCCTGATTTTGGTCAAGACATTATCATTATAGGCAGGGATTTCAATATGATAACAAAGCTATCCGAAAAAAGAGGAGGTTCAGGCCTACTCTCTAGGGTGGCTAGAGACTTCAATCAATGGATTAATAGAAATAATCTTTGTGAAATTGCGACTTCGGGGGAGCAATTCACTTGGAATAATAGGCAGAAGGGATCCAGTTTCATAGCAGAGAAATTGGATCGTTTCTTTCTTAAAAACAATTTGGCTGAGACCCCTTTTATGTTATTAGCTAAAGTTTTATCGATTTCTGGCTCAGACCATTTCCTTGTTGAATTGCAAATCCTTAAGGATAAAAGCCCAGAAAATTGTCCTTTTAAATTTGAATAGATGTGGTTAAAGAATGAAGGCTTCTTAGAAATGATTAAAAAATGGTGGGATGAGATTGATATCTCGGGCTCTAAACTATATCAGGTAGTTATTAAACTCAAAATTATTAAGCTCAAACAGAAAGAATGGAATAAATTGAAATTTGGCAATATTTTTGAAACAACAGTTAACATTGAAAACAAATTAACTGACCTTAACATTAAGGTTTTAGAGATGGGTATGGATACAAACTTATATGAGGAAGAAAAGGAATTGTTAAAAAAATATGAGGAGGTGTTAGCTAAGGAAGAGGTATTCTGGCGACAGAAGTTTAGAGAAACATGGCTGGTTGAGGGAGATAAAAATAGTAAGTTCTTCCATAATAGAACTAAGCAACGAAGATGCATCAATAGGATCACTTCCATTAAAGGAAAAAATAACATTTTAGTTGAGGATCCCAAAGGCATAGCAAATGAAGCTATATGCTATTTTAAAGAGATTTATCAAAATGTTGGGAGGCCAATCATTGATAACCAGAATTGTATCCTGGAAAATATTCCTAAAATTATTTCCAAAGACCAAATTAGGATGCTTCTAGCCAGATTCTCGAAAGAGGAAGTAGAGAATGTCCTTAATAAAATGAATCCAGACAAATCCCCAAGCCCTGATGGCTTCCTGACATGTTTTTTTCTAGAAATGCTAGATTTTTATAGGTGATGAGGTTACAACTCCTTTGGATGGAATTAGAAATTCTAGGAAAATCTTAAAAGAGGTTAATAACTTTAATGACTAAGCTAGAAAATTTTAATGACTTTAGACCAATAGCTCTGTGCAATATGCTATATAAACTTTTTTTAAAAATTATGGCGAGTAGACTCCAAATCCTCCTCCCGTACTTAATTAGTAAAGAACAATCTGGTTTTGTCCTGGGTAGATCAATATATGATGGTATTATTATTGCACATGAGGAAATGCATTCAATTAAAAATAACAAAAAACCTAGTATGCTAATAAAGTTAGACATTAAGAAAGCCTATGATACAGTTGATTGGTTTTTTCTTTAGAAATGTTTGCTTGCCTTTGGTTTTGAAGAGAAATGGGTAAAATTAATTTACACCTGTATCTCCTCCCCAAAGTTCTCTATTCTTGTTAATGGATCCCCTCAAGGTTTCTTAGGGATTTCGAGGGGGATCCGTCAAGGGGACCCAATCTCCCCATTTCTTTTCATCATCATGGCCGAAGCTCTAGGTTGAGCTATCAATATGGCTAAATGTGATAATAAAATTTAGGGTATTCAAATTACTAGTAATGTAGATTCTATGACCCATCAACAATTTTTCGATGATACTATGCTATATGGGAAAGGCTCGATTCAAGAAGCTAAAACTTTCAAGCAAATTCTAGATTAGTATGCATTGGCATTAGGACAGGAAATTAATAAAGAGAAATCAAAGATATTTTTCTTCAATACTGATTTACTTCTAGAATAGAGAATTTGTGATGTCTTGGATTTTAAAAAAGGAGCTCTTCCGTGTAAATATCTAGGCCTCTATTTAGACTTAGGGTCAAGATCGACTGCGTCATGGAGCCATACCATAGAAAAAAATCAGAGAAAGGATGTCCTCTTGGAAAGGTAAATGGTTATCTTTGGCTGGTAGGGCTATTATGATACAATCTATCATATCTTCTATACCCCTTTATCAACTAGCCTGCTTTGACCTTCCTATTAATCAAAGAAAAGACCTCAACAAGATTTTTAGAACGTTTTTTTGGCAAGGATTTGAGGACAAATAGAAAGTTGCCCTTTTAGCATGGGAGAAGGTATGTTTGCCAAAACATGAAGGTGGTGTGGGTATTAAAGACCTTAAAATTCAGATTAGGGCCTTTGGAGCAAAGTTAGTATGGAGGATGTTTAACAATCCCAACCTTAAGTGGGTTAAAATCTTATCTCACAAATATCTTAATCAACCTAATCCCATCAATATATTTTGAGAAATTAATCCTCCCAAGGGTTCTAGAATATGGAATTTCATGCTTGAGTGTAGATTTATTATTCAAGATAGGCTTACCTGGGACCTCGGTCAGGGAGGTGATACCTCGTTTTGGTCTGATTCGTGGGCAAGGTATCAAGCTATTGATCAATTAGGACAATGGACGATATCTAGGGATATTCTGATAACTCACTGAGGTTCTAAGGTTAAAGATTATGTTACCTTTGATTCTGAACTTGAGGAAGGATGGAAATGGCAGGATAGAGGTGGTTTGCTTCTTCCAAAGGATGAGGAAGTTAAGCTTCGCGATATCTTGGCTACTAGGAAACCAATGCTGCATACGAGACTGGATAAATTAATTTGGGATGGTAATAAATTTGGGGTATATAAAATCAAAGATGGATATAATTATCTTAGATCTCAAATCACTAGCCCCAAGGTAAACCCTCCTTATGATCTATTTTGGGGCAAAAACACCCTACCTAAAGCTGACTTTTTCGCTTGGTTAGTGTGGAATAGGAAAATCCTTACAGCTGATAGGTTTCAGAAAATGGGATTTCTTGGTCCAAGTAGGTGTGTATTATGTGAAAAAAAGGAGGAGAACATAGACCATCTTCTTTTGGAGTGCCCTTTTTCTAGTAAGATATGGGAATGGTTGTGCTCGAAACTAAATTGGAAATCTGCTTTCCCAAAATCTATTTCTGACTTTCTCCTCTCTTGGCCTCTTTTATACAGAGATAGCATCTATAGTTTATTATGGACTGTGGCACCTCCTATTGTCGTATGGGAGATTTGGAAAGAGATAAATAGGCGTATTTTCAGAAATCCAAATTGAACTCCTCTAGCCTTATCAACAAAATTGAAAGCTCAATAATAGTATTCACTAACAATAGAATTATGCTTAACACTCTGGGATGATAGAACTAGGAATAAATGGTTAGGACTAAAACTTCCTCCCTTCATTGGCCTTGGGCAAGATAAATCATCAATCAAACAAAAATCCTACAAATGGTCCCCACCTCCAGAGGGCTAGTATAAACTAAACTTTGATGGTGCCTCAAGAGGTAACCCTGGATTAGCAGGAATTGGATGCACTATACATGATTCTGAGGGCAAGGAAATTGCTAAGAGCAATAGATGTATAGGGAAGGAAACAAACAACTAGGAAGATCTTGAAGCCTTGATTGAAGGCTTAACCCTTAGTAAACATCTTAAGATCAAGAAATTGGATATAGAAGGAGATTCTGCTATTATAATAAATGGTCTTAGGAAGGGCTCACTCCTAAATTGGAGACCGGACTCTCTCCTATCATCAACACTTCTCTTGTGTAAATTCTTTGATAAGATAACTATAAACCACATTTACAGGGAAGGTAATGGACGGTCAGATGAGTTGGCTAATATTTCCATTGATAGTTACATGGTCAGTTAATGAATTTTGATCAAGTTCATAGGTGGCCAGTTTTTCACTCTATAGTCTCCTACTTAGGAATCCCACCATGTGGATAGTGTATATTATTTGTTGAATATATTAATCAAGTTGGGTTCGATGAATCTTGTTCTCCCTATGATCTTCTGCTCTTAGTAGCATGAAAAACTTGTAATTAATTTGAATTCTTTCTCAACTCCTCCCTTTTAATACTGAATTAATAAAAGTGACCCTTCCAATATCTTTCCTACAGATTGTACATTCTCGAGGTACTAAAATGTGAGGGTTCGAAGATAATTATTGGAATTGTATCCAACAACTTTAGATGTTGATTGTTTGGCCATTGAAGAGGTTTTAGCTTTGTTTCTGCAAGATTATGGAATGGTAACTAAGATTGTATTGTTTAATGCCAGATGTTTATAATACATCTTTATCTACATTAACAATAATATATATATATATGCAAATCTATATCTAAAGACCAACGTTTCTTAAAAATATATTGACAAATATAAATATATATGTTTAGTTAGGTAGGTTGATATAAATATAAATATAAATAAATAAATATATACTAATTTTGTCTATTCATATGCTTAAATTTGTGTTGTATATATGAAAATATATACAGTGTCCTAAGGTAACATATTTTTGTACCTAGCTTCTACTGATAGAAACTTTCTCTGATTATAAACTTCAATATTGACGCAATCATAGCAAAATAAGGCTGGGCTAGGATAGCTTGTATAAACATGAATATGTAATGATCTTCATTTAATACCAAGTCTGGAAAACAACATAACTACTAGATAAGTCATAATATTCGATATAAGGCCGAGAATCAACAAGGAATATGATGTGATTGGTAGTTACAATATGAGGAATCATGGTTAAATTTTTATGAATATACTCTTAAACAAGGGCTAAATAGAAGTTCTAAATAGGAAAAAAGAGGACATTTGTAAGCATCTTTGCATGCGATTTTTACTCTGCTGCTCTGATTATAGTAATATGTGCTCTTGCAGTTCTATTTTCTTGAAGAATCTAAGAGATATCTTTGTGGGTTTTCAGATGAATCCCTAAGGCACGTATTTGGCCTTTTTCAAGACTATTTTAGCTCTTAATTTGGGCTCTCTCTAATATATAGATATCAAGAAATAAGAAATGTAAATTCACAGAAGTGCAGAGCATAGACAGGTTCAAAACAAAACCTCGAATGACTTTTCAAGGGTTCGTTGAAATAAAAGTATGAATTTTTTTTTTGGAATAAATTTATATATATATATATATATATATATATATATAAATATAAATATATATTTATATATATACATATACAAATGTACATATATATATTTATACATATATGCATAGTCAAGTAACAAGGTTTAGATATATACAAGCACAAACATATTAAAGGGCATAGAATAATTAACATACTTCTATACTTGCTTACACTAATGAGCGATTGCATATAGAAATATAGTTTAAATTGGCAGGGGTTTCTGGCTATAAAGCATCACTCTGAAGATTTGATTGGGGTCTGTAATAAGGTAAACCCAGAAACTTTAATAAGCGGTTATGTGTAAACATATATAAAACACCCATGAACCTAAAGTCCTGTTAGAATAATTATATCTCAGTTGGAAATCAGGAGGGCATTTAGAAAAACCCAATTCTTATCTCTATTTTAAATCCTGCTTAACGATTCTCATTATCATTTAAACCCTCAGGAAGGGTTCTCTCCTAATTTGGGGATTGGACTCCCTTCTATTAGATACACTTCTCTAATGAGGATTCCCTGAGAAGAGGGCTATTAATCATATAAACTAGCAAGAGTATGGAAAGGCAGAGGCATTAGCCAATAGTGTCTTTATAAATTTTGGAGAATTTCATAGACAAAATTTTCAGAATCCAAGTCCATGACTCTGGATCCTCAATATGAAATTAAATGGTCATTAGGACGAAACCTTTACTGAATTTAATATACAGATGTTTATATATATATATTATACATATACATATGTATATATTGATGACATAAATAAATATTATTACACACACACACACACACACACACATGTTGGAAAGTGACATTGCAAGCAATTGTTATTTTGTCATTGATGTCAAACCTTTACTGGTGAGACTATTGTTATCTGTTTGAGTACCATATCTATTGTTGATGAAGAAGATTTAACAAGAAGACCAAGTGAATGGTTGAGTTAAGGCAATTCAAAGGGTACTTGATCAGTTGGCACTCTGGCAAAGTAATTAGTTGTTTATCTTTCAAAGACAGTTTTTCTAGCTGTTCTTTGCTGAGCAAGTTTGGCTTGTGCCGAGCAAAGTTGCTTATGACGAGCAAAGTTGCTTGTGCCGAGTAAAGTTGCTTGTGACAAACAAAAAGTTTCTCAATGCCGAGCACCATTGAAATTGCTGAGTGGAAACAGTGATGTTGGCCGACTTACAGTAATTGGATTAATGATGAGATTTGAGATCTCTAGCCGACTTAGTTGATTTTATTGGGATATG
>MU225307.1:761484-790199 GCA_018584345.1 Thuja plicata
TCTCCCCATCTCTGGGATTGATCTCAACCATTCATTTCATCATCAATTCCTATATAATAAACCCTTCATAACCATTTGAAGGATCCAGGATTTCAAGCTTACATGCGCCATTACTCTGTCAACATTCGAGCTATCTTGCGATCACACACACATATCAATTGTCAAATTCTCGACGCTTCTCAAGTCATAGACGCTGCCCCGCCAATACTGAGCATCAAGAACAACGTTTCGGAAGGAGTAGAGAGAAACAATAGAAGCTTCAAGCATCGTGGGGTTTGCACTCATTTGTCTTCCCTTCTCTTGTTTGTACATTTTATTGCTCACGTTACTGTTATTCATTTAGTAGTCATTGCGTATTTGATTTGCATGCACTTGTGAACCTTTGCTACTAACCCCCGCCCTTGGAAAGCTATGGGAAACCGGAGAGAGAGGCGTACAATAACCAATGTTAAAAAGAAAGGATCAATAGTTCTTGAAGGAGGAATGACATGATTTGTGTTCAAGAAAACCTAAGGGATTCTAGAAATAATTTCTTCTGATTCTTTTCCCTTTGTATCTGATTTTCCCTTGTTGTTGCTTTCCTTCTCATTTACTTCTGTTTTCAAAAGTTTTGTAGTAAAAAAACTACTCATCCATGCCAAATTTTTCTCCTTATGCTCGGGAATCCTCATTATTTCTAAAAGTGGAACTCTAACTGTGATTTGGGAAATCATTTGGCCCATGTCAATAGGAGCATATTCAAGATCAGAGATATTTTGCTTGACAGTAATATTCTTATCCTGGTTTTGAGTAAGCTGATTTGGTTCAGTTCCCTTAACATCCTTTGGAAATAAAGAGACAACCATCTCTAGTTTCTTCATCTTAATTTTTTGATCAATATTAGGATTGATTGGTTTATCTATTGTTTTTACCTTTATCTTCTTCACATTCTCAGTAGCTTTTTATTTTTCTGATATTTGCTTAGGGCTTATTTTTGGTTCTGTAACAAACATACCAGCTGGTGTGCTAACTCCATTTCCAACTGTTCTATTTCTCAAATTATATTTACTTTTTTCTTGGGCAATCAAGTTTTTAGTGATTCTAGCCCTTTCTGCAATTGAAGGCCTTCTTGCTTTGAACGACTCTCCTCCCCTTGCAGTATTACATCCTATTTTATCAATGTCTGCTTCCTTTTCATCAAAGAAAAGCATATCTTGATCTTCAGCTTGATTTTCAAATTCATCTTCATCTGATGAAGACAACTCCTAACTTTTGTCTTGGTCATCAGATTCACCACTTCTTAAATTTTCATATGCCATTGCATTCCCAATATCATCATATAAATTTTCCTCATCTTCCTTTTCTTGTTGGGATTGACTTGGATACATCTTCTGAGCAACAACATAAGTATCTAGATTATGGGGGGATTCACATTCCTCACACCAGCATTCATCATTACACATATTAGTTGAATTTCTTTGAAAAGGATTAGGAGTATCTTTGTTTGGCCTTTCTGTCCTTTGTGGGATAATTGGCCTCCCATCCTTGAATTGGATATTGTATGGGTAGTTCTGCATCCTATTTTGGGGATTATAATTGTTATAGGATGACCTATCATTACTTGGAACTCTAGGATTTTTATTTTCTCCTGGTCTTAGGTCTTTTATAGCATTTAGAATCTTCTTCATATTGATTTGCTCTTTAGGCTTAGCATTTGAAGGCTTATCTAATTCTTTCTTTGCAGACTTGCAATCTTCTCTCCTACCCAATTTCCTAGATACTCTCCTATTAGTTTCTATATTGACAGCCATTTTGTAGGCTTCTCTCATGGTCCTTGGATTTTTGTCTCTCAGGAGGTATCCCATCTTAGAATCAAATGCATTGAGATAAGTAGCTAAACAAACTCTTTCATCCAATTTCATAACCTGAAAAATTTTGTGCATAGCTTTTTGAAACCTTATGTTGAACTGTGCAACATCTTCATTTTGATTCTTCTTTATATTATTATATTCATTCAACATGAATCCCTCATTGGTCTTGTCACCATATTGCTTCTTAAATAAATCAACTAGTTCATCTATTGACCCTATAGAATTATAAGGCAATCCTCTAAACCAATCCCTAGCATCCTCTACTAAAGACTGAATAAAGAGTTTCATTAATACATCCTCATGTGAAATTTCACAATCATCCATCGTATCCTTAAAAAATTTTCAAGTGTTCTTCACATGTAACTACATTATTTCCAGTAAACTTAGGAAGCTTATCTCTAAGTTTGCATGGAACCTCATTAGGATAACCTTAGATATTATGAAAGGAAAATTGTTTGTACCTTTCTGCATGAGTGGATTTCCCTTGGAAAGCAGTGTCATCTTTAGAAGAAGAGGCTTTTTGATTTGATGTTGTAGCTACTTTGGGACCAAGCTGAATAGTCCTTATCGTCTGTCTAAGATAATCAAACTTCTTCTTCATCTCCAAAGTAGTAGCCTCCAATTCTTCCAATTCAAGATCCTTGGGTATGACTTCCCTTTCAAATATAGCTCTCTCAAGATCCATGCCTAATTTAGACATTTGATCTACCAGACCCTTTAGATTCTTAGGCTCATCTATTGTAACCCTTTGTTTTTCCTTACCTTTAGAGCCATGCTGACTAATCACCTGTATGACAAGTTCCTCTTCATCCCTCAGAGGCTTCTCACCATTGTTCAATGCCTCAAGCTCTAATAATATTCTCATTCTTTGTTCAAATAAAAATTGGTCCTGTCTGATCTGATTTTCTTTCTACCTTTCTCTCCTTTGTCTTATAGCTACCTGCTGTAGGATCAACTTTTCAACTTCAACAAGCTTTGCAACCATACTATCAGGATCTGGAAAAGTGGAAATAGATTATTCTTCTTCTCTATCATCAGGAGAACTATAACCTTCATTTGTACCTAGTCCAACATCTACAGCCTCAACTTCCTCATATTCAGATGTACTTCCTTCATGACTATGTCAGACTAGTCTTTCTTTTGTAATCTCTTCTCTTTGTCTTTCATTTTGAGGGGTACCTCTAGTATCCATTTCTCTTTTAGGCTAGTTAGATTTAGATGTAGTTGGGAAATCATTTCCCAACCTATCTTCAGTATGATTTCTTAACCAAGACCTTGTTCCTCTATGACTCATATTGGAAAGTATGTGATAAAATGATTTCCTAATACTTAGCACTGCTGTAGAGATTACTTCAGAGTCGCCACCCAAAAAAATAATTGGGATCACAGCACTTCACAAAAATGATAATTAAAAATATTCTAAGATTGAAATTAGACCTTATAATCTTTATTTTCCTCAGTGTTGCCAACTCAACTGTAAGTTGATGATCCTTAAAAGGATATTGTAACTCTTTTGTCTTTAACCAGAGACTTTAGGATAATTCTTTCTTTCAAGTCCCCAGTAGAGTCACCATTTTGTTGGTGTTTGAAAATGTTTACACTAACTTGAGAAACCAATATACCTCAAGACTGATGTTAGGAGTGGTTAGTTCCAAGTGTGAAAGCTCTGTAAGGTAACTGGACCAACTATAGGGTCAAGACTACCCTCTTCTTCTTCTGGCTCTGCAAAACCAAGGTGGGTACACCTAATCCAGACTAAACTCAACTCTTTACCACACCTACTTCTAGATTTAAAAAATAGATGAATGGTAAGTAAGTAATAAATGCCAACCTAGCATTTAGTGACTCTCCACTACCATGGGTGGAATAAGTAGGACAACACCTCAAAAGGTAAAGAATTTTGTACTTATTTTGATTTATATTTGTAGGATAGAACATAGCCAAACAAATCCAGAAGAATATTAGAATAGGAATACTAATCTCAGATAAGTGCCTTATCCATTGGGTTAAAACCTACATACAATACTGAAACTGAAACACCTTACTAGGCATAGATTCAAAACCATAAACATAAGAAGTTTCAAATTTCTCACTGCAGGATCCTCAAGTAGATATCAAACATAATTAATATAGTATTCAAAGGAGTTTATTTTGATTCTCAATCAAATACAAATGAAATACACATATGCATAAGCTGAACTCATTCAATAAGCCAGAAAACTCACAATTCTACAGACAACACGAAGGAGAGACTCAAATCTAAGAAGAAATTATATTAAGTACGATGAAAACTGTTTCTAAATCAATATGAAAAGGAAATATGAAATTAGATAATATAAAAAATATTATACAACTTTCTTCCTATCTCAATACCACTGAACTACATTTGCTATCTTTTAGACTAGAAACAAGTATTAGCCTAATGCTTTCTACTTTCCCAATTCTCCAGCCCTTTCTAAATGGTCTTGAATATTCTTTTATAGGAACAAGAATGCTACAAGCTTCAAACCATTTAGGGTTAGGGTTTACAACCAATCAAATATAAAATTCAATTTTGATGTCAAGTTGAAACCCTGAATTCATCTCTTCAATCTGTGCAATCTAATCTAAAATTAATTCTCCAATCCATGGATATGAGCGCAACACTCTGATAGGCAAAATATTTCATGGCATAAATGTGAAAGTGGATTCATAAATGCAGAAGTGACTAGGCAGCTCTATATGCATTTACCCTCTGATTATAAAACTATTCCTATTAAGTCTAGATATAAATGCATTCCCATATATCAGATTTCCATCCGTTCGGTCTTCAACAACTGTGCAGAGCCACCCAAAAGATCAAGTTGGGTCATTAATGTCTCTAAAAACAAATATCTGTTGATCTTTATGAAACCCTCTGTGAATACATTTGAATATTTAAAATTCTTTTATAATGACTACAAGTGGCGCGGAAAATGAATATGATGATTGGGATGAAACCTTTACCAACTTTTAAACTGAGCCATTGATCCTCTTTAGTTACCTAGGCATAAGAATATAATCCGCCACATGTCGCATAGGCATAATTGCTTAATGATTAAAATTTGAGAAGCTTTGATGAAAGCCTTTGCACCTACCACACGATCTTCCCAAACTTGTCTGTACTTTAACCTTTCTCTGTCCTTGGTCATAACTTAACTTTAACCCTGATCAAATAATTTTCCTCATGTCTCCAAGTCATGAGAAAATCTACTCAACCATGGTTACATCCATAAATTGGGTGACCAAGACCATAAAGCATAGACCCCACCATTGCTAGATGTCACATTGAAACTTGTTCATGACCACCCTGTCATCGATCTGGACACACGACAGTACAACGCGTGCCCTTAAAGGTTAGATGTCAAAAAACTTCATATTAAGGGTTTACGCCTATCGTCAAATCAAAATTGAATTTTCCACACTTTAATCACTCTTGCCTTTGCAAACATAGGCCCCACTGACATCCACATGGCGCCTTATCATTTTTCCTGAAAAATCCCCTTTGTCATCTGACTTGTGCTAATCAGACAATCCACCTGCTTTGACTTGTTGAAAATGACATCAACAAAGACACATGGCACTCTGTGGCAATGCTTCAAAGGGTAGATATCATGCATCTTGAGATGAAGGCAATATGACCACCGTCGGATCCATTTGAAACTGCACGACCCTTAACCTTTATATCTACTTTACTCAGGCTGGCCTGCCATGGACACGTGGCACGCTGTCGCATTGCCTTGAAGGTAAAATCACTACATCTTCAGCTTAAGGTATTTCGACAACCGTCAGATCAGATATGACATGCCCACCAGTTAACCTTTCTTTACGGCCATCTCTCGGGCCCACATGGACACGCATCCTCTCGACAATTTCCCTTGAAGGTAAAAACATTGCATCTTTGGCCTTATGGCTTAATGACAGCCGCTGGATTTGACCAATCTACAGGAATACTAATTGTTCTTCAATCTATAATCCTAACTTTGACTTGACCCACCTTTAACCTCGGTCCATCCAGCGATCAAATGACTGTGAAAACTCATTGTTGGGAGATAAAACTCTGACCATGGGTTACATCATGAGATCATGCGACAAATACCTTAGTCTCTTAATCACTGTATAATTTTACCTTTATTGATTTCATCTGGTGACAACCTGTCTACTGCTTGATCAACTTTAATCAGACGGTAGTCGCCTAATCTCCTGATCACTTAGGGAATATGCTTTTTATTAGGAGATCACCCGACACAAGGAAATCGCTAAGTCTCAAGACACAAAGGAGTATTCTGATTTTATATGGAGACTTCACGACTACATGGGATATGAAATGCACACATGGGAAAAGGGAGATTTAAGTGGCATGAAAAAGCAACACAGAAATAGAACATGGCCAAGATACCTAGGGTTTTTTCATGATTTTAGACCAAATAAGACTTAGGGTTTGAGCCAAAGGCTACGAAAAATTGTAGAGACAAGAAAAGAAGCCTGGAACCATGAAAATTTTACAAGTGCTAACATATAGCTCTGGGCGTAACTACGGTTTGGAAAACTACATTAATCAATAAATAATTTATTAATGAATACTTTGTATCACAGATAAATATATACAGGTATATATAATTTCATAAATACACATAGATCTATATATATGTATGTATATATATGTATATACATATATACATATATATATATATATACATATACATATACATACATATATATATATATACATACATATATATATACATACATATATATATAAATATATATATAAATAAATAAATAAAAATATATATATATAAATAAATAAATAAATAAATAAATAAATAAATAAATAAATAAATATGCTTAGCTATACTAATAATATCGGAAAACCATTATTGTCAAATCTCTTTCATAAATAACCTTCTGCCAATCTATTCTGTACTATGGCTTTAGAACTAAAACTGACCATCTTCTAAATACATTTTTGTTTAATATAAAAGAGGGTGTCGGTGTCTCAACAAACCTTTTCTTTGGCCCAAATGAAAGATAAAGAAACTTTGGACAATCATTTATTAAGGGATTCAAAGAATAAATCAGCATAGGAGTTAAAAAATGATGATGCTTTGATGCTGTTTTTTCTATATAATGTTGATACTATATAAACCAAAATCTCTCTTTTTGATTTTATCTGTCAAAAAGTTGCCTTTACTAGGTAAGGAGAAAGTGGAGGATTTTCGCTATAGGAATTATATCTACCTAATTTTTCTAATTTTCTGTTTAAGCTTCTGTCTAGTTCCATCGAATAAAACTAATCTAGATGTGGAAGAATGTTTAGAACTTCATTTTGAAGGTATCGGCAACAATAAATTAAGATCTTTTCGAAGCATTAGCCAAGACAACGATAAAGGATATGTCAAATTTATAACCAAGAATGGAAGGATAGTGACTCATGTTGAGATGTATATTTGATTATAGTTAAAATGCTCCTAAATTTGTATTTTGATTAGCTCTTGCGGAAAATGTAAGTTTCTTTTAAATGGGGGAATGCCCTCTGAAGTACAATCACTTGGTTGTAGAATGTATTTATTTTTAGGACTTGGTCTCGGGAAAGACTAGAGGTTTTCTTTCCTCTGTTATTTCCTACCAGTGCCCGCACCGAACGGATATGTAACCTTTTATTCTGAGTAATAAAATTATTTGGCCTAGGCCTTTACCGATAAAAAAAAAAACATTTTTAAAATCATAACAATTATTATATTGCTATTAAGATTTATTTTAATATTTTTTGAGTCAAACTAATTGAATCATGTTTCATGAGTAGTGATTCACAAGAACCCAGATGTCTCATGAGAATGAATGGAACACTTGTACCCAGTTCTAATGAGAATGAATAAAACACTTGTACTCATTGCATCTAGGTGATGTCATAGAGATGACACATTGTGCCTTCCTCGAAGGTCACCCATTAGAGTACTAGTCCAACTCAAGCATGCCTAACCATGGATTTTACTTCAAGGTTAACCCCACTTATCTTGCTTCCCCATTTGCAAAACCTTCAACACATGTTGTGCCTTAAGAACCATTCATTATAGAACACCTTTAGCTCATCAATTGATAAGTATGAGATATTTTCCACAACAATTCATACTATGATATTGCTATTAGGAGTCATTGTGTAGTTTGAGTCAAACTCACTGATCCATGGTTCACAAGTAGTGGTTCACAAGAACCCACCTCTCATGACAATGAATGAAACATGGTTCAACGAGTTTGAATAAAAAACTACATAGTTGAATCCTGATAGAAATTTCACAATTTGACTTGTTGTGGAAAGTATCTCCTAATTATCAATCATAACAATTATTAAAAACCTCAAACTTAATGGCCCTTTGTCATTGGAATTCTTAAGGCCTTTGGTTTTCCTTCATATTTTTGTAAATGGGTCTCTATTCTTTTCAAAGATTCCTCCACAGTGATTGAGGTGAATGGGGAACTATCCAATCCCATCCCTTTGAAGAGGTCTATAAGACAAGGATGCCCTATTTCCCCGACCTTGTTTGTAATTGTTGTTGATGCTCTTTTTGATATTCTTAGGGCCTCTAAAATTGGTCCTCCTGTCAGAGGTATCACCCTCCCTAATGATGATGAGCTGATAAATGCATAGTTTGCTGATGACACAACATTATTCGTGGAAATTTCAAAGGAGAATTTTGACAATGTCATTGATAGATTGCAGTTATTTTGCTTGGCCTTAGGGGCAAAGATCGCACCTCACAAATCTAGTGTTTTGGACTGGACTGAGAATGCTCCCCAATGGATCTCTCACAAAGGGTGGTTGTGGGCTAGCCCAATACCATTGTTAGATATTTAGGAATACCATTTGCAGTTGAACCCTCAATTAAAGACATGTGGATGTGGATATACTCTAAGATTGAAAAGAAACATATCAAATGTCAGACTCACATGCTCTCCTTGGCTAGGAGAGTGCAAATAGTGCAAAATGTATTGGCTTCTCATACATTATTTATTAGTCATCTTCATGGATTTTTCCCAATTACCAAATCAATAAGTTGGATAAAATTCTGAGGGAATTCCTATGGTCTAATGGCATGGGTAATAAGAGAAGAAATTGTGTCAATTGGGACTGGTGTTGCATGCCCAGAAGTTTGGATGGCTTGGGCCTTAGGGAATTAAGAGCACATGGGATTTCTCTGGCCTCCAAGTGGATCTTCAATTCCATGCAAGGTAAGGAGCCTTTGAAATTATCGGTGAGAAAAAACATCAATAGATCTATCATTAAGAAGGGCAAACAATGGAAAGATATCCCATTTTATGATATTATTCTTAGTGATTTTGATGTAGATATTTTTGGATCCAATGTGTTTGTCCAATATGGAGAGCATGGTCTCAGGTGAGGAAGTTTCTCTATTCCAAGTATGTTGTTGGCAGGCTTCCTTCTTACTCTATTGTTGATCATTCCGTATGGTGGAGGATCTACCTTAACAATAAACCTCTTACTTTAACACAATGTAGCTCTGCCAAGCTATGGAATGCCAAAGGGATATCTCTTATCAGAGACATTTTTATTAACAACCATTTAGGGACATGAGAGGAAATCATTAATAAATTTGTTAATACCCCATTCTTAGAAAAAAAAAACATTCACTCTGATAACCAAGGCTACATGCAATTTGTTTCCAGGAAAGATTTATAAAAGTGACAATTTTGTGATGCAAATGAAATGGCTAAATGGAACTCTATTCTTTGATGTCTCAACTAAACAAATTTATAACATGATAAACACTGACTATGCTATTTTCAAGTGGATTAATCAATGTTGGGGCCTGGACTGGCCAGACTCTAGATGACACTTTTTCTTTGATTATTTTTGGCATTCTTAGGTTGAACCTAAAAATCTTTGTTCTCGCTAGCCTCTTTTGCTTAAAAAGCTTGCTATTGGCTCTTTATTGTCTTCTGTTGGCATTGAACCTATCATATGTTTTGTTTGTAACTTATCTAAAACCTTTGAGCATTTGTTTTTTGACAGTAATTTTGCAAGTGAAGTGTGGTATCTTTTTCTTGTGTAGCCTATTGTGTGAAAAAGTAGTCCTACTGTATCATGGCATGAGATCCTTGCTAGTTTTGTGGAGTCTTTTGATCTTAATATGAATAAATTTTGGTTTGTTGATCTTAATATGAATAAATTTTGGTTTGTCCTCTCTGCTAAAGTTTTGTGGTATCTTTGGAAATAGAGGAACGAGGAAGTTTTTCAAAATAACAAAAGAAGGGGAAATGATCATAAAAATGAAGATATATAGTTATCACACTACTTTGATACCTACATTGATATGCTTAATTAGACAGAATTGGATTCCCTGAAGCAGTTCACAAAAGAGAAAGGAATTGATGTAAAGAAGGAGAACACTAAGATCAAAGAAGCCAAGGAAAAGAGTGGTCCTAGTTGGGAAGATGCAACCAAAATTCCTCTTGTTTTGGAGCCTCATATTGATGCTTTTCAATGCGACCAAGCAGAGTGCAACAACAACATAATCGGACCTTGGGAGAAGTGTTAATTCCATTTGAAAATATGATCTTATTTTGTTACTTCTATTTGGGCTAATTGAAAATCATGCTATGTATATAATCTGATGGACATAGCATATGTTGTATTTGTATATAAGGAAGACTAGTTCATAGGGTTATAGGACCATGGTATATATAGTGGTACAAACTGCTACGATCTAATTTTTAATTGTTTTGTTCTCTGCTTCACAATCTACTTTAATACAAAAAAACCCTCAAACTTATTAAATCATCATAACTTTTAAAATATCATGATTTTAATTTTATGTTACTTCTTCATTTTATTGGGTTTAAACTAATGCTCCTTGGTGTTCTCTAAATTTATTTAATTATTTTTTTATATTTCATATTTATCAAACATATATATGTTTTTGTTAACACTCTCACATCATTACATTCCACCATTTCTATCTATCACAACATCATTTCTTACTTTAGATCAAATTCCTTAGCGTGTCTTCCACATGTTGAAATTGGGATTAAAATTGGTCATACACATTTGGATATTGACTTAAAATAAACACCCCTTGTCTTTTAATCATCAAGATCTACTTATGTATGCTCCCCTCTTACATCCTAGGTAGTGGCGAACTTGAGTGCACCAAAAATAAGTGATCTTTCATTTTCCTTTTTATAGGCATACCTAGAGAAGTGATCAATCTAGGGGACAAAAACAACTCCCATGTTGCAATGAAGTATAAATACCGAGGAGTGAATAAAATACACACCTCACGAAAGTGGAATCTTGTCAATTTTCACTAAGCTTTTATGAAATTTATACTGAGTAGAGAAGTCAAGGTAGAGAGTGGGTTACCCTCTCCTCCCAGTTGTTTGGCATTATTATCTTTCATATTTTAATTGAGGCCTCAATGTACCTCTAGTTGAGCTTGTAAATCCTATAGTTGAACTTTTTGGACATCTCTTATTGCATATGCAAGAATTGATACTCTCACTTGAGTAGGATTGTTGGTGTATTTTATGTGCTTGAGTGTTTGGATCTCCTTTCCCATATAAAGCCAAAAGGGGATATAAATCCAAATTGAGCGATAGGAGAAGTGTATTTATCTTTAATATCTTGTTGTTAATCTCTTGCCAAAAGAATCAAAAAATTCAAGACATAAAACCTCCAAAACAAATACACTTTAAAAATAAAACAAAAAACTGCATCTCTTAATAATATTTGAAGAACAAGATCAAGATTTATGTAACATGTTATTTCATTGCTCAAATCCATTAAATTTAAAGTTAAATGTCCTTTTTGTTGGATGGTCCAACTGATGTTCTAGAAAACCCTAAGGATTTTCCATCTCCTATCAACATCAAACTAGACTCAAAGGCCAACAAACAAGAATCAACAAAAGGTTGAATTATTCTTCACTTTTGGATTTGGAAAACCAAGGTGAGTATACCTATATAATGTCTACAGATATACTTCAAACAATACCATACATTGAACAATTTAAGGAGACTGATACCAATGAAAATATACCAAGGAAACGAGATAATTCTTAATTCAACTTTTCTCTTGGTATTAGTTTTAATTAGGTGAAAAATAGGTTTTGAAAGGATCCAAAACCTTTTACAAAGATCTTATAAAGGATTAATCATTAACACCCTGTAGAAACAACAGGGAAACAAAAAACTAGAAAGGACAGATGGAGCTAAGCAAAAGCCAACCAACAGTAAACACCAGCAAAAGGACAACAAACAACCAGGGAGTAGGAAAAAAATAGAGAGAAGGCTAGAGCCTAAAAATTATTGAGGAGCTCTGGTACCTCATAGATCACCATTTCCATGTTGACAACAGTATTCTTGAGATCATCCATGTCTTTATCTTCAATCCTTTTATTTTTCATCCTAGATATAATCCTTTTCCCTGGACCCGAGGCAACCTCCAACTTGTCTTTATCAATCTCCCTGTCCACAACATTTTTGTCCTGCTCGAGCTTCCCAACAAGAATCTTAACATCATCTACCAAGGTCTTCATAATATTGTAGATTTTCTCACCAAGCTTCCTCAATAAATCTTCCATTTTCAAAATCCTTGTTTCCATAGTAGTGATTTTCTCCATATTATTAACAACCCAAGCATTTTCAAGTGTATTAATCCTATTTTTCATAGCAGTAAATTTAGATATGTAAGCATAAACAATATCCTCTGCCTTCCCAATGGCAGTGTTCATCTCTTAAATGCAATCTAGGAGAGATTTACCTAGAGTCATAGTTTCCAGAATTTGAATTCTTTTGCATAAGCTATGAATGCATTTCTTCATTTGATTATTCTTATCAATCATCCTCTCCATAGTTTGAACAAAGATTTTAATCCCTTGATTTCCAATAGGGGTTGAGAGGGTATCAGAAAAAACTATCTCATTCTTGTCAGAATCCACCCTCATATCATTACATATCCCAATCTCTTATGCTGTAAGCTCCTTCTGACCTTTTTTTTCCATCTTCCTCATGCCACTTCTCAGTATCACCTATAGGCCTCATATCTTCATCAATTCTCTTATCTTATTCATGAGAGAGATTGAGATTACAAACAAAATTCTTCTTTATCTAAGTACCAACTTCATTAGCCTCATTTTTATCATAATCCTCCCCATCTTCATATTTCGATGAGTAAATAACATGGGGTTTCTTGGTTATTTTTTTAATCCTTTTTTGAAGAAGAGGAATCATGCCTTCCCTTACCTTTCATTTCCCTTTTATTCAACTTCTTGTCACTAGAGGAGGAATCAAAATCATCCTCGACAACAGATTTAGTGTCTTAATTAGTAGAGTATTCCTCATCTGAATCCCCATTTAACAGATTAGAGCCAAGACACCGGGGGTGATCAATAGTCATGGCCTTCAAATGGTCATAAATTGCAACCATTAGACCCTGGTGCATAGCATGATCTCCCTCAGGCTTCTCTGCAATCTCCTTCATAGTAAAATTCATAGAGCTCAACAAATAATAAGGGAAACAAATTTTTTCCCCATGGTGAAAATGATTCAAAATAACAAAGTGATACCCATAAGCACTATTATATCTTACATCTAGGGTAATGTAACTCATAATGGAAAACATAACATTTTTCCATGACCTACTAATTCTTTTGGGAGAATAATAGGAGTTACCTAACTTTACCAGACATTTTATTTCTTTTTCTTCCTCCGGGAATCTTTTAACCGCCCCATTAGTGAGCTTTCTATCCCTGTAAATTTTTCTTCCATCTCTCAGGAGACTAGTGACCTCTGAAACGAGAGCTTCATCCACCTTTATCTTGTGGTTCCCCATAGTTAACTTCCCATTCTTCTAGTTCTTGATGAAATTCTTTGTAATGGTCGAATCATGCCCATGCAACCTCTCTATGTAATCCATTAAATGCCCTTTTTTTAGAATATTCCACACTTCCTCATTGTTTCTCCATTTGTCACAAGTCACTAGTTCAAAACACTTTCTGTTACCTCCCATTTTGCAATCAACATTCAAATTTCTCTTCTTACTATTTTTCTCCAAATTTGTAACACTAGACTGGAGAAAGACGAGGAAAAAAACCTTTGAATGACATTAGCAACCTAGAATCCTTGTGAAATAATTAGGACCCAGTACTTCATGATACGAGAATTGTTCCCTCCATACTTTGCAATTAATAGCCAAGTCATTTTACTTCTCATTGTAATCTGTGATGATTCCCACTTTCCTACTTCGAAGTTGATCTGCATCAATTAATAATTTCACACTGTATGGAAAGAAATCCTCTCCACACCATCTCAACATATCTTCCACATTAACTACCTTCTTGGCCATCTAGTTAGCCACTGAGTTAATTTCCCTATACCCATGAGTGATAACACATTATTCAAAAGAGGCTATGATATCCAAGGATGCATTTATAATTTTTTTATAGTCCAAGAAGGAGAGGAATTTTTATTTAAGGCATTTGATTATGTTATTTGAGTCTCCCTCTATTCATATTTTTTTTATTTCCACTTTGGGTTAACAAAATACTCTGGTAGGCTGCCATAGCTTTAAGAACGTGATTAGTTTGAACCCCAATAGGCATGGCTATCATCTCTTTACAATTTCTACCCTCAACTCTTAAAATTCCTCCACATCCAGCTAGTCCTAGGTCCCCCTTAGAGGCCCCATCAAAGTTAACCTTCATCCAACCTTTTGGGGGAAAATCCCAAGTGGCATCCTCTCTGCTAGTAGAAGAGATTCTATATTTAAATCTACCTCACATTTTCCACAGCTCAAAGATGCTTTCATCATTCTTACACAAAGGAGGGCTAAGCTCCCCTAAAAGAGAAACATTTTCAAGGATAGTGCTTTTGATCTTTTGGAAAATAGTTTGAGAAGGGGAGGATATATCATGAAAGACTTTGTCATTCCTCTCTTTCCATATTCCTCAAGCCACATGTGGGATAGAAATATTCCTCAGAGCCTTGATTGAGAAATTCTTCGAGGGACAACAAGAAACATAAACTTGTTAAACATTACTAGGAAAAACCCAAGTTAGATTAAAGAGGCTTAAGATATTGGACTAGATAGAACCATCAAAGGGATAGTGGATAAACATATGGTAAAATATATCTTCCTATTGACAAAACAAGTAACATCTGCTGGGCATACAAAATCCCCCTTTCATGAGATTGTCAGTAGTTAAAATCTTATTCTGAAGAGTGATCCAGAAAAAAACATGTTGATTTTAGGGGTGAGATGTTTGATCCATGCTTTGGACCAGCATGGGGGAGGATCCTGAGTATGAGACATTATGTTAACCATAGAGGAGGTAGTAAAATTTCCATTAGGACTTAGCTTCCAGATCAGAGTATCCTCATATTCATTAATTTCCATAGAGTTTAGGTATTTATTGACCTGATTCAGAATAAGATTGACATCACTAAGATCCTTTCAATGATTTAGCTCCTAGTAATCAACAACATACATACCAAGTTTAATGTTACACTCTATGACATAAGGGTTCCAAACAAGACTATCAATTAGAGGGGAGTCAAAGAGCCAAGTGTCCTCCCAAAATTGAACCTTCTTGCCATTCCTAATCTTCCCTTTGACCCCATTAACCATGATACTAATATTATTTGAAGAATTTTTCTAGATATGAGACCCAATATGAATTTCATTAGCCATAAGAAAAATATCAAGGGTCAAAAATTTACCCGTATACTTATTGTTCCATATGTTTTTCCACTCTCACCTAGAATTGTAGGTTCTCCATATCTAATTTGATAACATGGGATTGTTCATGGTTCTAATCCTTCTTAGCCCCAACCCCCCCCACCACTTTTTTGGTTTGCACACTTTGTCCCAAGAAATTAGAGAAACCCATTTTTTATCCTCCACTCTCGACCATAGGAAGTTTGTTTGAATATTTTCAATTGCTTCAGCATATTTAACATGAATCTTAAAAAGACTCATTACATAAATTTGAAAAATTTGAAAAGAATAATTTAGTAGCTGGACCTTACCTTCTTGACTTAAGAGGGAGCCTTTCCACCATGCAAGCTTCTTATGAAATTTATCCACCAAAGAACTCCAGAAGGAGTCCAAAGGATTTTGACCTAAAGGAAGGCCCAAATAGGTATAGGGAAGAGAATCAATTTGGCATCCCATGATGTTTCTCATCTGTATATGTATTTTGTCATGAGTATTAATGAAGAATAAGTAGCTTTCATAAGCCATATTTTTTAAGAGCCATCTTAAGGTCTTTGGCTTCTTTAACATACGCTTCTCCCATGAAAATAGAATCATCAACAAATTATTGATGCGAGTAAACCTGGTTAGAAGAGGAAGGATGAAGACGCTTGAAAGTTCCTTTATCCACCATCTTCCTTGTGCATTTTCCCAAGAATTCAACCATAATAAAAAAGAATAGGGGAAAGAGGATCCCCCTACCTCAACACCCTAGAAGATTTAAAATATGGGAGGGAGAGCCATTTACTAGAACCGAGAAGGAAGAAGTGGACATCCATTTCATTATCAATTGCACACTTTTCATACAGAATCCAAATGACAACAAATTTTTTTGCAAAAAATACCAGTCAACTTTGTCAAAGGCTTTGGATAAATCCAGTTTGAGAAGAAATCCCTGCTTCTTAGCCATCATCAAAGAATGATTGTTTTTGTGAACTGAGATGATAGAATCAAGAATTTTTCTTCCTGGAACAAAATCATTTTTTTGAGGAGAGATAATGGCAAGCAACACATCAAGAATCCTAGAAGTGAGGACCTTAGAGCTGATTTTATAAAAATAATTACCGAGACTAATTGAACGAAACTGGTCTATAGTATCAGCCCCAATCATTTTCAGGATAAGAGAAAGGAAGGTTCCATTGATTTCCTTTAATATTTGTCTGACTCCAAAAAACTCCTTAACCACATTAGAGACATACTTTCCCTCAATGGACCAATAAGTTTGGAAGAAAAACATGGGGAAGCCATCTGGTCCAGGTGATTTATTGCCTTCAAAAGAGAAGACCACATTCTTAACTTCCGGCTCATAGGGGATAGCAACTAAAAATTCATTCTGAGTATCATCAAGGATAGAGAGAATACACTTTAAGAATTCCTCCTGGTCATTCAAGATGAGATTAGGGGTCTTAGACAAGAGAGAATAAAAGTATCTCTTGGCCTTAGTCCTAATAGTGTCCTCCTCAACAATGATACTATTCACCTTAAGACGAGAGATTATATTAGCTGCTTTATGTTTCAAAGTGGTCATGTGAAAGAATATCGTGTTCCTATCTCCCTTAGAAAGCCAAATAGAGTGAGATTTTTTCTTCTAGAAAGTTTCTTCCTTAGCAATAATATCATGATAATTATTTAATATTTCATTCTCTAAGTCAATAGAAACTAAGCTATATCCATCCTCTTGAATCCTATCTTGGATATCCTTGAAATCTGATAGGATGCTCACTTTTGTTGAAAAATATGTCCAAAATAATCCTTATTCCACTTCTTAATTTTGTCTTTCTGAAATCTAAGTTTCTTAGCCACTTTCAACATATAATTACCTTTAACATAATACTGCCACCATTCTTTAATTATATTAACTAGGTTAGGATGCAGAGTCCACATCTTCTCAATCTGAAAGGAAAGTTGCAATTGGCTTTTATGGGGTTAGCCAAGAAAGATATGGGGAAATGATTTGATCCCACCCTATCATGAATAGACAGGGAGAAAAAATAGAGAACTAACCAATCATTAGAAATTAGAGCTCTATCCAGGTGAACTTGAATTAAGTCATGGCTAGACCTTCTGTTAGTCCAGGTATACTTCACAACCTAAAGATATACATCATGAAGGGTATGAGAATTGATAAATTCCATTAGATCCAATATTCTATCCCACTGAGAGGGGCTTCCACCATAATTTTATTTTTCTTTCAAAGGTGTATTTAAATCTCCCATAATGATCTATCTTTCATCCTTAAAATTCATCCTAACTGATTCTAGTCTTTTCCATAATTTATATCTAATAGATTTAGTGTTGGGAGAATAAATATTAGATAGAATCCAAGATGTTCCATCTCTGATATGTTGAAATATTATGCAAGTCATGTTGTTATCTTTGATCAAAAATTCACCTTTTATGTTGTTAAGGTTCCATAAAGTGGCTATCCCACCTAAGACCCTTTCAGAGCTTCCATCACTGACAACACCATTCTTAAAAAAATCAATAGATTCCACCTTATCTTTAGCCATTTTTGTTTCTTGGATAAAAAAATATCTGGTTTATTATCCCTAATCATGTTTCTAATAATATCTCGTTTATGAGGACTGTTCAGTCCTCTAATATTCCAGGAAATAATTTTCATTTCCGTTTTCAATAACGTACCTCATCGATGGTAAGATGGGTACTATCAGCTATATTCTTGTTTTCCTCCATGCTTTTTTTTAGAGTTTGATGGCCTGCCAAGTGGAGAGGAGGTAAATCCAACATCAACTATCATACTTATGGTCTAGATAGTCTTCGGAGTTTTCTTCAAGGTTGTTTTACTTTTTGATTTTTTCTTCTCCATAGAAGGGGAAGGAAAGCATAAATTGGGATCTTCCATATCACCTTTTAAAACTTTTCTCACTTCATCTTTATCTCCCTATTTGGGATTTGATTCAAACTCTGCATATGAACTCTTAACTAGATCCACATCATTTGAGAGCTATCCTTTAAAAATAGGTTAAGTATGTTGAAAATTTGCACTTCCTAGAAAGTATCTTACTATCCATTGGAACTAGAAGCAATCCCTTCATCCTCTCCACTTGATTATGGAATGTCCCCTTTCTCTATGTCCTTGTCCTTCTAGCTTGATTCCTCTTTGGTCATTGATATTTCCTCCTCTTTGTTCTCCCCTTTTTCATATGAATATTCCCCTACATGATCTCAATCCAGGGGTTTGTCCATTGGGGGATTTCTCTTATCCTCTATGGAATTGAAAATAGTTTCCCTTTTCTTATTATTTTATTTCTAAGGGGATCCCTCCATATATTCTTTGCTGGGATCTCCAGGGGCCTTCATCATAGAAGGTACAAAGGGAATCTCCTCCTCTATGTGTCCTTTTACTTGCAAAACTCTTTTGTTCTCGGTGGTCTTATCCTTAACAGGTTTGGAAAGATAATTTTTAACCCATTGACTTGCCTTTTTACAGTGGAAGAAAGCAAACAGAATGGACTCATACTCTAGACTTTGTACCCATTTCCCAAGTTTTGAATTTATCTCAATAGATTCAGGCATATTGGAGTCATGGACCACTCCAAAACATATTCGGGCATAAGTGAGTCTCCTTCTTGAGTCTGTAACCAGGTCTATCAAGAGTAACTCACCAAAAGTGCTTGCAATCCCTAAAAAAACATCTTCGACCCAGTATTCTAGGGGCAAACTTGGGAGTCTAATCCAAATTGGTACTTAGACAAAGAAAGATTCATTGAGATTCATGTTTGGATACCATTTTTGTAGAGATA
Organism: Thuja plicata; assembly: GCA_018584345.1. Classification (NCBI taxonomy): domain Eukaryota; kingdom Viridiplantae; phylum Streptophyta; class Pinopsida; order Cupressales; family Cupressaceae; genus Thuja; species Thuja plicata. The sequence goes on from MU225307.1 coordinate 780,888, forward strand.
AGGCAATTTTACCCACCATCCAAGGTCCTCCACAAAGGATGCATTCTCTGTTCTCCTCACAGGAAAATGAAAAGAAGTATCCTTTAGGCAATGTACAAATATCAACTTGAAATTTCAATGCCCTCTTCTTCATAGCATAAACCCTAACAACCTCAATATTTGGTCTCACTCCTAAAAAATTTCTAAGCAAGGAATTTGCCATTAAAGCAATGTTATGATCTATGACCAAATCAGGGATGGAGATGGAAAATAATGTAGTCTCTAAATCAGAAATGTTTTTGACTTGAGGAAGGGATGATTTACCAGTGCATTTTACACCAAAAAGAGATGAAATTTTTTTTAATTACCAAACCCAAAGATGAAGCATCATGTGGGTAGGGCCCCCCTCTTGGGTCCCCAGGATTTTTAGAAATTCTAAACTTCCCTCAACATTTCCAAAGGGAAAGTCAGCCTTACCCAGAGCATCTGTGCCATCATTCTCACCATTCACAGTCCAATTTGTATCTGACGAGCCATTCCCAAGAATCCCACCATTAGTAGGATTTAAATTTTGAACTTGCCCTCTCATATTGATGCTAAGCTAAAACTATTATTACAATAGAAAAGTAAATTATTTTTAGTTTATGTAAGACCTAAAAAATAGTAATGAGAGCACTTAATGACTAGTGCCTAATCCAAATTTTATAGAGTCTGATAAACAAATATAGAAACCTTCCATTAATATAACTAGATATATTAATTCTTTTAATACCAATGCCTAACATTATCACATCCCAATAAAATATCAAAATATTCTACTAATGGAAAGAATGTTGGAATGACGCTAAAATTGGATATATCTAAGGCATATGATAAGGTTTTCTGGGACTTCTTGTATGAGGTGCTAAGAAAATTTGGATTTTAGGAAAGATTGATCAAAATCATAAAGGTGGCGGTGGAAATGGTTGAATTTATAGTGTTGGTCAATGGCGCACCTTGCAAGTCTTTTAAGCCAGAGAGGGGATTACCTCAAGGGGACCCTATATCTCCCTATCTGTTCTTGTTGTTTGCGGAGGTGCTGGCTCGGAACCTACTGAAGTTGGAAGGAAATGGATCTATTGCTAGTTTTAAACTGGACTCCACTCTTCCTCTAGAAGTTATCCAACAGTCTATAGATGATACATTCCTTTTTGGAAAAGGTTGTATTAGGGAAGCCAGGGAATGAAAAACTCTCCTGAATTCCTATGCGGTGACTTCTGGTCAAGTGATCAACTATTGTAAAAGTAAAATTTATTTCTTGAATACTGAACATAGAACCCAGCTAAAGATTATGGACTCTCTTGGTTGTATGGGAGAAGTGCTCCCTGACACCTATCTCAGGCTCTCGCTCATGGTGAAGGAGGTCTTAGACCAGTTTTGGAACACCATTATGGAGAAATTGCAAAAAAAACTGGCTAGTTGGAAAGGGAAGGTTCTTAGCAATGCGGGGAAACTTAAATTGTTGTCCGTGGCCCTCCAAGGAATACCTATTTAATTCCTCTCTCTTTTCAAAATCACTGGTAGAACGGTGGAGAATCTAGAGAAAATTCAGAGAAATGTTTTGTGGACGGGGGTGGAGGAAAAATCTAGAATGAACTTGGTCAGCTGGGACACGCTTTGTCAACTGAAACTGCTGGGCGGATTGGGAGTGAGGAAAATAAAAGACCTAAACAAGGCTTTGATAACAAAAATAGGTTGGCAGCTATTCAAAGGATCCTCTAGATGGAGTATAATTATGAAGGCCAAATATTTTAATGATTCCCAATTCCTGTATGGTCACAATTTTCCCTCTGGCTCTAAAATTTGGAATTTTATTGCTAGAAGTAAGGGAACTCTATTGAAGGGGTTAAATGGATGGTTGGTGATGGCTCTTAGATAAGTTTTTGGGAGGATTGGTGGGTGGGTGATAAAACCCTAGGGTGGGAAAAGTATGGTCTCATTAAGGATAGAATGATTTTTCATTTTGGAAGTAAAATTAGTGATTACATTTCTCAAGATAGGAAATGGAAAAATCTGGCAGATGCTTATCCTGATCAAGCCCAAGTTCCTCTTTACATCAATGAGATTCAAAATATTCTGGAAGGAATTAGGATCCTTCTCTCTCAAGTTGAGGAAAAGGCTATATGGTGTCATAACAAGTCAGGCCAGATCACGGTGAAATATGTGTATTTAACCAACTTAAAGATGGTGGTAGATGAGAAGATTTGGGGAAAGGTGTGGATACCTCAATTGATTCCTAAAATTATTTTCTCTTGGTGGATGGTGCTACATGGAAAAATTCTTACTTTGGATAACCTCCAGAAGTGGGGAGTTCACCTGGTTAATAGATGCGTTATGTGTAAAAATCAAGCTGAGACTATTAATCATGTCCTTATCCATTGCCCATATTTGTCTATGGTGTGGTCCAAAATGATGAGAAAAATGCAGCTGGATTAGGTTTTATGGAGAATGTTGATCATTTTTTTTGCAACTGGGGTCACTCTTCGACGCACCCACTTATTAATATTCTTTGGAGAATGTTACCCCTGCATGTTTGTTGGATTCCATGGAAGGAAATAAATAATCAGGTGTTTAGAGGGGATGAAACTGATGTTGAGGGGATGGTGAGAATGACTATGAATATGTTGAAGGAAAACCTTGAAATGTGCCATTGAAAAATTCCTCAATTTGCCCCTAAGGAGTTGGATTGTAAACTGGCTAAGGAATGGAAACTTCCTTCCTCCTTCTCTGTGTTTGATTGTTCCAAGGTGGTTGTGAGGAGAAATACCAAGTGGACCCCCTAGAGGAAAATTTTACCGAATTGAATTTCGACAGGGATGCCTCTAATGGGACTGATGTTGGAGGAGGAATTATCAGAGACCACTGTGGGAAAATGATCATCGCTTATGCAGTTAATCTTAGGATGGGTTCTAACAATGTGGCAAAAATATCTGCCCTATTTTGGGGCCTGAAGGTGGTGGTTTCCACGGGAATTAAAAAGATGATTATCGAGGGTGACTCAAAAATTGTGATAGAGATGGTCAAGGGAAACTATAGAGCTAGCTGGAATACATCCAATCTGCTACAAGACATCTAGTCATTGCTCCCTAGGCTGGATGAATTCAAACTACATCACATTTAAAGAGAGGGAAATGTTGTTGCAGACGCGTTGGCTTCCATGGGTCTGGATATGCAAGGCATCAGGTGCTAGAGGAATTTGAATTCCCTTACAAAGAAAACTATTTTGCTCGTGGAGAATGAAAGAAAATTAAATTATGAAGTACGTCGATGAAGTTGGTAGGACTAGAATGGCGGCTTGTAGTTTTACGAGACGTAGCGCAAATTAAAATTTTAAAAGCGTAATAGGAAAGAAAATTGATTTTAGTATAATGCTGAAAAGATGGGCTTTTAATGCCTATTTGGGAAAAAGTATGGGCATTCTAAAAAAGTGGTGATGTGGGGATTGACCCACACATCTTGAAAGCCCTAATAACATGGCTGGGCTCAATTGGCATTTTAAACCCATGATTTGCAGTCATTTCCCTTCATGTGATGGCTTTGCTCTCATTTCATCCACCCATATGATTTGTACCTACTAGTTACAAATCATTAATGCGTCAGATTTTATTCCTTACTGGCTCTCCGCCATATGCTTCGCAGTTTATCCTTGTTGGGTGTTTTGCAATTTTTTCTTGGCTTTGGTGAAGGTTGGTATGGGTGGTGGTAAAGCAGGTGGGATGTCTTTGGAGAATCAAGAGGAGGAGATTTTTTAGCACAGTTTAGAAATGGGTGGCGATATGGTCCGTGTGGATCCCTCTAAAATTGAGGATGGGTTCCTCAAAAACCCTTGTGTGGTTACTTACTTGAAGGAGGGAGGCTTTTATCCTTATATGGAAGCCATTGAGGGTAGTGATGAACTCATCTCGATGCAACTGGTGAATTCTTGGATGGATCGTAAGGTAACCATAAATGGAATAACTTTCTAAATTAATGAGGAGGTTATTTCCCAAGCTACGGGTATCTCTACTGATGGGAGAAAATGGAAGAAGGTTATGAAGAGAAGAGACTATTCTAGCATGAAGAGATTTTTCAAGAAATCAAAGGATCTAGTCTAAATTCATGGGGGCTTCAAACGGGATGTGCTTCCTGATCCCTGGAATGAGGTATGTCTCATTTTGATGAATTACATTACTTTGGAAGGCCGTTTTGGCACTTGTTATAACTACCACTTCCCTCTGCTCAACTGCTTCCGATATAATGATACTATTTCCTTTCATTTCTACCTGTTGCACTCTCTTGAAGCTTTGGTGTTGGATGTGAGAGAAAAGAAAAATACCAAGTACAATTACTGCATTCTCCATCAGGGCTTGATTTTGCGTCTTTACAATTTTCACCTTGCTTTATGCCCTCCTAGAACTGTCACTCTGGAAGATATTAACTCTCCCTTTGATAATGCTCCTAAAGAGTTAATGATTTCTCATTCTAACCCCATCTCGTCCTCCAAAATGCAAAGCCCTATGCATAATAAACCCAAGAAAGATAAAGTGGGTCCGGCGAGAGGAACCCAAATCAATATTGATTCAGAGGAGGAAGAAGATGAAAATGAAAGTATTAGGAGGTCCCATAGAATTGCCTCTAAAACTTGGTATAAGTAGAAAGGTGTCAGGAAAAGGTATCTGGAAGAAGATGAGGAAGAGGGGGACTCAAAGGAGGAGGAGGAAGAAAATAAGAAAGGAAGTAGCGAGGATAATAAGAAAGGGAAGAAAATTAAGAAGGATGAGGACATCCTTGACAAAGATATTGACAAATCATCCCAGTCTATGGATGGTGCCAAGAAGAGCCATAATCGTCCTAGATTTCAACAAGTTTCAAATTACCCACAATTGATTTATCTAAAAAGAAATTGTTTGATGGTAAGCATTCGGAGTTGCTGCTTACGACTACCTCGCCGCCTAGTCCCCAGGTGATGTCAGATACTAAGAAGGATACTGAGGGTAACAAGGATGAGGCCTTGGAGAAAAGCAAGGTGGAGGCTGAGAGTAAGATTGAAGCTGAGGGTGACCTTATTCAAATGTAGAAGGATGTTAAGCAACTTCAAACCTCCTTTTAGGATTTAGTCTCCAAGAAGGACCTTCGGGAAGTTAAGGAGGAAATCAAAGAGTTATGGGAAAGTTTTAACATAATTACTAGGTTTGCGATCAAATTCATGCACTTGGTGATAACGACTCTCCAGTTGCTGCACATGGAGAAAGTGAAGACCCTAGGGGAGGTTCAAAATGATGGGAAGATCTTCCAATTCCTTGTGGAAGATTGGATCAAGCTGATGCTTAGTGGAGCGGGTAAAAAACCCAAGTAGATTTCTGTTCCTTTTTTATGCTTGGTTGAGTTAGATAGTTTTATTGGTTGGCCATTTTGGGCCTGTTGGTTACTTTGTTTAACTCTTGTGACCATATTACTGTTTCTTGCTACTTTAATTTTGGTTTTTTAAACTCTGCTGATACTAACTTGCACATTTTGGTTACCAAATTCATGGTGAAGTTGGGGTCTGTTGGTGTTAATAGGCTGGTTACCAACTTCATCGTGAAGTTGAGGCCTATTGTTTATAGTTTTTGGTTTTTGATTTTCAAAAAAGGGATTGGCTGAGGGTCTACTGACTCTAGTGGTGTGCTAGTAGTATGCACTTCTCATGTTGGGTATGTTTTCTTTGGGTCATCCCCCTTGTTCTGGCTGATTTTCTAATAAAAAACATCCTAAGTGTACCATCGTAAATTGTAAGCACCTTATGAGTGTGCACAATTTCATGATTGTTTAACACCCACCTTGGTGTGTTTCCATTTCAACATGCATAATGGGACTTCTTGTTTCACTTAATGAGCACATAAATTTAAATACAAGTTATTTAATTTTAACAATCTGTGTGAGTCCTTACTTCTAGGTGCACTCCTTTATTATTTCTCCTTTAATCATTTATTTCCCAACATGGGCCATATGTTACCATTTGTGGCCTCTGTTCTTCTTCTTGACCCCAAAATTAGTGGTACCTCATAATCTTAAATCCTCTCATTATGTGGGATATGTGGTCCTAATTTCATGCCTGATCAGTGGGAAGAAGACGCCTAGGGCATCCTCTTCCCCAATGCTTGGCCCCAAATATGAACCAAGGGGATATCTTGTGGTTTTAGTAGGATTTCTTGATCCATGTCAACCTCATTCAATTTTTAAGCTCAAAAATATTGTGAGAAGTATGAAAGAAAGCTACCTCTCCTCATTTGGACATCAAGTTCATAAGGCAAGATGGATTTCAAGAGATCTTGTACAATTTCACATCTAATCATTCTCAAGAAATATCTCAAGCATTCCAAGGTGTTTTCAAGGAAAATATGCTCCATGGATCAAGCTTATTTCCCTCATTAAAGGCCAAGTAAATGAGTCTACCATCAAGCAAGAACATCATAGTGCAATCATCCATCCACATTCATTCAACTCTTCAAGTCTCTCTTCTTATCAATCAAGCATTGTGGAAAACTACAACATCCATTACACAAGGTTGTCTTTCATGATTTCCTTTTGGGTTTTGTGTGAAGTAAAAGATATTGCATGGACATACTTCATCACGTATAAATAAGCATTTTGCATTGTCAAGGTATGATATACTTCATTTTTTCAGATCTAGCCTCTGTTATATGATAATACACCCTCATTTACTTTATTTCATTTCAATATTAAATCCAAACATGGGTTTGATGGAGGAAAACTGCTCTATTCAACCTTCTTCCTCATTTTTTTTGTGTAGAGGAATAGTTGGTGAATGCATCAAGACTTAATATGAGAAATACAAGATCTGATGTAAAGAATGAAACTAAATTCAGTGAAAAGCATTGGGAACAAGATGGCTAGGGAAACCCCTTCTTAGGAATAGGATGGATAGGGAAAAATCTTTCCTACAAATCAACCTGAAACTAAAATCCCAGGTTGGTGCTGCCATTTGGTTGTTGTTTCAGGCACCTACAGGTTGTTGTTTATCCTCTGTCTATTAGTGTATTTTAAAACTTGTCATTTTGGCACATTTTGTCTTCTTTCTTACATCATACAATCACATTCCCCTATATTAACTCATTATAATCATTATAGAGAATGATCATTGCACCCACCTAGAGATGAAGTCCTACTTGGGCCTAGTGGGTCATTTTCCTTCCAATGTGCAATAAGAAATATGATCAATCTCCCTTGCATTCCCATTTTTTATTGTACATTTTGGTGAACCCAATGCACTACATTTCAATTTAGATTTGGTGTCTAGATATCATACATTGCATTATTGGATGTAATTTGGATATCTTTCATTTTCATTGTGGAGTTTAGTAAGTTAGATTGGTGTGTGATAACTTATGTTGTTACATTTGTCCTTACCTCTTTTTATCAATCATATGGAGTGGATAATACTTGATCGCATTTTATGATGTTTATATTTCTTCATGGTGTTTTTGCATATGACATCATGATAATTTCAAATGTTATTTCTCATAAAATATTTTTCAAGACTTCTATTCATATTTAATGTATTTTTCTTATGAATTTTTTAACAAAATACATGGAGTATATCAATAACATAAGGGTCTTTGTTAAAAGTGATGAACCTAAAGATGAAATTGGCATAAACCACCTTAATCATTCTCTTAGGTATCTATTAATCATGATGATAGAGATCATTCTCCTAATAATCCTATATTGGTGAGACCTATATCCTCTCTTCCTAAACCTACCTTAATGTATGAACTTAAGAAAGCTAGTTTGTGCATTTCTTTAGACGAGTTAAAACATTCCTCAAAGTATCTTTCATAATCATGATACTAAATATCTTCTTTTATCTCCAAAAAATAAAATTAAGTAGATACGAGGATCTTTATAAAAATATTTATTCTTCCACACCTAAAGAAGATAAGAATAGTGATAGGAATCCTAATCTCCCTAAAGAGAATCATTCCATTGCTATTCCTCCATATAATACACATTTTCATAAATCTCAAGATGAATGTACTTCTCCCTTCACATTAAAATATAACTAAAATGTAGGATATGACATTACTTTTCAACAAGGTTATAGTGGAAAAGGTCTTGGTATTAATAAAAAAGGTATAAAAGTCCCTATAGATCCTCCTACACAAGTCAATCGATGCGGTCTAGGATTCATATATCAATCCACTACTTTTCCTTCTGCTTCCAATCCTAATCATTCTTCCTAACAAGAGCCTCCTCTAGAAATGTTCTTACCAAAACCCTCCATTGTTACACCTCCTATTGATGACCAGTTGGCTTTGGCTAAGAGAATATTTTGGATAGTTAAATATTATACTAAAATTCATTTTCCTCTTAGACATTTTCCAAGAAATCAAAGATCTCATTATGGTGATTTTTATTGTCTTTTCCATCATAGAAATAAACCTTCTCTTGCTGATTGTATTGAATTTGTTGGCAAGAGACACTTCTCATGAGCTTAAGATGTTGTCATTGATGGAAACTAATATCATTCCACCCATTCGTATGACACTATGTAATCCAACCAAGAGTTATTTTGGTGATTTGATTAAGTCTGGTGAAGAATAGAGTATATGACTACATTTAGTAATTGGTCTGGTATGGATTGCCAGATCAATATTTTGTGGTACATGTAACACCCCAAAATTGGCACCTAATAACCTAATCAATTTTGGTGCATTTTCTTATCTTCGAAGTCCTATTTTACTAGGCAAATCCTTCTCCTAATTGACTTTAATTGACTGAGTTTCAAATGCGGAAAACCCAAATTTGCATAAATCTGACAATTACATTTAATTCCTAAATCTTAAATGATTATTAGCTAAAATCCCTATGATTAATTGATTTAATCCTAAAGTCGTAAAGTGCTTTTAATTAAATCAAATACACCCTCTTTGGCTAATATACATAAAAGGAATTGAAGGGTTATTTTATTAATTGAATGAATTATCCTCAAAAGGAATTCCATAATTCCATATGAAAAGACACTTATGTGTCCATAATTCATTCTTTTGTTTTAATAAATCTTGCTTATTTGTCTCAAATGGAGAATGAAGAGACAACTGTTTCTTTTCAAGAAACTCTTCGTCCTCTCTTCTTGGTTTTCTATAAAAGAGACCTCTTTTCTTCATTGAGGATCCTTGGTTTTTGACCACAATTACTATAGTCAATTTTAGTTTCAATTTCATGCTTTAGCTTACATTCTTGCATAATTAGCTTAATTGTCATTTGGAATTGAATATTTTGTAGCTTTAATTCATCATCTATTTCTAAAGAGCT
>MU225307.1:799414-810852 GCA_018584345.1 Thuja plicata
CACCCTCTTTGGCTAATATACATAAAAGGAATTGAAGGGTTATTTTATTAATTGAATGAATTATCCTCAAAATGAATTCCATAATTCCATATGAAAAGACACTTATGTGTCCATAATTCATTCTTTTGTTTTAATAAATCTTTCTTATTTGTCTCAAATGGAGAATGAAGAGACAACTGTTTCTTTTCAAGAAACTCTTCGTCCTCTCTTCTTGGTTTTCTATAAAAAAGACCTCTTTTCTTCATTGAGGATCCTTGGTTTTTGAGCACAATTACTATAGTCAATTTTAGTATCAATTTCATGCTTTAGCTTACATTCTTGCATAATTAGCTTAATTGTCATTTGGAATTGAATATTTTGTAGCTTTAATTCATCATCTATTTCTAAAGAGCTAACAATTTCATTCATGTTTTAGAGCTTAATCACATTTTCAATTCCATAGCTTAATTGCATTTCATATCTAGATTAATTGCAATTCATCTTTCATATCTTAATCATGTTCAATTCATAGATTAACATCATTTTATCACATCTAGTTGCAGATTTCTCACATTTGATGGCTATTTCTCACACACTTGCACTCTAAAAATCCTCTGTATTAGAGAAGATCAGGTTGTTGGATCTCGTTTTGAGGGTACACTACAACAATCACTCCTAATTAGGAGGCAACAGGTCGTCTCAATCACTTTGTAGAACAAACAATTCATGTTTGTCTCTGCAAATCCATTGATTGAATAAGGACTATGTTGCATTTTTGTTGAATTGAGAGGTCACATTCGACATCAAATAGTACAAACCTAGAGGAAGAATCATGGATGTATATTATACCTTATTCCATATTTGAGAAGTCTGATGGTAATTGGTGTGCAAGTTATGAATATATGTGATGGCGGAGCATATTGGGTTCTTGTCAATCTTGCATCAACCAAAAATATGTTTGTTTCAAATTGCCTATTGCTGAGTTTATTATAGTGTTCCTTCAGTTTGGATATTTTTTAGTTGTGCACCTTAAAAAAATTTTGTGGAATCATGTTGAACCTTCTTCTAGGTTCAAAACTCAATTCATTACTTCACGTATGAGATCTTACAGATTCTTGGCAGGACTTAACTGTTCTTCACGTTTCATGACCATTTTATGTTTTATGATCTCGTGAAGGATTTTATCGATTGAAAAAGCTTCATGAATCATTTATTGACATTTTTATGTTTGTGGCCGACCTACTTGAGGGAGCATGATTCATGTTTCTTTCATTCGAGGAAGATACTTATGATTTATGTCCTAACCTATATTTTGTAATACGTTTTCTTCTCATTCAGAAATGTAACCTCTCTAGGTCGACCTGATGCTTGCGAAGGCTATAGAAACTGATGTAATTGATCCTTAGAGGGGGTCCTAAGTATTTATTAGAAAAATAACCTCCTAAAGGTTAGTATTGAAGATATTCTAAGAATTTTATCTATAATTAGGCCTGTATGTCTGGAATGTAAGACTGCATATTGCAAATCCATTGTGTACATGCTGGAATCTAACCCATTGGGAGCACACTTAGACATGCAAACATTAGAGATATAAATCACATAAACATAATAACATGTATAAACATACTCTAAAATAAGGATTCCATCATGACCTCCGATGAGCTAAACAAGGGCACCCAATGCCTTGTTGATTTTCTCTTAGAGAAGGTTTGTGGGTGTGCTTTCCCAACACAATACCAAAATCCCACTTTGATCTATGAATGAAAAATAAGTGATTGAAATGAGGGAAGAACTCAAGAAACAAGTATTGAAAACTTGCTTCAAGCCTTCACCATGAATGCAAATGCAAGACTACACTATGATGAAGATTCAAAAACTAAACTAAGATGATATGCATGAGATAATAGAACTAGATTCATTTTCCGTTATCCTAACATGTGATTTCTAAATTCAACTATGAAATAATGAGCATAAAACATGAAATGCACTAAGAAATTCTAGATCTATACTAGCATGATAACAATGCATAAAAGGGAGATGATTTTCTCTTTACAATGGCCTCTTTTTATAGATTTTTTGGAGGAGAGAGAGGGCTTGGATGAGGTGGAGCTCATGTGGCATCCACATAGGTGCCACATGAGGGACACATAAGCCATGCAAGAGGCCCACTTTTCTCACACATGTGTGAGCAACTTTAGATGTGATGAGTCAAAGTGTACTTAAAGTACACATGTGAAGGATCTTATAAGAGAGTGTAAGAGTTTTAGTCCAATGAAACACTTTTAAAAAGTGTAAGAAGGTGTCATCATAGTGTAAGAAACCTTGTTGGCACCAAATATGGATTATTTGGAAAAGCATATTTTTGTAAATTTGCTCACACGTGTGAGTAAATAATTAGGACTAATATGTGTAGGAATCAATAAATTAGCTTAATTAACCTTAGTTAATTAGTAAGTAGGTCTATTTGGTGAGAGTGATGTGAGGTAGGGTAGGATCTAGGTTCAAATTAGTTTAATACAAATTAGATTTAGATTAATTGTGGTTTAGTATAATTAAATCACGTGGAGGAATAAATAAATTATAAATTTATTTAAAAGGGATAAATGAGGGAAATGTATATAAATAATATTTAATACATTAAAAAGGGGCAATAATATTTAAATTAAGATTTAAATATTAGGAAGGTGAATCATATTTAATTAAATAAATTAATTAAATAGATAGAAGAATATAAAAAATATAATAAATGAAAATTAACTATAATGTTATGGGAATATTAATTAAATTAATATAAGGACGATTTTAAATGTCTACATTTTGCCCCTGTTTGATGCGGCGTCAAAAGTGGCGTCGCGTCAAAGAAAAGAAAATAAGATGCCCCAGAGAGAAAATTAATTATGGTGGGAGATGAGATGATGCCCCCTCGAGAAAATAACAGAAAAAATAAATTTTATGAAATTTTCTCAAAAAAAGGCAGAAGAGAGGAAGAAGAGAAAAAAGGGGGAAATTAGGTGGTGTCGCAAGACACGTCCTGGGGGGGGGTAGACCTATGATAGATGGGGGACATGATGCCCCAATCGGGATGGGGGAATAAACAAAAACCTTTCCAAGAGAAAAATGTAAAGCACAATATGACTTAGCTAAAATGCAATCCTAACTACATGATGACAGTGGGATTTATACCATGTTAATGTTGGAGAGCACACCCTAGTCTGATATTGCAAAAGGAGTTATTCACCATGTAATATAAAGCAAAAGTGACATGGTTCCTTTGCGTGGACTAGACTCTTAGACAAATAGGTTGTTAGGAATAAGAATGCAAGATATCAGGTATGATGAATCTTATGAAATGTTACTCATGATGAGACACAGTACATCCAGATCTTTTGAGGGATTTGACATGCATGAATCCTACCCCCAGTGAGGAATACATAGTCATAACTGAAGATCAAAACATAGATACACTTAACAAACTATGACAAGCAGATCATACCACAAATGACACGTATTTCACTAGATACTCACAATAACGAACCAAAATATAGAAGATCTAGGCTGTCGCAATAAGAACATAGTAAAACACAAGATAAAATTAACAAAAAGGCATCCTGACCAAGTGGTCATTCAGTCCAAAATTTCTTGCCATGAACAATTTTGATGTGAGGATTGATAGAATGGCCGACACCGAAAGGATGCATCCTGATGGGCCAAAGATTGATTGATAAAAAATGGGAATTCGCTGGCAATTGCTTGTGAATAGAATGATCATAGGAAAGTCAATCTATCTGCTGATTTGGTGTTAAACATTTGCGATCACTGTGTCTAGAACAAAGCTCAGTATTTGCTTTGGTAAGCTCAGTCGTGTGGGAATTTTTACTATGGAGGTGGAAAATGGTCGAGGAACTACCTGCATAGATATGGGTAGTGACTCCTATTATGAAAGGTGATGCAAGTTGTATAGACAAATGGTGGAAATCGATGGCGCTATATAGACAAATGGTGGAAACTAATGGTGGATCTGACTACACATGGCGCCTGAAACAGGTTTTCACCGTGGTACTTATCCATTGTGCCACTGAAGTGGTTTTCACAGATGGAAAAATTTATTTCTCTTTCTCTTTTGATTTTTTGATATTCTTTTCAAGATTTTTGTATTTTTTTATGCTTTTTTGATTTTTTGATTTTTTTGCTTTTTGCATTTTTTGAATGTTTTTGGAGTTTTTGCTTTTCTGATTTTTTGAATTTTTGAAGATTTCTGCTATACAATGGACTACTGACTGATCAAGCATAGAAGTGCTTGAGATGTACGATATTTATAGGATCAAGGAGTGGATCTCCCTCTGGTGATGCAATCTGATAAGCACTTGAACCATACTTTGTTGTGAGGATGAAGGGCCCCAACCAATTAGGTTCAAACTTCCCTTTCTTTTCATAATTCTGGAGGTTATTCATATTGTGCTACAGGACAAGATCACCAACCTCAAACTGATGAGGTTTGATCCTTTTGTTGAACTGAAGGTGAAGGTGATTTTGATACATGTGGAGATGGTTTAGGGCATTGAGGAATCTCTCATTAAGGAGTTCTAGCTCTTGCAAGCGGGAAACTCTATATTCTTCTTCGGACAATAGATTCTTGAGGGAAATTATGAGGGAAGGGAGCTTAATTTCAATGGGTAGAATAGCCTCAATACCGTAAACAAGGGAAAAGGGAGTGGCTCCCATGGGGGTGTGAATGGAGGTGCACTAGGCCCAAAGGGCAGGATTGAGGCAAAGGTTCTAATCATGGGTAGCTTCATTGACTATTTTCTTGAGGATTCTGAGGATGGTTTTATTCGTAGCCTCAGCTTGATCGTTGCTTTGCAGAAAGTACTTGGAAGAGGTATGGTGGGTGATGATGAATTTACTACATAGCTCTGTGACATCCTTTTTCTTGAAAGGTCCTCTGTTATCAGTAACAATATCCTGAGGAATGCCATAGCGACAAATAAGATAGTTCAAAATGAACTTCGAAATCTGTTTTCCAATAGTGTAGGTGAGAGGAACACCTTCAACCAACTTGGTAAAGTACTCTATAGCAGCCAGGATATATTTATGGCCATTGGAAGAATTAGGGAAAACTAGCCAACGAGGTCGAGACCCCAGCATGAAAAAGGCCAAGGGGTGATGGTGGGCTGGAGGGATTGGGCGGGAGCGTGTATCAAATTGTCGTGCTGCTGACAAGGCACACATTTCTTCACATAGTTGTAGGCATCTTGTTCCATAGTAGGCTAGTAATATCCAATGTGTAAATTTTTTTTTGGCCAAAGTAAGTCCACTAGAGTGAGCCCCATAGATTCCTTGATGTACCTCCTCTAAGGACGTTTGTGCTTCATCAGAATTTAGACACCTTAAAAGAGTTCCATCGAAATGCTTTCAGAAAAGGGTATCAGCAAGGATTGTGTATCAGGAAGTGTGGTGAATGAAGGTTTTACGTTGGTTTGGGGTTAAAGTAAGTGGGGTATGCCCATCGCAAAGGTAGGAATATACTTCTTTGTACCATGGGGAATTGGGATCAGTAATTTCACACACCATTTTAGAATTTGGTTTGTCATAGGCAGAGACCGTAAGATTATCAACAAGAAACTTACACCGTGCACTGTGTGCTGGCATAGTGATCAAGGACCCAATTATTGCCATGGCATCTATTGCTTTGTTGTTCATGCAAGGGATCTATTGGAAGATTAACTCAATGAAATGCGTCTTGAGATCTTCAACTGTATGACGATAGGGAAGCAACTTGTCATCCTTCGTTTGATATTCATCCATAACTTGTTTGATAACCAACTATGAATCACTGAGCACCAATAAAGTGAGAATCTTCCATTGTATGGCCTATTGAAGTCCAAGTATAAGGGCTTCATACTCTACAATGTTGTTGGTACAAGGAAACTGTAATTTGTAAGATTTAGGGATGAGATCCCCTTTTGGTGTAACAAACAAGATTCCTACCCCCGATCCTTTCTGAGTGAAGGATCCATCAAAATAAATCTTCCATGGTGGACTTGGGGCAAGATTAAGGACTGATTCATCTGGAAAGTCTGGGATCAAAGGATGTTTATCATCAACAGGTGCTTCAGCTAACTGATCTGCAATTACTTGTCCTTTGATAGATTTTTGATCCACATAAACAATGTTGAACTCACTAAGAATCATGACCCATTTTGCTGTACGACCAGTAAGAGAAGCACGTGCCAGGAGATACTTGCATGGATCAATTTTGGAAATAAGATGAATCTTATGATTAAGCATATAATTTTTTAGTTTCTACGTACAGAAAACAATGGCCAAACATGCCTTCTCAATTAGGGAATAATTCAACTCATAGGCAATAAGTGTCCTGTTGAGATAGTAAATTGCTCGTTCTTTGCCGGTATCATCTAATTGTGCCAGGAGGGCTCCTAACGCGACCTCTATAGTAGATATGTACAAAATCAAAGGAAAACCAGTAACAGGTGGTACCAACATGGGTGGATTAGCTAGATAGACTTTTAGTTTCTCAAATTCATTTTGACATAAGCAACCACTGAAACTTGATATTCTTGCGCAGGAGATGAGAGAATGGATGCACCTTATCTGCTAGTTGTGACATGAATCTTTTACTGATTGTAGTTTGCCTTGTAAAATATGTAATTACTTCAATGTTTTGGGTGGTGGAATCTCTAGGATTTATTTTACTTTCTTTGGATCAACTTCTATTCCACGTTGTGACACAATGTATCCCAACAACTTACCAGATTGTACTCCAAAGACACACTTCTTAGGATTCAGCCTAAGCTTATACTTCTCTAATCAGTTGAAAATGGTAGTGAGGATAGGAATATGTGATTCCCTTGTTTTGGATTTGCCTAAAATATCATCCACATAATCTTCCATGATGACATGCAAAAGGTCATGAAAGATGGTAGTTGATAAGTAGCTCTGACATTTTTAAGGCCAAAAGGCATCACCTGATAACAGAAGGTGCCCCAAGGAATTGTGAATGTAGTTTTATGCTGGTCTTCTGGTGCTACCCTGATCTGATTGTAATGTGAGAAGCCATCCATAAGTGACAACATTTCATGTCTTTCCATGAAATCCACTATAATGTCAATATTCGGGAGTGGAAAATCATCCTTGGGACATGCAAGGTTTAGGTCTCTGAAATCAGTGTAGATGCGAATGCCCCTAGCAGGCTTACCTACTGGTACAATATTAGAAACCCATTTAGGATAATCAATTGGTCTAATTACTTCAGCATCCAACATCTTCTGAAGCTCTACTTTGACTACGTTTGCGACTTGCGGATGCATCTTGCAAAGGTTATGCTTAACAGGTTTTATACTTGGATCCACAACAAGATGATGCATAAAAAGATCTGTATCGAGCCTAGGCATGTGTTTGTAAGTCCAGGAAAAATTGATTTTGTGTTTATGCAAGAATTTTGTCATGTCTTTCTTTTCTTGATCACTAAGAGAAACTACAATGTAGGTGATGTGTGGATCTTCTTCTGTGCCTAGGTTGATTAGAATAGTATCTTCAATGATCATAGAGGACACCTATGGTTCTGAAGATATAAAAGGAAAGTCAGCCTCTCCCTCCTCTAGCACCTCAAAAAGGTTTTCACTAGAGGAAGCATCCTTTATTTTATCTTTTTCTTCATCCAAAGGTGCCTGTGAGAGGTTTTCACTAGAGGATGTATTTTCATTTTTTTGATTTTTATTTTCTTTTTCATTTTTGTGAATGAGAGAGTTGAATTGGCTACCGAAGTAGACTTTTTCACTGTAGTGGATCTGATGTTCATACTCTTAGAGATTCTTAAGTCTACAGAGGGCTAAAACTGCCTCATCTGAATCACAAATGTCCAAAGCTGGTGGTGAGTCTTGCTGATCCTAGTCAATTAATTCAGGGTTTGTGAGGGGTAAATGAGGGGATGAAAGATTGGCTTGGGTGATAGTGAAGACATGATGGTTTTCATTTAGGTCATCTTCAATATAGTGGAAATAAATTTCAAATAACTCTTCCTCAGTGTCTGAATCTGAGGCAGCTAGACAATAATCCTTAGCAAAGTTATTCTTGGTCTCTACGGAACCTAATCCATGTCCTTTAAGATAGCAATTGGCTATTATGATCTTCTTCTTACCTGTTTCATTAGCTCCAAGGCCAGTACCATGATATCCCATGCTTTTGACAATGGGAGTAACCTTAGGATACTTTCCTTTGGGGAAAATTATAGGTTGTTCTTCTTCATCACTATAGAGCCAATCAAGAACATTGTATTCCATGTGTTCATTTGATAGGGACCCCCAATGTTCAAAAATAGTTGATTTGCAGTGCGTAAGTGCTTTATCTTTAGAGAGGGGTAATGGTGATGGTCTTCCATAAGACTTTGGAGATAAAGGGAGTTGCCCAATACATAGAGCACTTTCAAATTTATACTCTCCCATGCCTTGATCTATGAATGTGGCCTTTGCTTCAGATGAGGAGGGTTTGTCTTCAATAGGCTTGTCTTTAGTAACTTTTTCCTTTCCCTTGGATTTCTCAGCTGGTGTTTTTGATGTCTTTTCTGGAACTAATAGAGTGTTTGAAACATGAGTTTTTTGATTGAAATGTCGGCCAAACTCATTCAATGGACAATAGTTAGCTTGTTTGCCTTCCAATCTCTTGTAGTATTGAAAGGGCTCAGGATCTCCAAGAATTGTGATTTCTCTTCTGTGATGTTGGAATTTTAGACATTGATGATAAGTAGAGGGTACACCATTGATAGCATGTATCCATGGACATCCCAGCAAGATATTATAACGTAGATCTAGATCCAGTACATGGAAAATAGTTTCAATCAGGGACAAACCTAATTGTAAGGGTAGTGTGATCAAACCCTTTCTTTCTCGCTCTCGATCATCATAGGATTTTATTGTGATTCATTTTTCTGCATCAATGAGGTCCTCAGAAAGACTGATATTATGAATCATTTTCAATGTGCACAAATTCCAGCCAGATCCACCATCTATAAGGATTCATTTTATTCTTATGGATTGGATTTTTCCTTCTATATGGAGGGACTTATTATGATGAGGGTCAGGACCACCAAAGTCCTTATCAGTGAAAATGAGATGTTCTTGCATGGCTAGGTTCCCTATCATAGCTTTAAATTATGTAGCGTTGATATTCTCAGGGACACAAGACTCATTTAGAGCTTTATCAATGATTTCTCTGTGAATTGACGAAGTTGTCAAGAGCTCTAGAATGGATATCCATGCAGGCATCTTTCGTAACTAGGCCAATAAGTCAAAGTGTGAAGTAGGTCGAGCAGCAGTAGATGGTGCAGCTGGTAGATTTGTAGATGTAGAAGGTTTATCAGCAGCTTGGATAGTGACTATAGGTCTATGTGTAGTAGCATTAAAATTAGTAGCTTTGAGGATTATGGTATTAACATGCATGACAGATTCTTCAATGCAGCCACAAAGAGAGTAAAACCCAAAGATATCATTTTCACTTAAACTCCCATATGTTCGATCATGGCCTGTAATAGTATTGGTAGAATAGTCATATGGGATCGCATTTGATGCATTGTTTTGATTATGAGGTGGGAAGGGCTGATTATAGACTTTGATTTTTGCATTAGACGAGGATGCATTCTGAACTTTGACTTCAATTTTCCCATCCTTAATGAGATCTTGCACAAAATGCCTAAGCTTCATGCATTTCTTGGTATCATGCCCCTTGATGTGATGATAATCACAATACTCATTATCTCTATACCAAACAGGTTTATTTTGATTCTCATCAAAAGGTCAAGTATTTGGGTAGACTATCATTCCTTGATCTGCCAGTTGTTTGAAGATCACATCTAGAGGTTCTGCCAAAGCTGTGAATTGTCGCCGTTGTCGATTATCGTTATTATTGTTGTTGTTTTTATTATTGTAGTTGTTGCGAGGAAATAAGAATGATTGATTGTGTGTCTGTTGATTGTTGTTCTGATTGTTCTGATTCTGATTGTTGTTCTAATTATTCTGATTCTAATTTTGATTGTTGTTACAATTTTGATTTTGATTTTGATTGTTATTGCGATTGTTTTGATTGTTATTGTTGGATGCTTGAACATTTTGAACATACTTGGCATCAATCACTCCATCATTGACAAATCCTTTTTTTTTAACTCCAAAATTTTTGTTTATCATTGTTGGAGGGAGTATAATGTTTGATGCTACCTCTTTGCAAAAGGTCATCTTCAATGTATTTTCCCTTCTTGACAAGGGATTCAAAGGTTTCAGGTGAAGCCATTTTCATTTGGAAAGACATCTCAGAGATTAAATTCTTTGTGAAGATGTCAATTAAGTGACTATGAGGTATTTTCCATGGCATGCAATTTGCAATATGTCTCCATCATTGTAAGAAACTAGCAAAGGTTTCTCCATTCTTTTGTTTAGTATTGCACAAATTGCTGAGTGTTGCTTGATGCTCAATTTTATATGAATATTGTCCAAAAAACTTCTCTGCAAGATCAAAGAAAGTAGAGATTGACCCATAAGGAAGGGCCATGAACCATTCCAAAGCTGCACCTCCATGAACCCTAGTGAAGAGTCTTTTTAAGTAGTTCTCATTATAGGAAAATTCTTGACATGTAATGTAAAATTCTTTGAGATGTTGTAGAGGACATGTTTCACCTTTTTATTTCTCGAATTTGGGCATCTCAAAGTTTGGTGGAAATGGTTGCATAATGATAGACTTGTCAAATGGATAGGGACAAATCTCCTCAAAAGAAAACTCCTTCTTGTCCCCATTCTGTAAACCTTGTACAATGATTTTGAGCTCATTGAATTGTTGGGTAAAGTATGTAGTATTCTGTGTGAGAAACGGGGGTACATAACCTCCACCTCCTCCAAATTATGCAGCTAAAAAGCCCATGGAGGCCATACCAATAGTAGGAGGTATATATTGATAGGCTCGTGACGTATTGGTTGCAGATGTTTTTGCCCCTATTGTTTGAAACAAAGATGTAGACAAGGGCATGAAAATCTGCCCTATGTTATTGACATTAGCACTTTCTCCTTGAGTCGTTGTCATTTGAGTGTTGTTATGTGTAGTATTGTTCGACAAAGCACTTATGATCTGTTGAATTTGTTTGAGTGTCAATTGAGGTATTGATGCAGTTGTTGACACAGGTGCTGATATAGGTACTGACGTGAGAGGTTTGCTAACAGGTCCTTTACCGGTGTCACGTGATGATGTATCATTTGAGGTAGAAGCCATGGCTTCAGTAGTGACTTTGGTGACATTTTGGATAAGGAGTGTTTCATCAAAGTCAACAGGAACCGTGACACCATTATGAATAAGATTCAAGAATATTTCAGCACTGTTATGCATAATGGCCTTCTCAACCATTTCTAAGTTGTATGGGTCTCTAAGGAAGTCATTCAATTGGGTGGGTCTTTCTTCTTGGT
>MU225307.1:830672-858288 GCA_018584345.1 Thuja plicata
AACCATTAACTGGTTCTTTGAAGTATCTTCCTTTTCTCAACAACTTCCAATGCTTCACATCTTTATGAGCAATTAGAAATAGTTGCAACATCAGTAGAAACTTAATAAACAACAACACTTTTGGAAATACATCAACAAACTCACTTATTACTTCATGCTGAAAATACATTATTTTGTATTGAAGTGCATAAGTAAGCTGAAATAGTTCTCCTTTAGGTGTAGGTTCATATTCAGCTTCATCTTCAGTTGTAACTTCTTTCTTTGCTGCAAGCATGAATTTTGATTCTCTAATCACCTCCCCTTGAGATAGATGTCTAATAGGACATCCCCATGAAAGAAAATTTTTTGAACCCTTTTTTTTGTCTTTGTGTTGATGAACTACTTCATTATCCTCTGCTTGACTTCTAAAGAACAATTTGTGTGACTGATTTAATAAAAGTACAAAAATTTCTACACTATCTCCATGATGCTCATAGTTTTGCACTACAAAAGATGCTGGTTTAGCATCTAAGGTTAAGCAAAAATCCTCTAAATCATCCCAAAACTGGTCTTCTTCAATATCTTCTTTAATTTTTTGCATGAGAAGACTAATTTTCACTTTATTGTAGCTCTCTTCTTGAAGTAGGAGTTCTGATTTGACATCACATTCATCTTGAGCAGCAACCTTGTGTATTGTGATTTATTAATTTTGCAAAACAAGGTTTTCTTCATCCTCATAAATCAGCAACTTGTCATCAATATGTGAAAAAAATTCCTCTATGATACTAGAGAACATTTCTTCATTAATTTCCAAACTCGCTGCAAATGACGCTGACTCTTGGTTGTTTTTATTCATGGATCTAAAATCCATATTTTTCTATTTCTTGTGGTACTTTTGCAAACTTTTCAAATCCTAAGTGCTTTGAATAGAAACTACAATTCTAGAAAAATGACAAAGAGCTACTAAAAATCAGAGACTCTCATAGCTTGATTCATCCACGACAGCAGCGCCAAAAATGTTGGTCTTCATAAAGGGATCAAATACTAGGTAATTACCATGACTCAGGGATTGGACATCCTACCGAGTAGCTATCCTCCTTAACATGAAGGCACATTTAAATTATCAACTCGAGGAGGTATACTTGAAATGAATCTACAAAGTATATGTACTATGGGATTCTTTGAGTTATTCTATCATTGCAAAACTAAAAACATAACAATGCTGGAAATGAATCTAACTGCACAATAATGGCTGCAGGAAACTGCACAGTAATGGCTATAGGAAACTCTATAAATTGCTACAGTAGTGGCTGCAGATGGTACACAACTACATAAATTAATATCATATCAAGACAACTAATCTCAAACAACACATTACTGATCACTAAGCATCTAAACTATAATCTAAACTACTCTAAACAATTATAGAGTCATAGTATCTCAAGTGGCCTTTTCTTGAGTGGCTACAATCTTAGCTACAAGTATTCAATATTCAATATACAAGCTCAATTTCTGAAATCATATTTTTATTTCAAATCAAAATGATTACATCAACTGATATCAAACTTGCTGATTAAACAAAGACACTACTAACAAGACTTAGCACAAACTAGATACTCCCTAATCATCTAATCATTATCTCAACTCAAGCAAGAGCTCATATATATACATGAGGCTTGAGAGTTGGATTTATTACAAACTCAACAACTTGTGACAAATGTCATTTCTCTCACAACAGAAAGAAGATGACTTATTCCCCAACAAACTAATTAAGAACAAACTGAAAGGAGTTAAGAGTGTTCTAATCCACTTCAAACTCTTACAACATGAATATACACATATGGCTAAAAATGTGCATAAATACATGCCATAATTATTTAGGACTCATAAATTATTGTTCCTATAAGTTACTCCATTGTTTTCTGACTTTAAGAACTTTAGATCCACGAGATAAACAAAAGGTGGACGAGTTCAAATCAAACTAGAAGTCATTCCTTAACTGTTGCCTTCAAACTCGCCACCTTTTACTTAGTCAATTTCAGATGAATGTTTCTCATTAATTTTTTTGAATTAAATCAAATGGTTAAAATAATTGTTTCTCCTCCTTTTCCTCTTTCCAAATCATTAAGAAAATCCATATTTCATTAAGCATTGAGTGAGATATGCCCATTTTACTGAAACTGGTTTTTGAATTTTTCTGCTATCTTTTTTGTTGCCACTTTTTCTGTAGTCAACGTCAAACGCACGTTTCTCTTTAAATCCTTTGATTTAAATAAAACCATCAAAAGGGTTTTTGTTACTCCTTCTTATATTTCTGAATCATTAAGAAAATATTTATTTCATTAAGAAACGTGGAAGATATGCTCATTATTCTAAAGCTGGGTGTTGACTTTTTCTGCATTTCCAACAACTACTGAATGTTGACAAGTGTCAACTTGCTTCTCCTTCTTTCCAGCTGCATGAATGAATCAAATATCTCACAAAAAAAATTTTAATCATCTAAAAATACTTATTATTTAATAATAACCATTTATCATAATATTTGATCACATTTTAGCATTAACTAGCTAGACATACAAATGCAAATCAATAAATCATTAATCATAGTTAATGCTTCATAAATAAGGGTAATGTATGGAAATGACTTGGAAATATATTGTAAACACTGGTTAAATTTTTATAGACAAGGAATATAAATATGACATTTTATAGGCTCATCACAGATTATATCAAGTTGACATCAATGACAATACAATACATTATCCAATTTAATGCCTTGCATGATCATCAACTTAATATATTCAAACATTCAATCAGTTACATGTCATCAATCTCTCCCTTTGGAATTGATGGAAACATACTACATTATCATACTATACTATTACTAATACAATATGAAATATACAGTTTCATCAAGCTTTCCTAATGTAACTCATACAAATGTCTGGCTATCGGTAAGCTCAAATAGCTTTTATTTGATTCTTGCTGCTTTCTATCTGTCTTCAATCCCTTCACTAGATAGATTTAGAATCTTTCTTTCTCTGATATGATGTGTTCTCCTTCTATGTCAAACTCTCTCCCTTTGACTGTTCTCCTTTCTTTTGATGTCTCTTATCGGTAATTCTCTTCCTTTGTGTGTACTCTCCCTTTCTTGTTACATTCTCTCTTTGGATACTTTGATGGATATGATCTCTATATGATAATGATATATCTCTCTCCCTTTGACAACAATTCCAAACAAACATCTTTTCAAACAAGTTTTTGACAGTGATGCCAAACGGGTCTTTTCTATCCATAATATATTCCTTGAATTTCCCAATCCATTGGTAATAACTCTGCTGCTCAGAGTAGATACATACCTTGCTATGTATAGATATATCTTTGATGTCCATTTCTCTGCTTGCATCAACATGAATGATATTCTGATAACATGAAGGCTGATGCAGCCTTCTATTCAGCTTACTGACCAGTAGACAAGGGTCTAACCGCTAGTCTCTTTCTCAAGTATTCAAATGCATCCTTGGGTAGTGGCTTGGTGAAGATATCAGCCAACTGTTCCTTTGATTACACATACTCAAGTATCACTTCCTTTTCCTGAATTTGTTCTCTTAAATAATGATACTTGATGGCAATATGCTTTGTCTTAGCATGCATGATTTGATTCTTGGAAATGTTTATTGCACTTGTATTATCACAATAAATAATTACTGGTTCTAAAATTTTCATATGCATACCTTCTAGTAACTGTTTGATCAATGCAATATTTGAGCAATTTGCAGCAATAGCAACATACTCTGCCTCTGCAGTAGATTGAGAGATGCATCCTTGCTTCTTGCTGATCCATGTGACAAGTCTGTCACCCATAAAGAATTCTCCTCTAGTTGTTCTCTTCTGGTCATCAATATTTATAGCCCAATCAGTGTCGGTAAAGACCTTTAAGTAAAATTTTCCTTCTCTTCTATACCATAAGCCATATTCCTTGGTATTCTTTAGATATCTTAGGATTATTTTCACAATAGTCATATGTGATTCTCTAGGATTAGAAGAAAATCTTGAAACTATTCCTACTGCATGTGCAATATCTGGTCTAGTGTGTACAACATACATGAGTTTTCCAATTATTGATCTATACAAAGTCTGATTTACCTCTGATGACTTGTCTTCCTTTGTTAGCTTACATCTATTTGCCATCAGTGTTCCAACTGGTTTGGACTCTTCCATTTTGAATATTTTTAGTACTTCTTTGATGTACTTGGATTGTGTAATGAAAATACCTTCATTTTGTTGCATGATTTGCAGACCAAGAAAGAAATTGATCTCTCTGAACATAGACATCTCAAACTCTTTGCTCATTTCATTTGAAAATGATTTGAATAGCATATCATTGCCTCCAAATATGATGTCATCAACAAATATCTCAGAAATCAAAATGTTAGCATTAGTATCTTCCTTCAAATAAATATTACTATTTTCACTAGTCCTTACAAATCCAATACTTATAAGATAGGAATGAAGTCTTTCATACCAGGCTCGGGGTGCTTGTTTCAATCCATACAGGGCTTTGTATAGTCTACATACCATGTCCCTTTTTTCTGGATCATCAAACCCTTCTGGTTGTTCAATGCATACCTCTTCTTCAAGTATTCCATTTAGGAATACAAACTTGACATCTATTTGATATACCTTGAATCATTTACATGTAGCATAAGTAAGTAATATTCTCACTCCTTCTAGCCTATCAACAGGTGCAAAGGTCTCTCCATAGTCAATTCCTTCTTCTTGTGCATACCCCTTGCATACTAGTCTTGCTTTATTTCTGGTGACTTCCCCATTCTCATTTAGTTTATTCCTGAATATCTATTTTGTACCGATGACATTCTTGTCATTTGGTCTTGGTACAAGTGTCCATGTATTTTTTTTCTCTATCTGCTAAATCTCCTCATTCATAGCACTTATCCATTCATCATTATCTAGTGCAACATTAATAGATTTGGGCTCATAATCACGAATAATGCATCTTGTATTTAGAGACTTACTTCTGGTTCTCATACCAGCCTTTTTATCTCCTATGATCTGATTCTATGGATGGTTCCTTCTGACATATCTTGCAAGTATAGGTTTGACTCTTTGTTTATCAGCTTGATCATCATTTTATTCTTCATTCTGTTCTCCATCACTTTGTGCATCATCTTGAGAAATATTTTTATCATCGATATTTGCAGCCTGATGCTCAGGTGCAATGATCTGTTGCTTGTGAGCTCTTCATTGTTGGTCGGATAGAGTGTCAGGTTCCTCATTGTAAGAAAACCTATTGTAGTCTTGTAGTTCTTTAGTGCTTTCCTTTTCATTCTTCTCTGCAAATTCATCTATCTTCACATTTGCACTTTCAACAATTTTGTTAGAGGCCTTATTTAGACATTTATAAGCCTTGCTCTTGGTAGAATACCCTAAAAAGATTCCTTAATCACTCTTGGACTCAATTTTTCCATTTCTATCATCTTTTAAGATATAACACTGATTTCCAAATTTTTTGAAATAACTTACATTGGGTGTGTATCTATACCAAAGCTCATAAGGTGTCTTTTTGGTGTCTTTCTTCAATTGTACTCTGTTCAATGTATAAACAGCAGTACTGACAGCTTCTCTCTAGAAGATTTGGGTGATGCCTTTCTCTATCATCAGTGTCCTTGCACAATCAACTATGGATCTATTCCTTCTTTCATAAATTCCATTTTGCTGTGGTGTACTTGGTGCAGAGACTTGTCTTCTGATTCCATGCTCATTACAAAGGTTAGTGAATACATTTGAAATAAATTTCCCTCCCCTATCTGACCTTAAGCATTTTAAATCTTTACCGCTTTTTTTCTCAGCCATTGCCTTATACCATTTAAACATCTTAAATGCTTCTGATTTATCTTTTAGAAACATGACTATTATCGTTCTAGAGTAATCATCAACAAAAACAATAAAATATCTATCTCCATAATAACTCTCTGTCCTCATAGATCCACATAAATAAGTATGGACTAATTCTAGAATGACATTAGATGTATTGGTTTTTCTTTTGAAACTAGAATTTGTCATCTTACCTTTTTGACAATTCTTACACATGATGTTGTCGGGCTTGGTCATCGTCGGAAAGCCTCTAACATTTCTCTTTTTTCTAATCTTTATCATGTTTTCAAAGTTCACATGACACAATATTTTGTGCCACAACCATATGTCTTCATTTGTAGAAATCAAACAAGTGGTGTCCATATCATTCAGATAATAAGTTACCTTTTGTTTTCTCACTGGTACCAATCAGATTTCCTGATTTATTGAAGAGCTTTGCCTTCTTATTTTCAAATGCTACTTTGTGACCTGAATTATTCAATTGAGAAACACTCAATAGATTATAATTCAATCCATTTTTCCATAAATATTTTCATATTTTATCTGGTTATTCAACATTATGGTTCCTCTACCTTCAACTGGACAAGGTGTGTCATTACCCATTCTTACTGAACCACCTTTATAGTATTCAAAAGTCTTAAAATTTTGCTTATCACCAGTCATATGGAGAGTGTAGCCACTATCTATGATCTAGACATCATTTTTACTAACTTTATATATGAGTGCAGTTTCTACATATCTTTCTTCATCATCATCTGAATTATCTTTTACTCCTACAAACACCATCTCGATGTCTTCCTCAGATTCGGTGTTAGTATCATCATCTTTGCATTTTGCTAGGTAACTCCTTTTTTCCTTTGTCCTTGTAGTCTCATGAATCTCTTCTTTCTGATTGTCAGTAGATTCTGTAATCACCTCTATTAGACTTCTTTTCAAATGATCTATCATTACTTCTGTCATCGTTTCTTCTGTTAGGACATCTTGCAGCAAAGTGTCCAATCTCTTTACAATTAAAATAAACAAGTGGTAATTCACCTTTGTATTTACCTTTGCCTCTCTGCATTCTTCTAGCCATAAGTGTTTCAATTTTATCAAGATCTTCTTCTTCACTTTCACTATCACTATCTTTTCTTCATAGTTTGTTTATGACTTGATTTACTTATTCTCATAGAAGTTTTGAATGCAGACTCTATGTTTGGTAAGACACTATTATAAAAGTTATTAATCTCAAATGAAATCAGTCTTCTAATCAAATTGTCTAGAGTAATATTGCTATTTGCTACTACTCTAATTTCTTGAATGGAAGATACTCTAATAGCATAAGTAGGCAGTAGGGTTCTTAGAATTTTACTTACCACTGTATCTTCTTCTAGTGCACCTCCAACTCCTCAGATAGCATTGACTACCTCTTTGATTCTTG
Organism: Thuja plicata; assembly: GCA_018584345.1. Lineage (NCBI taxonomy): Eukaryota > Viridiplantae > Streptophyta > Pinopsida > Cupressales > Cupressaceae > Thuja > Thuja plicata. The sequence continues at coordinate 837,967 of MU225307.1, forward strand.
TGCTGTACTGAGTGATGTTTTCACCTTCTTTTGTTTTGATATCATCAAACTTTCCTTTAAGGTTTTCTGCCTTGGCTCTCAAAACATTTTTATCACCACCATGTACAAGCATCAATTTGTGCCACATCTGCTTTGCAGTCTTGTAGGTTTTTACATCTTCAAATTTAGCATCGGAGAGTGAGGAAGCAAGCTCTATCATCATACAGTTGTGCTCATGATTCTCTCTCATTTTTTTCAACTATTGGTGCTCCTGTGGGCAACACATATTCAGTATCTAAGTATTGAGTAACATCATTTCCAATACCTGATAAGTGGAGTCTTATTATGCTTTGCCATGAAGCAAAATTGTCTTTATTCAACTTGGGCACATCTCGTCTATTCATCTTTTGATCTTTATCTTAGACCTTGAAACCTTACTTTTAAGAACACAAGCTCTGATACCAATTGTTAGAATAACTAAGAGGGGGGGGGGGAGAATCAGTGGCATCAAAAATTAATCTTTAAATCAACCCTTAAAACTTATAACCACAAATTATGTCTCTAGTTATCTTCTATCTTACAAGATGAATGCCTTGAATTACTTATATCAATTTTCTACTTATCGGATTTCTTTGTAAATATCTCTTCTGTATGATTACCGACAAGCAGTTAACTATTTACCGAAACATAGTAAATGTAACGCCCCGCCAGGGAACCCAAAAGAGATTAACCTAAACATGATACTATGTTTGTTGAATAATTTTTTTTAAAGGTTTACATAAAGAGACATACATTAATGCGAAAGAAAATACCATTTATACACATGTCATACACTCACATAGATTACACGACTATAGGGTTCCATGACGTTGAATTACTTTAAGCAAAATACAACTAACAATATAACAAAAGATTCCATTTGAATAGATATAACAAATACAAATTACAAAACCATAATTACAATACTCATGGATAACCATGAAACCACCATAAACTCACATCCACTGCACATGTTGCAGGGTATGTGGTAATCACTCTAATCTACTTAACATACAATATCCAGATATGTATCACATGGGATACTCTAATAACAGATTTACAATAATGAAATTACATAATCAATAATGACGAAACATAAAGAGCTCGTCCGCAAAGAACCATCAAGCACCTGGTACAAGGACGTCGAATCTCAATGGGTAAAGAATCACTACCACCCGTCCATGTGGAACCACAGAGGTCCACCCCACCATGCTGAGGAGATAACAACATACCCCACTCGGATATGCAAAACCAATAAGGAATAACCACTAAGCAAGGGATCCTAATAGATCTCTAATCCATGTGTACTATACATCATGAAAGGTAAGAATCACTAAACCAGAGGCAATTGACAACCCTAGGAAATATAGACTGTGTACAGGAAGGTTTCATCATGTACGTCTAACCCTTAAGTTTTGTCCTAGCAATCCATATGGATTCTGGCACTTAAGTGACCATACATGGAGCCAATGACCTCTCAACCTGACAAGGCCACTAACTATGCCAGAACCCGCACCTCGTAAGGGGGCAAGCATTATCTCATCCTCCATCTTAGTCTTTACAAGAAATCAAGCATGGGTGAGGAGAAACACATCTTATTAGTTCATTTTAATATCTCTCAGTTATGCATTTAATTATCACTTATTAAGTAAACTTTACAATAAGCAATCCAGTAGTCACTTACGGACATAGAACTTATTGCAAGCCACCCCCTACTACACATCTAGGTAACCTACCCTAGGCTCACAGATACTACAAAGATCTAGCATAGGTCACAACCCAAGTATACCTAAATCCAATATCCCACACATCAGGAATGGTCACATATAGGTACACAATTAGATAACAATATCGAAAGGGTCAACATAGTCAATTTAGGATAATAAAGCCCAAAAGCACACACATCAGAGAATAAACAGTCAGCAAGTCTCTAGTACTCATACCTAGCCTCTGTAACACCCTAGGTTATCTAATGCCCCCATAATAACACATATAAGAAAAAGAGAACCACAAGGATGCATAGAACAAAAATGTCCTAAAGGACTGAAAGAAAGCACATAAGAGGATAAACATTTACAACTAACTCAGTTATAAACTTCATCCAAACAACTATGTCTATAACTTAATCTAAAATAAGTAATGTCATCTTAAATTAGATCCATCTAAAAACTACCTCTAGTAATTAAATAATCTACTCAAAATAACTATTAAATAGACCAAATTAATCTATCAAAACCTAAAGTTTCAAACTACTTCACATTACAAAAAAAACAATTGACATTAATTAAATCTCATCAATACAATTAATTAGAAATTAATACTAAAACATATTAATATATTAATTTAAACTAACATTTAATATACTAACTAAAATTAATAATAAAACACTTTATTAATTAAAATTAATAATTAACATATTAATTTAAAATTAACATTAAATATAAATTAAAACAAATATAAAATAAACTACTTTTTAACAAAAAACCAAAATTCATATAAATGAAATTTAAAAAACTAAATTTTATTAAAAAAAATTTAAAATAACTTTCTTTTAAAAATAAATGAATTAATTCATTGGGGAGGGGGAGCGTGTCCCCCCAACCCCTGTGGTTTTAAACTGCACCCCAATGCAAACAGGGGCCGCTGTCGTAGTAGCTGGCTACCCCTTGGGGTGGTTGTGCTGCCTATGGCAGCGCGGGCCCCCCTCCGGGTACGCCTAGCTGCGTAGGGCCGTGCGCACTGACATGGAGGGTGGGGATGGGGTCCCACCACCCCATCATACTGATATAAATTTTTTTTAAAAAGTAAACCTCTCCCCAAACACACGTGTTTACCAATGTGTTATTTTATTTACTTTTTTTTTTGTATATTACTTTTTTTGAATGACAATAGACTTTTCTAAAAGCATTTTATTTTATTTTATTTATTTTTTTAAAATCTAAAATAATGGAAAAAGGAAAGGAGAGTATTTTTTTTTCTTTTACCACAACAATTTCATTTTTTATTATTTTTGTCCTTCCTGGGCATTTTATTTTTTTGACTGGTGAAAAATATTATGATTGTATTTTTCCAGTGAGTGCATTTTTTTAAACTAATTAATTTTAAAAGGACTAGATTCTCATTCCCTAATTTATTTTTCCTCCTTTCTATAGTTTAGACTATAGGCAAGTTAATTTATTGATTTCTAGGAGTTCTAGGGGGAATTTTCTTGCAAAATTTTGATAGCATTTCCCTACCATGCCAAGTCTAGATAAAATATAGAAAATACAGATCTATGGGTTGTATAAATACCCAAAAAAATAGAAACTCTAATAAACCATCTAAAAGCCAGAATATTAAACATGCATCCATCCAATCATTGAAAACCTCAGATTTGCAAAACTGAAACACTATATGGAAGACAAAACCTACCTTGATTCCAATGCTAGATACTGAAGAAATGTGCCTTTGAAGAAGGTAGAAAATCTGAAAACCTCTAATCCTGATTCAACCACAAATCAGGAACCCACGAAGATCCAAGCACATGCAAACAAGAAATCACATGAATCTCCAAAACAACAAGCAACCACAACAATCCTCAATTCTTCAAAAATTCAAAAACACCAAGAGCTCTCCAAAGTACCAAAAACCATCATGACAACTCCCCAATCAATATCTAAAAAGACTCAACTTAAAATTGAAAGAAATTCCAAATTAAATAATTAAAATACCCTTTTTTGCGACAACTCAACTTTGACTCATATTATCTAGTTGAGAATTTTGAAATTGAAAATACTTTTTCAACACATTCATGCACATGTAATTAATAAAATATTAAATTAAATAAATTAAATATTTATGTCACAATAATACATGCAACCAAATATTTAATTAATCATAAAAGCATATTTACTTTAATTTTCAATTAAATACTTAATTAAATCAAAATATTTGAATATTTGAATTTAATTAATTATTTTAAATAAACATAGGATATAATTAAATATTTAATTCAACTATAATCCATTAAATCATTAGACATAGGAAATCATTCAAAACCCAATAATACACCCGAAAGTAATCACATGTAAAACAAACATACTCAAGGAAGGGGTATTCGAATTCCTGTCAACTAGACGAATTCAGATAGGATAGTCAAACTGGAACTCATCCAACATTAGGATGATTAGGCTTAGGTTAGGGTTTTAGATCTGTATTCTACCTCCCCTCTTTACCATTGAGATGAATATTTATGGGCACGCTCACTCCTGCCAATTCAAGGAAGATGATGCCCTGTACCTGCAATCCTGTCACCAAAAGAACACACATGTACATACAATATAATATCACAAACAATGATAGGGATCAGTCAAATGTGTGGATCTCACAAAGAAAGTAACTACGTCTTCATCCTCTACCACAAAAACACATCAACATATAAACAACTATACACATGCAAGTATGGGGTAAGTACATCAAAATCTGAAATCAACATGTAACAATCATCAAAATAAAATCATCACATCTATCTATGAGTATGATAAACCATAACATCATAATCACAAATCACCATCAAATAAAAGAATAATAGCTCTCATGAAAAGTAGCCTAAAAGAATTCGGCCAATCAACTGAAACCACTGCCTAAAAGAGTATGGCATCATAAATTGAAAAAAAAAAAGAGTGGGTATCACATCCACCTTCCCTAGGATTAGGCTTACTCCTAGAAGCCTGAAACAAATAGGGATGTAACTCCCATAAACATGAAGCATCCTAATGAGTCACATAAGACTCAACATGCAGATCCCATAGGACCCTTCCCTACTCTCTGGTTCGAACTGTGAGGGTCATTCTCCGCTACAAGAAACTAAAAACCAGTTGCAGGTCCTCTACCTATAGACTCAATCATAGGAGGGTGATAATCCAAGGCTACATATACTCCATAAAATCTACCTACATTCCCAACTGTAGGTTCGGAAGTCACATGTCTCTATTCAGTAAACTGAGAAGCACGCTGTGGACAATTCACTGTGATATGCCCAAACTGCCCACATGTGAAGAAAGCCCCTCCACTACCACCTCCTCTAAATGAAGGTGCACTAGACTACTGAAAACCATCTCTACTGATACTCTGCTGCGTGCTCTACGTAGGCTTACTAAACTGATTGCGCTTGGCACACTAACCACCATGAGAATCCCTAGAGCGTGTACCACCCCTCTGACTATGTGGAGGAGACACCTTCTACTGCGAGTTTTGATTACCCGCAAAGGAACTATGGGGTTCCTTGAGGTTCCCAGTCCCTTGAGACTGATTACCTCTAACCTTAGAACTAGATGCACCACCTGTAGGAGCACCCGACCAACCTCCATGGCCTAATGCCAAGTTAGCCTCTGCAAGAGTGGCTTTAGTAACCGCAGCTCACAGGTTAGTAGGATCAAAGAGATTTATGTCCCCTATGATGTGGGCATTAAGCCCTCACACAAAGTGTTGTACCATCAGTGCGGAGTCTTGGCTATATCAAGCGTAATTCTTGAGCTCATAAAAATGATGCTCATACTGCTCTACAGTCAATGTTAGCTGCCTCAAATTATGAAACTCATCGGCCCTTTGTTGTCTCCACTAATCAGAAAGGAACCTCTCTTTAAAGTTCTCAAGAAAGAGTTCCCATGTAACAGTGTCCATATGAAGACCTAGCTTCGATCTTCCACCAAATAGCCAAAAAATGTGACAACTGCATCACGACATATCTTGATTTAGTATTGATACTAAAGGGGAGCATCATGAATACCCTATCTAGGGCTATTAGCCAAGTCTCTACCTACAAACCAGATTCTTATCCATTGAAAGGGATAGGCCTCCCTCTCAACAGGTCCCTCATGTGGTTCACTGCAACCACCACCGGGTCCACTGTAATAGTCCTCCTACAAGGGCTCCTAGATCTCTCCCTCTATCTCTCCTCCTGATGAGAGTGATGAGATACATCTTGCTCCACTCTAGCTCTCTTAGGAAGATGATCTAGGATAACCTAAAGTATCTGTCTAGTATCCAATCCCCCAGACTCATCCTGACCCTCTCTCCTCTGCTCATCCCTATCCTACTACTGACTAACCTCCTTCCTAACACTCTTAGAGGGGCTAGGATGCCTACCTCTCCCATAGGCACTAGAAAAACCTCTTCCATGGGCACTAGACCCACCTCTGCCACAACCTCTAGCAGCTCTTGTTTCAGGCATGATACCTGAAACAAATAGAGATAGATACAAAACTCACCACATAGCTCGAATCATAAACTAAAGAATGAATATAACCATAAAGCAATAATCTAAAAATAAAAGTTTTGTACGTCTATGTTTTAGTTTCAAGTTCAATCTAGACACAACCTAATGAGTGTACAATTCCCAAAGTTCCCAGTGTAGAAACTAGGGCTCTAATACCAGATGTACCACCTCGCTAGGGAACCCAAGAGAGATTAACCTAAATATGAAACTATGTTTGATGAATAATTTTTTTTAAAGGTTTACATAAAGAGACATACATTAATGTAGAAGCAAACACCGTTTATACACATGTCATACACTCACATAGATTACACGACTCAAGGGTTCCATGACATTGAATTACTTTAAGAAAAACATAACTAACAATATAACAAAAGATTCCATTTGAATAGATATAAAAAGTACAACTTATAAAACCATAATTATAGTCCTCATGGATAACCATGAAACCACCATAAACTCACATCCACTGCACATGTCGTAGGGTATGTGATAATCACTCTAATCTACTTAATATACAATATCTAGATTAGGTATCACATGCGATACTCTAATACAAGATTTACAATAATGAAATTACATAATCAATAATGACGAAACATTAAGAGCTCATCTGCAAAGAACCATCAAGCACCTGGTATAAGGACATCGAATCTTAATGGGTAAAGAATCACTACCACACGTCTGTGTGGAACCACAAAGGTCCACCCCACCGTGCTAAGGAGATAACAACAGACCCCACTCGGATATCCAAAACCAATAAGGAATAACCACTAAGAAATGGATCCTAATAGCTCTCTAATCTAGGTGTACTATACATCATGAAAGGTAAGACTCACTAAACCAGAGGCAATTGACAACCATAGGAAATCTAGACTGTGTAAAGGAAGGTTTCATCATGTACGTCTAACCCTTAAGTTTTATCCTAGAAATACATATGGATTTCAAAACTTAAGCGACCATACACGGAGCCAATGACCTCTCAACTTGACAAGACCACTAACTATGCCAGAACCCACACCTCGTAAAGGGGCAAGCATTATCCCATCCTCCATCTTAGTCCTTACAAGCACTCAAGTATGGGTGAGGAGAAACACATCTTATTAGTTTATTTTAATATCTCTCAGTTATGCATTTAATTATCACTTATTAAGTAAACTTTACAATAAGAAATCCAGTAGTCACTTACAAACATGGAACTTATTGCAAGCCACCCCCTACTACACATCTAGGTAACCTACCCTAGGCTCGCAGATCCTACAAAGATCTAGCATAGGTCATAACCCAAGTATACCCAAATCTAGTATCCCACACATCAGGAATGGTCACATATAGGTACACAATCAGATAACAATATCGAAAGGGTCAACATAGTCACTTTAGGATAATAAAGCCCAAAAGCACACACACCAGAGAATAAACAGTCAACAAGTCTCTAGGACTCATACCCAGCCTCTGTAACACCCTAGGTCATCTAATGCCCCCATAATAACACATATAAGCAAAAGAGGACCATAAGGATGCATAGAACAAAAACATCCTAAAGGACTGAAAGAAAGCGCATAAGCGGATAAACTTTTACAAATAACTCAGTTATAAACTTCATCCAAACAACTATGTCTATATCTTAATCTGAAATAAGTAATGTCATCTTAAATTAGATCCATCTAAAAACTACCTCTAGTAATTAAATAATCTAATCAAAATAACTATTAAATAGACCAAATTAATCTATCAAAACCTAAAGTCTCAAACTACTTTAGATTACAAAAAACAATTGACATTAATTAAATCTAATCAATACAATTAATTAGAAATTAATACTAAAACATATTAATATATTAATTTAAACTAACATTTAATATACTAACTAAAATTAATAATAAAACACTTTATTAATTAAAATTAATAATTAACATATTAATTTAAAATTAACATTAAATATAAATTAAAACAAATATAAAATAAACTACTTTTTAACAAAAAACTGAAATTCATATAAATGAAATTTAAAAAACTAAATTTTATTAAAACAAATTTAAAATAGCTTTCTTTAAAAAAAATGAATTAATTCATTGGGGAGGGGTAGCGGGTCCCCCCCAACCCCTGCGGTTTTAAACCGCACCCCAATGCAAAGGGCTCATTGCCATAGCAGTTGGCTACTCCTTGGGGTGGCTGTGCTGCCTATGGCAGCACGGGCCCCCCCTTGGGGTACGCCCAGCTGCTTAGGGCTGTGCGCACTGACATGGGGGGTGGGGATGGGGTCCCACTGCCCCATCATACTTATATAATTTTTTAAAAAAAAAAGTCAACTTCTCCCCAAACACACGCGTTTACTAGTGTGTTGTTTTATTTACTTTTTTTTTGTATATTACTTTTTTTGAATGACAATCGACTTTTATAAAAACATTTTATTTTATTTATTTATTTTTTTAAAATCCAAAATTATGGAAAAAAGAAAGGAGAGTATATATATTTTCTTTTACCACAACAATTTCATCTTTTATTGTTTTTGTCCTTGCTGGGCATTTTATTTTTTTGATTGGTGAAAAATATTATGATTGTATTTTTCCAGCGAGTGCATTTTTTTCCAACTAATTAATTTTAAAATGAATAGATTCTCATTCCCTAATTTATTTTTCCTCCCTTCTATAGTTTAGACTATAGGCAAGTTAATTTATTGATTTCTAGGAGTTCTAGGGGGAATTTTCTCATGAAATTTTGACAGCATTTCCCTACCATGCCAAGTCTAGATAAAATATAGATCTATGGGTTTTCTAAATACCCAAAAAATAGAAACTCTAATAAACCATCTAAAAGCCAGAATATTAAACATGCATCCATCCAATCATTGAAAACCTCAGATTTGCAAAACTGAAACAATATATGGAAGACAAAACCTACCTTGATTCCAATGCTAGATACTGAAGAAATGTGCCTTTGAAGAAGGTAGAAAATCTGAAAACGTTTAATCCCGATTCAACCACAAATCAGAAACCCATGAAGATCCAAGCACATGCAAGCAAAAAATCACATGAATCTCCAAAACAACAAGCAACCACAACAATCCTCAATTCTTCAAAAATCCAAAAACACCAAGAGCTTTCCAAAATGCCAAAAATCCTCATGACAACTCCCCAATCAATCCCTAAAAATACTCAACTTAAAATTGAAAGAAATTTCAAATTAAATAATTAAAATACCCTTTTTTGCGACAACTCAACTTTGACTCCTATTATCTAGTTGAGAATTTTTTATTTGAAAATACTTTTTCAACACATTCATGCACATGTAATTAATAAAATATTAAATTAAATATTTATGTCACAATAATACATGCAACCAAATATTTAATCATTTGATTAATCATAAAAGTATATTTACTTTAATTTTTAATTAAATACTTAATTAAATTAAAATATTAAAATATTTGAATTTAATTAATTATTTGAATTAAACATAGGATATAATTAAATGTTTAATTCAACTATAAACAATTAAATCATTAAACATAGGAAATCACTCAAAACCCAATAATACACCCGAAAACAATCACATGCAAAACAAACATACTCAAGGAAGGGGTATTCGAATTCCTGTCAACTAGATGAATTTGGATAGGGTAGTCAAACTGAAACTCATCCAATATTAGGATGATTAGGATTAGGTTAGGGTTTTATATGTGTATGCTACCTCCCCTCTTTACCATTGAGATGAATATTTATGGGCACGCTCACTCTTGCCAATTCAGGGAAGACGATGCCCTGTACCTGCAATCCTGTCACCAAAAGAAAACGCATGTACATACAATATAATATCACAAAAAATGATAGGGATTAGTCAAACGTGTGGATCTCGCAAAGCAAGTGACTATGTCTCCGTCCTTTACCACATCAACACATCAACAAGTACATTAACATATAAACAACCATACACATGCAAGTATGGGGTAAGTACATCAAAATCTGAAATCAACATGTAACAAGCATCATAATAAAATCATCACATCTATCTATGCATATGATAAACCATAACATCATAATCACAAATCACCATCAACTGAAAGAATAATAGCTCTCATGAAAAGTAGCCTAAAAGAATTTGGCCAATCAACTAAAACTATTGCCTAAAAGAGTATGACATCATAAGCTGAAAACAAAATATGAGTGGGTATTACAGTAAATATGCAGAGTATACCAATAAATCCAGAATTGCATATGTGAAATGTAAAATAGTAAAGTAATAAAACATAAACACATAACACATGAATTTTAACGTGGAAACCCTATTAAGGGAAAAACCACTGAGACCGATACCCCAAATTTTCACTTTTCTGAAGTGAGCTCTGTTAGGAGCCAACCCTGTAAAAGGTTACAAAACACACTGTTAGGTGTGACCTTGTTAGAGGATTTAAAAGATAGTTTGTCACCTAGTATCTGGAATCTAATGCTACCATCCTTGATCAACACACTCACTTGGCCTATCAATAGGTATCAGGCATAACCAATGCTACATTTATGATCAAAATTTTAGATACTCCTTGGGATGTATCTCAATTGTAAAAGACCTTTAAGTCATGCTTGATTAAGAGACTTGATGTTTCAATGGTTAAACTGAAACACTAATGATCTGTTCATACATACAACTCAATTTTAGATTTTTAGATCTATTGTAAGTCCATTACCTCTTTGATCAATATAATCAATTCTATACCTTTTCTCCACACTGTTCAGCTCTATAATGTTGTCTCACTGTGCGTCGGTGTCTGCAAAATCTAGCTCTTTCTCTATCTCGTTGATTAGGACTGAATGAAGACTTTCTTCTGTTTCAGATTTTCTTTAGCATCTTTCCTCTTCTCTTTTTCACCTTTTACAATTCCCATTTGTAATGAATTGGGCTTGTCTCTATATAGACATGATTTCCCCTTTTCTTGGCTTTCTTGATTCTTGGCATGATCCACAATTCTCACAAATAGATTTAAAGAAAACTCATGTTTTATCTCTAAGAGATCTTGTTTGCAACTGGACAAATCAGCTTTAAATCAATTAATTATTTCTGGCTATATCTGGATGATTAAAACAATGATAAGTATCCGTTAAGTCTATTTATAGCTCTTGACAGATAAGCATTTTTTAATTTTTAAACTCTCTATTCTGTTGGTCAACACTTCAATTAGTCATCAGTGATACTTGACTATTCCATCAGTGTGACTTTAGTTGTCATCGGGATCTCCGTCCTTGTCTTTTCCGTCGAGCAACACTGAAATTTTTTTCCGTCGAGTTGCTCCGTGTTTTGCTCATCGGACAATACTATAACTTTGCTCGTCGATAATGTTGTGCATTAGCTCATCAGATAATACTGTGACTCTGCTCTTTTATTTTGACCATTGGCATGCACTCCATCGGTGTATACACTCACTTAGTGAATACTTGACTTATATGCATTACTAATAGCCTAACCTTTGATTCATTGGTTCTTTGAAGTCTTTGGCAGTATTTCCATGACCATACAGATTATATCAAGTTGACATCAATGACAAGACAATATATTAACTGATTTAATGCCTTGCATGATCATCAACTTAACATCTTCAAACATTCAATCAGTTACATGTCATCACTGCCTTGATGTTGTTTCAAGTTTATTTGAATCTGCAAGAATTGTTACTTCTACCCCATTGCGTGGGAATTTGATATATTGGTGATAAGTAGATGGCACTGCTTGTATTTTATCTATCCATGGTCTCCCTGGTAATATGTTATAGGTTAATGGTAGATCAAGAACTTGAAAAATCACATCTCATTCTATTGGTCCTATTGTTATTGGTAAAAAAAATAGGCCTTTGGATGACCTTTCCCCCTCATCATATGCCTTGATTGGTATTTTACTCCTTAAATAAATTATGTGTTCTAAAATTCCCACTGCTTTGACCAGATTGAGAGTGCATATATTCAAACCCGCACCTCCATCTATCAAAACTTGTTTTACACAATGTTTTTGGATCAAAACTTCAATGTGTAGGGGCTTATTATGGGGATGAGTCAAAGATTTGTCATCCTCTTATGAAAAAGAGAGGTAATGTGGAGCTGATATGTGATTGACCATTGCTTGGAATTTGTCTATATCTATGTCCTTTGGAACATTAGCTATATGTAGGGATTGTTCAAGAACTTCCCTATGCACTGAAGAGATTTTTAATAAAATCAAATATAAAAATTTTAGCCAAGGTTCTTTGAAATTGGTCCACCAAGTTGTAGTTAGAGGATGGTGTAGGAACCGTTTATCTTGATGTTTCTAGTTTTGGAATTGTGATAATAGGTGGTTTGGATGATGTTTCATGTTTGGATGAGGAATTCACCCCTTTAACTGTGATCTGCGCTTGGCTTCGTGTTACAAAATTTGAGTGTGCCAAATTTTCCTTGACACCTTTGATAATGATCACATTGATTGATTCAATTTTTATATCCAACATGTTGATCACATTATCATTGTGAGAATAGGTGTAGTTAACTTCATTTCCTTTTTATTTAGAGACTTCTCCTTTGTCATAATTGGGAAATGGTTTATTAAAGGCCATGTGATCTTCATTAGATGTGTGCACTTCTTCTTTGATCTTGTCTCCATAAATGATATCTTGTATGACATGCTTGAGTTTGACAGAGTCATTGGTCTTGTGTCCTTTTTTTTTTGTGGAAATCACAATAGGCATTATCGTTCCACCATCTTGGCTTTACTTCTGGTTCCCATGGTTTTGAATCTAATAAAGTAATAATTTTATTATCCAAGAGAGTCTTCAAAACCATCTCAAGAGATTCTCCCAATGGCATAAATGTCCTCTTAGGGCTAGACACCCATGAATTATTCTTGTTGGTATTAGTGTTTATTCATGGTATTGTTGTTATTGCTTTAGCCTCTTTGCTTGCTTGTAGACTATTTGTAAGACTAAACACCGCTAGTTTAACATTCACATTTGAGGCTTCCACCACTCCATCATTAACAACATTTTTATTCTCATTCCACCATTTAGTCTTGTTTTTATAATTGTTGGAGGATTTTTTGTCATTAGAAAGTGTGATTTCTCATTTTTTTACCATAACCTCTTCAACATGAATAGCGTTCTAATCATTCTGTCAAAACTGGGAGAACCTTGAATTTGTAGGACATAGTTCATTTCAGGTACTAAGTTATTTATGAAGATATCCATCTTCTCCAATTTAGGTATTTTTTGGGAGTACCTTGCAAATATTTTCCTCCATCATTGCAAGAAGTGTGTGAAGGATTCACCTGTTCATTATTTAGTATTACAAAGATCCATCATGGTAACATTGTGTTGTATGTTATAGGAGTAGCGTTGGAAAAATATCTGAATCAATTCTTCAAATGTTTGAATACTAGGTGTGAGTTTGGAAAACCATTCCATGGCTTGTCCTCCTAAACTTTCTGGAAATAGTCTCATCAATTACGTTAGTTTGTGCATAAATTCTATACTCAATGTGCAAAATTATCTCACATGATCATGAGTATCCATTTCTCCCATATATTTGTCATACTTTGGTATTGCTGTGTCTGGTGGAAAAGGCATCATTTGCAAGTTCTTATTGAATGTGAATGGACATATGCTTTCCAATGAGTATTTCTTTATGGTTTTATTCTTCTCTTTTTTAAGCCCTGTGAGTTCTATTTGCATTTGATATAATAGTTTAGAGAGAATTGATATGGGTGTTTTTACCTCTTCATCTTTCAATTATTCGACATCATAATCTTTAGGAAGTTTAACCCCAAGAGAATCTAGGTGAAGAAAATATATTTCCTTGTCTTCTTCAATGATTTTTTCCAAGGTCTTTTGAAACTTCTGACTTTGTTTAAGTTTATTGTATTCTTCTTTCGACACTTCTTCCTCACTATCCAAGTCAAATGAAGGTCGATCATGATTTATTTCTTCTTGAATTTCTCTTTCATCTTGGTTATCATCTTGATCATATTCATCAAAGGCAATACTCCATTCTTGATTAGGTACATCCATCTCGGGTGAGTCTTGATCAAAGAGAGGGCTTGTTTGGGATGTCTCTCGTTGTTGAAATTTTAGCAATCTTAGAGGTCTTTCTAAATCATTAGCAAGATATTATTTGCTTCTTGTGTTAACCATGAAAGTGGGATATAAATATCATCAAGAGTGTTCTAATAGTGCCAAAAGGATATCCAAAATTGTCCAAATGTGTTTGTCCAAGGTTTGGTGAAAGTGAGTTTTGTGTTTCAAAGTGATTGATTCCAGCATCAAAGGGTTAGAATGCCCTGATAGTGTGTTGGGAATCAAGAAGACTTGTTTAATAAAGTGACAACATGATTTGGGATCAATTGTGATAACCCTAAATAAAATGCAAGGTAAACTTTCAATTTGACTGAGAAACGGCTCCAAGTGGACCAACAAGAACAACAAGTTATGAATGACAAGCAAAAAGGGTACCTTAAAAATGCAAAGTTTATGATTCTGACACATGTCCAAGTGTTCTCTGTCCCAGATGTGATCCTGAATTTTATGGATGTGATCTTGTTCTTTCTAAATATGATCTTATTCCCCAGATATGAGCCAAGATTTACCAAATATGATTTTTTTCATGGGATGTGACTCTATTTTTATTAGATGTGATCCAAGACCCCTAATGAAACCTTCTGATGGAATTTTGAAGTTTTCCACTTTGTTTGTAAATCTGTGAAATGTTTTTCAATTTGAGGGTCTCTCTGATGAATTACAAAGTGTTTGAGGTAGTGAAATTGTCTGTCACTGTCAAAATATTGATTTGTTTGAGGTGATTTATTTTTTCATTAAAATTTTGATGCATCAAGCATGTTTATTTAAGAGCCAAACATACATATTCCTATACCAATGGCATAGCATGAAAATATTTTCTCGTAGACTCAGGTACACATTCAAATGATAATTAGAATATGACCATCGGCAAGCATGCAATGGCTCTATTCACGATGTCGTATTTTTCCAAATCCAAATGCAAGTGAGGGAACAAAATGATGAGTATCTTGGGGAGGTTACTATCCTCCTTGCACAAATATTATTACCTTTTGGGGATAATTTTTTATATTGATGTTCAGAGCATCAAGTTGAGAGGTTGAATCTCAAGATAAGGAGAGTTCTAAGGCCACTGGAGTATGATCCTGAGAAGGGGCATACTCATAAATTTTCATATTTCTTCTTAAAAGGGAGCGTACTCTCATTAGGCTATATGGGTGTAAAAAATCTCCTCATAAGCTACCATTCTATGTTCATGAAAGAATAAAATTTTTAGAATTCATGTGGAAGATGCTCTGGTTGGAAAAGGAACCCATAGCTCCAAGGAAGAAGGGGACCTTTCTTCCTCACACATATAAGTATGCAAGGTTTTCTATTGGTTTTGATTCTCTTGTACCTCTCCAAATATATTTGAAAGAGGGATACCATCTATAAGATGAAGATGAAAGAGTATATGACCTTGAGGGATATATAAATTATTTTATTAAAAATATTGAGCATCAGATGAACATAAATGAGGATATTTCTCAAAATTGCATGAATTTTGATGAGGTGATGAAAAGGGGAAAGAAGTGGAACATCCTCAGGAAAATGGAAGAGGATAGGAAGAAAAAAGGACAACCCCATTTTCAAAGTGAGGAGACCCATGAAATTAAGAGGATGGAATTTTTTTTGAAAGAGTTTGAAAATTTATTTGGAAAGGACACAAGTGATTTACCATCAGAGGCTAAGCCTCCTCCTAAAAAAAATAAAAAATTGATTATTCGCGATTCATCAGATTTAGAAGTGGCACCTAGTTCCCCTCTAAATAAGAAGAAAAAAAGGGATGAGGTTGTACCTATTGTATCCTATGATGATTCTAAAGGAGAAGGAGATACATAAGAGGATTCCAGTGCACTTAAGGCTCTTGGAAATGATGAATAAGTAAATAATCCTGAATATCCCCTAGTATTCCAAGAGGAAGTGCATGGTCACAAAGCTCAACTCCAGAAGGAGGAACAATCAAATGAATTTGTTAATGAAAGAGATTCTATATCAAATAGGTTCCTAGAGGATGAAAATTTTATTGAATCTCAAGAATTAAGGACTTTTGGATTCAAATGAAAATGAGGGATTTCAAGGAAAATAAACAACTAAATTTATTGGGGGTTGATAAGTCCCAACATGAGGAAATTATCAACCAAACCTTCAAGGAAATGAAATTAGATGAAGTCAACATTACTCCCGATGAAGCTAGGAAAATGATTTTGAAAAGTAACATGTAATTGTTCCAGTTTTATCTTTGAAGAATTTTATTTCACTTGATCAAGTTAGAAAGCAAGATAACCACACATTTGTGGAAAAAATTGATATAGATGAGAAAATAAGTAGGCTAGGATACAATCCAAAAAATGAGGTTCTCGCTACATGGGTTAGCTTTAAAGGCCCCCACAAACCCAAACTTCTTAACATTGTCAAAGGAAATGATGGAATGGTCATGGTTCAAACTATAAAAGATACTTCCCCACTGCAGGTATCAGAAACAAAGCTTATGCATAGAGCCACGTGTAACAAAGATCAAGTAAAACACATGCATGAACAAATTGAATAGGCTCACATGAGGGAAACAAAGCTAAACATAGTTGTAAATGAGTTGCATATAGAAAAGGCCAATCTTCAAAAAAAATTAAGGGAATTAAAAGGTGATCACAATAAATTTCTTGTATTGCACATGGAGGCTCCTTCCAAACCTATTGATTTTGTATAGATGATAAGGACCGGAGAGAAGGAAAAGAGAAATATGAAAAAGAAATCAAGGAACTGAAAGATGTCAATCATGAACTCACATAGGAAATTACAAAAGAGGTGTTTAATACTCTTGAACAAGTGCTAACCCATAGGGTTGAATTGGTGATGAGTAAATGCAAAGAGTTTTATAATTGTTATCACATATTATTGGATATGCTACAAACATTCCACAAACACAGGTCATGATTAGAGGATCTTTACAAAATATAGAAACCCTCATATTATGACCTTACAAGACTATGTGAAGTTACTCAAAGGGATCCAAATGCACCCACAAAGATAAAGGAAATAGAAGAAATGATTAGTGTTATCTAGGAGGAACTTAAGTACATAGATGTGGAGGAGAAAAGGATAAATGAGAAAATATCTCCTCTCCATATAATAAAACACTGGTCAATCCCTAAATTCATTGACAAGGAAGGTCACATTAAAGGAATTGAAGAGTGGAAAATTGAGTATAAGGAAATGGTTCCTAGAATCATTTCACATCTAAAGGAAGACAATGATTTGAAAATACAGAATTTCAACATGTTCTTAGATAGAGAAATTTTTCTTGACCATAGGTTTTCAAAATTCATGCTATAAATCAGTGCCATAGCGAACAATAAATAGAAATATCATGTACTTATCATGCTAGATATACTCTGATATGATTGGTATATGCATGTGCAGATTGCAGAATGGGTTGAGGAGTACTTGCAACCTATTGAAAGAAAGTTTTGAGAGGGAGAATAGATAAGAAATGACAAGGTGAAGGTTGGTGATGATGTGCTGGAAGAGTTAGAGTTACCAAATGGTTACATGTGCCCTTATTTTACTATGATGATTATCAAATATTTGTCTTATTTTTCTCTTGTTCCATTGTGTTTCTCATGGTTTTAGTTAAGAAATTATTATGATGGTAATTATAGTTATGAAGGGGTGTAATATAAATAGTATGAAGCTTGTAACTTCTCCTCAATTTTTATAAAGGAGAAACCAAGACCGTAGTAAATTGGCACTAGGAGATATAGATCAAAATATAGGAGATACATGCATCAAAGATTTGTACTCAATTATGTGAAGATAATATAAAGATTCAATTTATTTCTCTACAATTGTGGTTTTGAAAAATTTCTTTCGAATCAATTTTTTGTGATTTTCAATTTAAGGAATTGAAAACTATTTTAAATTTTTTTGAAAAGGATGATTTATTATCACATTAATTTGAAAAATCAAGAATCATTTGAGAAGTGTTGTCCTTGTGCTTCTTGTGTGATTGTCCTACTATTTGAACTAATAAGTCATCCCCTGCAGACTCAATTTTAGTTGTCACTTCCTCCTTGGTTCTCTCAAAGTTGTCAATACCCAAATAATATTGAAGATAACCCAAAAATTAAAAAACCCCTTGTTTCCATTGTATTTTTTTTGTTTTGTAGGTACAGAAAAGAGGAGCCGCGAAACAACGAAGATATCACTATTTTGCAGGGATAATAATACGGGGTTGCAAAATAGAGAAATTATTATTTTGGGTGTTAACACCTCTCATACTAGCATGAAAATATACTTATACATCCACATCACATAATTTAACCACTACTATTTATACACAATATTTAACCCCATCCTTGAAAGAGAGATATTGAACAAACAATATACATTATAGTCAAAACTTGCAAAGACGAATTCAAAACAAGATAAGTTCTATCTTTTATTGAAAATGGGGCTCTTCGATGAAACAATGAATATATAACAAATTATTAACTGATATAGCAATTTGAATATCAAGAATTATTTGAAAACAACAATCAACTTGTAATGGGCATTTCCCTAATTTTGAATGCATAGAGGGCATTTCCCTGATTTTATATACATGCCAATGTAAAGTCTCATTCATGTTCATAGAGGGCATTGCCCTGATTTCAAATGCATGAAAATATAAAGCTTTTAGAGTGCACCATTAAAATTTATGCAGTAGAATCAGTAATGTTGAGGGAATGCTATCCATCCTCCATGGTGCCAATTTGTTCAATAGATGACCTTATAGCACCTTTAGATTTGGTTTTGAACCCATTGACATCATCAATGACATGATTTTTTGTCAACCAATGTACTTGCACATTTGGATCACCATGTGAGACCAACATTGTTGGAAAGTGACAATGCGAGCAATTGTTATTTTTGTCATTGATGTCAAACCTTTACTGGTGAGACTATTGCTATCTATTTTAGTACCATATCTATTGTTGATGAAGAAGATTTAACAAGAAGACCAAGTGAATGGTTGAGTTAAGGCAATTCAAAGGGTACTTGATAAGTTGGCACTCTGGCAAAGTAATTAGTTGTTTATCTTTCAAAGATAATTTTTTTGGCTTTTCTGTGCCGAGCAAGTTTGGCTTGTGCTGAGTAAAGTTTCTTGTGACAAGCAAAAAGTTGCTCAATGCCGAGCACCATTGAAATTGCCAAGTGGAAACAGTGATGTTGGCCAACTTACAATAATTGGATTAATGATGAGATTTGAGATCTTTGGCCGACTTAGTTGATTTTATTGGGATATGTAATGTTAATTAAAGATTGATCCATGTCATTTTAATGTATGGGTAACCGTAACTAATGCATGGTTCAAGATTTAATTAGAGACTACTTTGGAGAAGTAAATGTAATGCAGAGATGGAATGATCCGTTGGATCTGACCTAACTTAAGATCTACGATCTTGTTTAAGTGGAAAAATATTTATCTAACCTAGACAGAGAGGTATATGATAACCTCAGGGGTTATTCATTGAGTGTGGAAGAGTGGATGTGTATGCGAAAGGTTTGCATAGTTTATTTACTGTTTAGCATGATCTAGTAGAAAAGGCAAAAGGCAGAAGTAGAAAGTTGCATGTGTGATTGCTTGATGGATTTCCATGCAGATCAGAAGATTGAAATGACAATGTAGGCTATCCCGTAAGTTAAAATCAGAGCTGTAATTGGATATGAATTTGCAAAGTAAGTTGTATGTACCAGATCACAAACTGCTGATTACTTTCTTACCATTGTATCAATTAAATCCTTTAACAAGGTTGACTTAATAGTCATTTGTATAAATCCTATAACAAGGTGACATTCAGATTGGAATTTTATAATTCCTCTAACAAGGCCACTCCTAACAGGGTGATTAAATCCTTTAACCAGGTCACACCTAGCAGTGTGTTATTGTAACCTTTCACAGGGTTGGCTCCTCACAGGGCATCACTTCAGAAGAGTGAAAACT
>MU225307.1:869026-891447 GCA_018584345.1 Thuja plicata
TGACACACACACACACACACACACACACACACACACACACACACACACACACACACACACACACACACACACACATACACAAACACACACACACACACACAAGTTATATGTGATTATATTTGCATGATTATGGATATTGTTTATAGTGTATATTTTGGGGCTAAGGTAAAGTATAGTGTTGTTAATAATTAAATATTACTTAATGAGAGGTTTAATATTCCTAATTACTAATTATTAATAATATGGAAAGGTTATATATTACTTATATATTCTATGCCACATATTATGATAATAATAAATATGTGTATTAATGATTATAAAGTATTCATTATAAGTTATATTTATGTGCTATATATTTGTGAGTTTATAATTATATTGAGTTATTTAATTATGCCCATTAGTTAAGAGATAGTTGAGGGTTGGTTACATTTGGGAAATATATTTATATGGATTCTCATTTTATTTTGAGGGGGGAGATTGCATGAAACATTTAAGAGAGCTTGGTTATACTTTCATGGATATTTTGGAGAAAAACTTATGATATGTGAGGGAGAGTTTGTGAGTACAATTCTTTAAGGATTCATAAGTTTCCTTTCTTTTGGGGAGAGAGCTATATATGAGAGTTTCAAGGGTTGAGAGGGAATTTTTTTTTTATAATTAGTTATTCTTCTTCCATGGATATTTCTGAAAGTGGGGAGGGTTTGAATGATGCATCTCAAGTTTGGATTTTTCTTCCTCTTTTATCTCCTTCCTCCTTTGGTTGAATCTTTGTAGGACTTGAGGTATGAATTGAATTTCTTGGCTGAATTATTTATCTGATATATTATGGATCTATTTATATTTTCTCATGATGTATTATATCTTTAATTTCCATTCCTATAGTTATTTAAAAGTTTTGAGTTCTTTTTGTAAAAAATGCCTTGTATTTTCCTAGGGTTTTTAGCAACCCTTTTTTGGAGATATGTTATTTAATTAATCTAAATTTAGTCTAGGTATTTTCTTTTCTGATGTTATGGAAGATAAATTCAGAGATCACAAATGGGTATCTCTTAGATTTACTTTCTAGGCTTGAATTAATGCCCTATTATAGACATTTTGTCAGACTATTCCTGTCCATCCTTTGTTCTAATTTTTCTGTCAAATGTATTCATATGGTACTGGCTGGTATGATCATGTAAAAATATAAATTTGATATTAGAGATGGTCCTCTATCTTATCTTTCATTTTCTATTATTTTTTATTATTTTTATTATGTTTTGTGAAAATTAAAACCTTTTTAGTGAAGGCAAGTCTGATCCCTAACTAGGGTTTTTTGTTTTAGAACATAAGACATAACACTCTTTCCTACCATTGGATCTTCATAAAAACTAGATTTAAAGTCTGTAATGTTGTTTTATTGAGTCTAAACAAAGCAATTTTTTTTTTTTGGAAATTATGAATTACTGTTTAGTGATGACTATTCTTGGCATTTAACCTTTGTTTGATATAAACCATTTTTTGGAAGTTGTCAAGTGTTAGAGGCTTGTAGGTTGATAGAGGCATTTAGGATTTTATTTTTTATTCAATCAAACCTTTATTATAATAAATATGGTTTTGATATCTTGATTGGTGCATTTTGGATGCCTTCTTATGCATTTGAGAACCCTTATGATAAGGCTAGGGTTTAGAATCATCCTATGGATGTGGGGTCACAGGAGGGTTCCTAAACCTATGTTGTGGATGCCTTGATATTGCTAACTAAGCATCCTGGATAGTATTTTGAGTAGGATAAATAGAAACCCTAGGTGGGTGGCTCACCATATATGCTAGGGCCCAAAGTGGCCTCTAGGAAATCCTATGGGTGGGTTCTTAATCAAGTGATAATCACAAAATAAACTTGGGTTATGGGTGGGTTTAAAAATAACAAAAGATAAATGATATAATGGTCCACATAGACCTGTTAGAGTACCAGGGCCATGTGTACTGCTAGGAAGGATCCTGGTTAGGGGGTACCAGGGTCCATGGTTTCTAGGAAGGATCCCAACATGAAAGGATATGTGATGACACTCACGTAGTTGGTATGCTAGAACCCTTACTCATGTATTTTGATGTTTTGGTGTTTATTCATGTGATATGTTTGTCCCTTGTCCTCGTTGGTTGTTTGGGGAAAGGATATTTCTTAAGCCTTAGATTTCCTTAGAGCTTGTGGGAACCTTGGTGATGTCTCCTAGCTTTAGGGAGTGGAACCTTGTGGTTCCAAGTGGTTGGGTGGATAATTTATTGGGGTACTTTTCATGGTCTCATGGATGATCCTTGTACATGTCCCTTTCTAGATTATTTTTTGAAGACTTTATATTCATGTATATTATTTGATGTTGAGAGGTACTGATGTATATGTATCCATGTAATTGTAAAGGAGTTGTAATTATATGACATAATGATGTGTTTTGATGTAATTCCATTTCAAAGAAATGTAAAACGGAAAGGGTATTTCTAGGAGGAAAGAAAGGGAAAAGTGAATGTGTTGTATTATTTTAGAGCATTTAAGAGATGTTGTTTCAATAATGGCATTTCTTTAAAGGATCTCTTTATGTTGATGGATAAAATGAAAATGAACCTAGAAATATTTATGCTATGATGTATCTAAGTGAATGATATAAAGGAAAGAAAATATCATCTTTTAACTTAATGTTCAAAGGAAGTATTATGAATGATGCGATGTATGGAGATACTAACTTGAATTTTATTGATCAATGACTGGTTTTATGTTTACTTAATGTGTTTAAAATGAGTGTAGAGTAATAAGACAATGCATACCTTAATGAATGTTTATCTCTACCCTAATTTTTAAATAAAACTAATATAAAGCATAGACTAGAAGAGGTTATGAATTCGATGATTAGTTTTTAAGTAATGGATTGAGTTGATAATTCAAATAATGATAGTTGATTGAATTATGTTTAACTAAGATAAGAACATTAAAATGATCATAGAATAATAAAGATCATAATTCAATGTTTATATTTATGGATGTAAATAGGTTGAGGATGTTGCTTTAGTAGCGACATTAGGGAACTTGTGAGGACCTAGGATGGTTAGTAATCTTGCATTTGAGTTTTGTAAACAAGTGTTTATTTATGTATTAGAAATGATGCATATCTCATCAGTAAAAAAAAATTACTTGCATATTTAGTAGTTATATGGATTGTTCTCTCAGGTTCCCTGGCAGGGAATTACAAAAATTCTCCTTTAGGGATCTCATTCTCATAGAGAGTATAGAAATCTTTGTCTTTTCCCAACAAAGAGCATGAATTGTTGATCTTTGGATAGAATTTGAAACCCTAGCAGCTATTCTGATTTTATTTGGAGTCAAATAGTCTAGTCTTATCCCTCTCCCTGTATCTCTCCCATGTATTTTAGTGGTACACCTTGCTTCATGATATAAAATCATCCTAAATTCATCACATTCTTGAATCATCTTACAAAATTTGCATGTCAATGATTCAAACGAGATCCTCGTCTCAGAATCCCTCTTGCAATGAATATGCCTATATGTGCCATCAATATGATATTTATTACTCTAATAACATAGTATCATCTTGGTATGCTTCTCTATGGCCCATAATTTTCCATCCCATTGATCATCCATTAGGACCTTTGTATCTAATCTCTCACCATTTCTATTTATATGGGAATACTAATACCCCCAATATTGTAGCATAAATGTCGATGAATGGCCTTTAATAAGATGATAAAAAAATAATGTAAACATTCCAAAAAATCATATTCAAAATAAATTTAAACCTATCTAGTTGACACACTTGAACTAGAAGGATCTTCACTTGTAGAACCCCTATGTAGTACAGCTAGTGATGATGGGGCCAAGAACCTTGTCAAACTTTGTTCGGACTTATCATTGGTAGGCTTCTTCGGTCTCCTGGCTGTGCCATTACTTAAATAAATTATATCTAATGAAGCCTCATCTATAGTAGTGGTGTGCTTCTTTAATTTCATGTGTTCATTTAGAGAACTGACAATATTACCACTTGCTGGCACCAAAAAAACCATTTATTACATCATGTACATTCCACTCTTACTTTTTTCTTATCCTCATAGCCTACAAGTTGTCCATCCACCACCTTGAACAAATTAGGTTCTTGTCTCTTGTTGAAATAATCTATAATGATAATTCCTTGATCAATCTCAAATCAATCTCTAATCATTATTTTCTTCTTTTCTATGCTACTTGAATGATCTTCACCAATTTCCTCCCTTAAAATGTGATGTTGATCCAGGACATTGTTTTGATATGATTGTTTATGAAGTTACGAATTGTTTTAGCTGCCATGGATACTTCTCTTGTTCCATAATAAATGCCACAAAATTTCACAATGGATCTTTATTTTAGGCTCTCCCTTTTCTAAATATACTTTGACAATAAGTTTCTCCTCCAAAAATTCTTCTATTAAACTATTCACTCTGATTCCAAGATGCCAACACATTAGGATCAAAAACTATGCTTTGTTCCACTGACTCAGATCCATCTCCAACTCTTGGATGTTTATGCATACCTTCCTCCATAATATCTCTACTGTTTTGATGGTTTGGTATACTTTCCACCATAGTTGACATGAACACTCCAACATCCACTGTGTCATGTTTCCTCTTAATTCCTAAAAGTTTTGTTGTATCTTTTCTTTTTGGTTCTTTCTTTATATTTAAAGGATGCCCAATGGCATTGATAAAATTGAATGTATATTCAATGAGTTCATCATCCATAATTTCATAATGGATGTCAGCAAGTGTACAACATTTTTGACAAATGACTATGCCAACAATAGAATTTTATTCACCAGTGACAATTACATATTCCATATTCACCATTGGATCCACCTTCATTTCAATCCACATATACCTATCAGTTAGCTAAGTAATGGATAAAATTATAATAAAAGAATTCAAACCACATGTACCTATCACATTCATTTATCAAATTTACACATTCAAGTCCAATACAAAGAATGTCAAATTTACACCTTTAGGTCCAATACAAAGAAAAATAATATTTACACATTCATGTCATAGAAAGAATAGATAAAGTTGACAAAGAAGTGGTCAATGATAAGCCTAAAGTATGGCCTAAACTAGTGAACATAATCAAGGAAGAAAAATAAGTAATCCCATATAGAGAACGTGAGGTATTTAGTTAAAGAATGATAGAAATGACTATCTAGGGAAGGGAAACAATACTATTCTCTAGAAAATTAGGAAAGTTCCCATATGCTACAATGGGTTCCCCTCCACATATCTAGAACATGCCCTGGAAATGCAGAGCATAGTTATATGAAATGGATATATTCAAATATTTTTTAAGCCTAAGATGCTATTTAAAATATATATATTCTTGTTACGAGTGGAAAATAAATATATTATGGTAAGATTTATTCCAATTTTTTTTGGGAAGGAGGAGATTGAAATTTCGTTGATTAGAGATCAGATAAGAGAGGATTTTGTCTATAAAAGGAGTAGGGAATGCAAAGTTTTATATCGAATAGAAATAGTTTATTATGAGTTTATTAAGGGAGAAGTATGGGAGGAAAATTTCACTTCGGTATATATTGCATATGTGGGGAGAACAACATTGATAATCAACTGAGAATATTGTTCAAGCTCCAAGATGATTCCCTACTATCTGCGATCAAGCAGGTCATTGGACCAATTTCATCTAGTCACTACTACAATGGAGTATTATTAGAAGGATTCCATACCATGGTAGCTGAATCCTTTGGAGCATGCTACTAGGATTCAAGGATGGTAGATGCATTGCTGCGTGATGAGTATAAACATGTTGTTTCAGTGGCTATGATGCAAATAAAAAATAGACTGTAAAAAAGGTTTTATTGCTAGAGTTTTTGATGTTGAAGCTATGGCCAAGAAGAAGAAAGTTGCTCAATCTTTGAATATTTTTCATGAAGGACTGGCCAATCTAGACATTACTCTGTTTGCCAAATTTGTGGCAAATAATGGTGATCTTTCTCTACCTCTCAGCTTGAGAGGATCAATGTAATGGATGATGGTTACCTTACCATAGCCAAATGGATGTACTAGATGGTCAAATTGTAAGGGAGCTACCCTATTAAATTAATTATCTATATAAATAAATGAAAAATTACCCATATGCTCATCAACAGTGGAGAATATTCCTTCTTAAACCCCTTTGAATGCATTAAAAATAATAAAAATAGTCCATGATCCACGTGGAGAAGATAATGTATAGCACACAAGCCATCTTATATTGCACATATGAAAATGAGTCTACTACAAGATCTATCAGCGTATACATATAAAAATGAGTTGACTGATATGAAATGCTTGGGTTTAGAGATTTAATATAAAAATGATTGTTACAACAATCCAAGAACTAAAAATTGGAAGTGGAAAAGGAACATATATAATGTTGTGCACCTGTGATAGAAATTTGTGTGTGGCTCAGGAAACTATAAATGGATTGAAACTGTAGGTCCTTCCACTTCGTTGCTGGTTTCCACGTGTTTTCAAAATTTAGAAAATAAAAATGGTTTTTCCAACTTGTTGCTTATCCATTTCCCAGAAAATTTGTTTTCAAAATTCAGATTGTTAATGATTCTTCCTGATACTTCCTACATGCTTATGGATATTTTTGAATAAAAATACCTTTGTAAAATGTATAAAGCCCCAGTATTTCCATTATATTCCCAATATATTACATCAGATTTTGGGGATATAATATCCCCCAATATGAATGCTCATGATATGATATTGCCTAGATAGTGAAGATCCCATGATGTATATATGTATATACATATAAACACACATATACATACATATATACATACATACATACATACATACATACATACATACATACATACATACATACATACATACATACATACATACATACATACACACATACATACATACATACATACATACATACATACATACATACATACATACATACATACATACATACATACACACACACATACATACATACATGCACATACATGCATGCATACATACATACATACATACATGCATACATACATACATACATACATACATACATACATATATACATACATACATACGAAAAACAAAGACACAAAGACTTGATGAAATAAGCTTATACTTTATATTATAGCTCTATTTATGTAAGTAGTTCAGATGAATGTGCATCCAAAGCCCAGAAAAGTCTTCAATAGATTGGCAACTAATCCTCTTGATATGCTCGTGGTATGTTGTGTTAGTGGCTTAATATATAGGTTGTTTCTTATTTTGCAATAAAAATTTTCTTTGAAGTCTGATGATCAAATGAATTGATGGGTGTTTGATTTATAGAAGTTAGAGATGGAGGATCAATGGAAGAGATTTCATCTTAGGATCAAGGGCTAGGAATGCTTGAGATATTATTGTGGATGGGAGATCACCTAATGTAACCATATCGTCGATACAATTGAGGAAGAGGAGGATCAAGAAGATATGAATCTGAGTTAGGATGAATTTAACCAAATCTAAGGGTTGATATTTAGTGTGAGTGTTTTCTTGGATAAGAGGGACATTGACAAGTGTTCTCTCACACATGTGAGGATAGATAGAGAACAATAACCTATAAAAAGTTTTCCCTCACACGTATTTAAGGAAATAAAAGGAAGAGAGGCCTATGAAAAGAATCCTCTCGCACGTATGCAAGGATGCATAGGAAATTAGTGTAAAAATTGTACCTCATACAATTCCATGTATCATGGTGCCTTAAATTTAGCTAAGTAAAAATATCCACCTAAGCCTCCACTTCATCTTCTTTTCTTTTCATTTCTTTTTGTCCAAATTCCTATCCACATGGACTATTTATTTAGGACACATGCACGCCAGAAAGATGTTTGTACGATGCTCACTCATCCCACAAATATACAATCTAAATCTGTCCATTGAATAATTACAAATATTATCCTTGGTAGTGTAAAACTTTGTATGGCTTGCTACTAAAATCAAGAATCCTTTGGGTTGCTTAAATTTTTTATTTCGGTTAAATTTTGGGTCTTCTTGGTCATTCTAGCAACTTGTTGGCTATTTACATAGTCTCATGGCTTGCTACTAAAATCAAGAATCCTTTGGGTTGCTTAAATTTTTTATTTCAATTAAATTTTGGGTCTTCTTGGTCATTCTAGCAACTTGTTGGCTATTTACATAGTCTCTTGAGCTTCAAGTGATCGATCTCAAAACTCTATGTTGCTAATTTTTCTGCTCTCCATTGCACACTATCCATCAACCTCACTCTTTAATCCCTTCTTATGAGATTAAACTTCTTGGAATTTGATGGGAGTTATCTTTCTACCTTGCATGCATTAACTTCCTTTGATTTTGAAGTAGCATATATAAATAGCATTATTTCTTTTATTATTTATCCATTATTGTGGTTATAGATTATTTTTCAAATCCTTGGTTGTTCGTGGAGGTGGTAACAAAAAAATGGGGGCATGACTTTGGAAGGCTTCTAAAATAATATCCCCAATAGTTTTATCATTCCTTTGTGTGCATGTTTGAAGAGGAGAATGGAGTAGTGTGGCAAAATTATTCACCATTCATTAGTTGTAACATCTCCTTTCATTCCCTTATCATTTAAAGTATTTTGTTTCAATCATTTTGTATTTCTTATTATTATTTATAGCTCATTTATAATTCTCTATAGTTATTTAGTCATGTTTGCACCTTTTTGTTATGACTGATATGCCTTGTCTGTATAGGATGCACACATTGGCATCCTACATTCAAACTTTTATCCTAGACTCACACATGTGTCTTGGATAGAGAGCTCACAAAGCATATTAGTCAATCTTGGTGATGTGCTCTTTTAGTTTCCAAAGTCTAAATATTTTTATCATTTCATATTATTAAGTTATCTTAGTATTTCTTTTTTTTTGCACCTAATTAGTTACTCTTTAATTTTAAATAACCTTCCTAGCTTACCAGAGTGTGAGTAAACTGAGGTGGCATTGATAATTTCACCCCTTTCCATTCCATCAATATTCAAGGGGGAAAATCCCCTTCTCTAAATTTTGGTGAACTCAATGTGAACTAAATCAAGTTTAGTTTCTACATCATCCTCTCCTACATCAAGCCATAGTGTATTTGAGAACTTGGTCACCATCACTCCAATATCACCTCTAAACTAGAGGACAAAAAATGTAGACTTAATATTCACACCTCTAGACTTCCCTACTGTAGGGATCCTTCCCCTCTATACATCCTTGCAAAAATCAATGAAAATATTGTTATAGGAATTATGGTTGATCCTACCTACAAATTTAATATAATCACAAAGGAGGTCATCTTCACGAATGGGATACATCAAAGAATGTACAACTAGTGCAAGGATAACATTTATACACACAATGAACTTGCTATTCCCCATATTGGTCCACCACCTTGATGATCCTTGTAGGACCCAAGGTAGTGTCAAAAATATTCATTGGCATCCCCAATTTGAACCTCTTTCATGTGAAGCTAGGAATCCCACTAATATTCTGTATGGGGGCATTCCATTGATCATTCATAAATGCTTGAAGTTATCTCACAAGGGTATTATGCTCACAATCTAGGATTTTGGGCATCAACCCTTGCTATCCCATGGGAGCTTCCTTCTTGACCATTTTTGACCTGCTCTGGTGGGACCCTTACTTTATTGGGAAGATCTATCATTTATAATAAGTATAAAACCAAAGAATTATATTATAAATTAATTTAGTCGGTAGCACCTCCAACCCCTCTCGCTTTCATTCCAAGATCTTTACCAACCTCTACTTCACAATGTGCTCCCCCTTCTGCTCCCTCTTCATTGGGGGATAAGGGAAAGCATGTTCCTCAGGGTGAACCTCTCCATATGCCAAACATCATGCAGTCTCCAATGGTGCCTCATACTCCAATGGATGCATCTATCATTGACAATGGAAAGATGCCCACACTACCAAAGTCCAAGATTTTCTCTTCTTTTGAGTTACCCATCCTTGTGGACCTCCCTTGCTCTATTACATATGTAAAGGGTAAGTAATCACCACATGCTTACTTTTCCCATTTGGTACCTATTTTTCAGCTTTTAAGGGTACCCCTTGTTCTTCCAATTTATCCTAGAGTAAAATGAGGAAGGGAAACCATGGTTGAGTCTACAGTTTCCACTTCTGTAGTACCTCCTACTCCATTTATGAGGCCCCCTCTTGTGCCAATGACAACATCAATGAACTCTTCTGTGGAGAAATATTTTATTGAGCCTTATCAGGCTTCTCTTCTTGGTCCCAATCTACATTAGAACCAACTTATGCATGAGAAAAAGCGTCAATGGTGGGAAAGGGATTTGGAATGCAAGGCCACTTTAAAGGTTAAGTGTGATTCATTGATTCTAGTGCCTTCTCTGTCTTCATATATGTGTGATCCCTCTCCAAAGAACTTTCTCCATCCACATCTTATCCCGCTCCATCTTTTGTGTTACTTCTCACTACTTTGGGGGCTATTTATGGAAAAAACCCTAAATGGGGAGAATTCTTCATCTCTTCATCTTTAGAGCTTCTTCTCATCACCTCACCTCCTTATATTATACCATTCTCCTATCCCATCAACATGTTGTATACACAGGTTGTGTCCATTACAGTCATGTGCATACTCATCTTGACCCATCTCCCAACCCTCATCACATATTTCTTGGGGTCCTTGGACCTTCTATATTTGAAAATAAATCTAGGGCACATGTCCAAATTTTGTTGTCAAAAATTAGTTCTTATGATCTCTTTGTTTGCATTCATGTTTGTAGTCAAGGATTCTCCACCTCCTCTAGTGCTGGTCATTACCCTTTTTTAGAGGTTGGGGATGTGGCTCCTCTTTCACTACCTTGAGTTGAGTGACTTGAATCCTTTGAGGTGTGCATGTTTAACTCTCTTGAGGATATTCCAACATTATCAACTATCTTTATGAGATTTCCGACCCTATCCTCAGTAGAACTATAAGATGAAAATGTCAAGGAAACTTCATCCTTGGCTCTAGCTTCCGGTGAGGTTCCTAAGGTTACCGATGGAAGTGTTCCAAGATTTGCTTGCACTTACTCAAATAAGGACTTAACTTGCCCTAGTCTACTTAGGATCCTATTTCTCTCCTAGAATCCACTAAATTCATAATTCTTCACACTCCAAGACTAGTCTAACTCCACACTAAGAGTTAGTTTCTTTGTGCTTAATCTTTAAAGCTTTCCACCATTGAAAGTACTCCTTGTCTCTATGCTTCCTTGGATGATTCCAAGCTCAAACCTTCCCAAACATTCTCACAAGTTCTAAAAAGGTCATGTTTACCTTCAAGACATCAATATGACATCCTTTCAATCCCATTTGAATGGGTCTTCTATTCCAAGGTGATCAATTTCCACCTTCACAATGCTTTCTATCCTATTAGGTCTAGTAGCTCTATTAGCCCTATCTAGAGGGTTTTTATGGATTCTTGCAAAAAAATTCCACACAACCCTAAAAAAAAACTTAGGACTCAGATACCCTTTTCCAATACCTTAAATATTTTCAAGTTTTTAACTCCACAAACCATCCGTACACTACTGTCCTAAAATGTAGGTCTTTTAGGCCTATTTTCAAGCATTGACAAAAACACATTGATTTCATGATAGTTTTGTATAAAGATGGATTATATAGGATCTAAGCTTGTAGGAAGGGTTCATTTAGATCATAAGGATTCTGGAACATCACTTGGTTTCTTTCCCTCACACACCCCTTTGCAATGGCACTTGATTCTTACTATGTTACACCCCTAACTGGACAGACCTTGCTCGCCTTGGGCATAACCTTAAAAATAGAAGCTTGACTCTTAAGTGCCTATCCTTGCATATTTACAGTATAAATAGGCTCCCCTAAAACATACATCCACCCTTAGGAGATTCCCATGGTTGAATTTCATGGGGGATCCATGGAAACACAAACTACTCTGGACTGGACCAACAGACTCCCTAAAACTTAAACAATCTACAAATGCTAACAAATCAAATCTAAAGTACTTGAAAAATGAATGAAAAAGTATTAAAACTACATAGTCAACACAGATCCATCACTACTTTGATTGATTCAATCCATCTAATCACTTTGTAACTCAAAATGCTCGAATATTGCTAAAAACCAGAATTGCCGAGCTTCTTGCTATTCATAAAACTTGCTTACATTCAATCTCTCTTGGGAAAATGAGTCCTCACGCATCTTAGGATACTTAATTCACCATTTTAGGCCACTAGCATTGATTGTTCACCTCCATCTTGAGAGGAATACAAATGTTGTCTATGTTGCATGAAACATTGCAACAATGCAAAATGTTGTCATGACAACATTGTAGCATCTTTTACATAAATGCTTAAAACTATCTTTTATGACCTCTACTATGCTTGGTATGAGGAATATACATCATTAAGGCATTTTTAGGCACTTTCCCAATCCTACCTAACTCTAGGACCCATTAAGACTCATTTTCCCTACTCAAGCCAAACTATGCATTAAAGTAAACTAACTAGACTAGGTTGGATTTGAAACTAACTATCAATCCACCTAGTAACACACATTGGAAGACCTACTAAGGTTAAAATTAAACACAAACTAACTTTTCTAGGGTCAGTTACAAGCCAAAACATTCTAGGGCTTAGAGGATAGCCTAGGTGCTCCTGCACCATCCTCCCTAAGTGAAATATTTCAATCCATCCTGAGATTGAGTAAGTCAGGATCAATGCCCAAATTTTTGAACTCTGAATCCTTTATCCATGTTGCATCTGCATCTAGTTGTCCTTTCCACTTTACTAAGTGTTCCTTGTAATCTTTATTTTTGTTCTTTTTGTAAATTCTGGATTCTAGTATGCAGTCTGCCTTCTTGACTAGTGTAGATCTCAAATGGAGTGCTTCTACCTATTGGATGACTTCAATCAAGCTCTAATCTAGATCAGGTATTGGCCCTTTGTATAAGACCAAGTCTGAAATGTTAAAGACAGATGACAAACCATTGTTCTCTGGTAACTCCACCTTGTAAGTATTTGCTCCATATTTGGCTAGTATAGTACTGGGGCCAATTCTTCTCATCTACAGCTTGTGTGGGATTCCTTTCTATAGTCTAGCCTTGTTGAGGTGTACCATCACTAGATCCCCAACCTTGAATTGGACATCCCTTTTTCCTTCATCCACCTTACTCTTGATTTTCTCAGTATTGTCAATCAGTGTCTTCCCGACTGTATCATGGACCTCTTGCATAGCATAGGCAAAATCCTCAGCATATCCACTCCCTTTAACTCCATCCTTTAGTTCTTTGAGCTCATAAATGCCTCTAGGGTGTATGCCATAGAAAATTTCAAAAGGAATCTTACCAATAGTCCTATTCATAGTATCATTGTAGGCATGTTCATCTTGGCCTATGAGTTGGTCCCATGTCTGACCATACTCCTTTGTTAAGAATCTTAGGAGATTACCAAGACTCCTGTTAACTACCTTAGTTTGACCATCAGTCTGAGGATGGTATGCAGATCCAAAAGATAAGTTAGTGCCTAACTTTTTCCATAGAGTCTTCCAAAAATGACTCATAAAATTGGTGTCTCTGTCTGACATAATGCTCAAGGGAAATCCATGTATTCTTATTACCTCTTTAAATAATAGAGAATCTATTTGACTAGCATCATTGGTATTGCAGGGTGCAAAGTGGGCCATCATACTAAATCTATCCACTATCACATAGACACTATCTGTTCCCTGTCTTGACTTAGGCAACCCAACTACAAAGTCCATGCTCAAGCATTCCCATGGTCTAGTTGGAATAGGAAGTGGTTGGTATAGGCCAACATTAGAAGATATTCCCTTGGCCTTTTGACACACAAAAACACTCTCAACATACTTCCTAATATCAACATTCATCTTTGGCCAAAAGTAAAATATATGAACTAGTTCTTGTGTCTTACTGACCCCAAAAATGGCCACTCAGTGCCCCATTGTGTTTCTCCTGAATCAAATTATCCCTTATAGACCCTCTAGGGACACATAACTAACTCCCTTTAAATAGTAGATTACTCTACAAAGTATATTCATAATATTTACTATGAAAGTGGTTCTTATATTCTTGGCATACCTTATAGATGTCTGCAAAGTCTTTATTATCACCATAGAGATCTTTGAAGTTGTCTATTCCCATGCTCTGTAGTTGTATCTCCTAGATAGTCAAGGCTCTTCTACTCAAGGCATCTGCAACCTTTTTCTGCAATCCCTTCTTGTGTTTGATATTGAATGTGTATGCTTGTAGGTACTTAACCCACTTCATATGCTTGTGACTGAGTTTCTCTTGAGATTTCAAGAAACTTAATTCTTGGTTGTCAGAATTTAGACTATGAACTCTTTTGGAAGCAAGTAGTGCCTCCACTTTCTCAGTGCCTGAACTAGAGCATACATCTCTAGGTCATAAGATAAATATTTCTTCTTAGCTTCACTCAAATTCTCAGAATGGAAAGCCACTGGTCTTCCCTCTTAGCTTAAGACATCACCAATTGCCACATTGTTGGCATCACACTCCACTGTAAATAACTTTTCAAAACTTGGAAAAACCAAAATAGGTTGTGTAGCAATCTTTTTCTTTAAAAATTCAAAACCATGGTCAGCTTGTTCGTTCCATACAAACTTAGTCTTCATGCCTCCTTTTATAGTGTACAACATGGGAGCACAAATTGCACTGAATTGTTTGATAAAATTTCTATAATATTTAGCTAGGCCATGAAAACTCCTTACCTCTGTTGCTGTCTTTGGAGTAGGCCAATTGAGAATGGCTTCCACTTTTCTTGGATTCATCTTTGGGTTACCTTGAGATAGTACAAAACCAAGGTATACTAGCTTTGTCTTGATGAACTCACACTTTTCTAAGTTGATCATCAACTTCTCCTCCTGCAACTTCTTAAAAACCATTTCCAAGTGTTTGTGGTGCTCTTCTCTTGTCTCACTATAGATGAGTATATCATCTAAATAGACTACTACAAACTTTCCAATATAGTATTTGAGGACCTCATTCATTAATCTCATGAATGTAGATGGGGAATTTGATAGCCCAAATGACATTACAAGACACTCATACAGTCTTTCTGTGGTTTTGAAGGTTGTCTTCCACTCATCCCCTTCATTTACCCTAATTTGATGATAGCCACTCTTTAGGTCTATCTTTGTAAAGTACCTTGCTCCTCCTAGACAGTCCATTAGATCTTCTATCCTAGGGATAGGGAATCTATACCTTATTGTAATCCTATTGATATCTCTGGAGTCTGTACATAACCTCTAAGTTCCTCCCTTTTTAGGTACTAGGACAGTGGGTACGACACATGGGCTAATGCTCTTTCTTATAAGGCATTGTTCTAGGAGCTCTTGGATTTGTCTAGCAATCTCCTTATTCTGTCGAGGAGTCATCTTATAGGCTGCCTTATTGGGTAGGGTAGCTCTTGGTATTAGGTCTATCTACTGGATTACATACCTTTTAGAGGGTAGGGTTGATGGTTGTCCATCACTCACTATACTTTCATACCTTTGTAACATCTCTTGGACTTCTTTCGGTAGCTCTGTGCTCTTCTCTATTTTGTCTGCAAATTCCATTGGCTTTAACACCAGTGCAAATCCAACTCCTTCTAAAGCCTCTAAGAACAATTTTTCATTTACCAGGAGGACATTAGGACCAGTTGTCTTCAATTCTACATCCTCCAACAGTGACTAGATTTTGTATGTCACATTGTCCTTCTTGAAAGAGTGAATTTTTCACTCCATCATGCATGGCCTTTCTGTCAAATTTCCATGGTCTACCTAGGAGCAAGTGACATGCATACATAGGTAAGACATCACATAAAACTTTATCCTTATATCTCCCAATTGAGAATCCAACCAAAGCTTTCTTATTATCAAGGACATGATGTCTTTTGTTTAGCCAAGTGACCTTGTAAGGGTTGGTGTGGGGTATCCTTATCATTTTCAACTTAGTGACTACCTCTTCTGACACTATGTTATCAGTAGATCCTGAGTCTATTATGACTCTACACACTGTACCCATCATCTTACACTTTACCCTAAACAATGATCTCCTTTGACTGAGTTCTTCCTTCACTGGCTCTTTGATCAGAGTTCTTCTCATCATGATATTCTCTCCTTCCTCTGATTCTAATGGCACTTCAGGGTTCTTATTTCCACCACTTGTCTCCTCATGAACATAGTTCACTCTTTTGTCACCTCCTTGAGAGGTATTTACCTTCTCTGGACACCTATATGCAGGATGTCCTAACTGATTACAGTGATAGCACTTCATATTGGAAAAATAGTTGCCTCTTCCTTGGCTACTGTCTCTTCCTCTATTGTTAGAGTTCCTCCCTCTACTTGAACTTCCTCTATTGTTAGAGTTCCTCCCTCTACTTTAACTTCCTCTATTGTTAGAGTTCCTCCCTCTACTTGAACTTCCTCTATTGAAGTTTACTTCATGTTGTTCAGTGATCTTAGTCTCTGCTTGGCCTTTAGATTCAAAATTTCTCCCACCATATCCACCTCTTTGTCCTTTGTTGTCTCTTAATCTACCTCTTCCTTTGGAGGTGCTTGAATCTTGTTTCTTCCTTAACTTATCTTCAACCTTGTTAGCAATTTGGTGGCACTTCTGAACTATGTATGGATTCAAAAGACTCATCTAATCTTGAATGGTCCATTTAAGCCCATTAAGATATCTTGATACTTTCACTTTCTCATCCTCTGCTACTCTTGACCTCATACAAAGTCTCTAAAATTCTTCAGTGTATGAGTTTACATCTAGGTCCTTCTGTCTTAGACCTTGTCTTCTTTTGTGCAATTGGATCTCATAATCCTCAGGGATATAAGCATCTCTGACTTTTGCAACTATAGCCTTCCATGAAGCAATGGGCCTCTTTCCTTCAGTCTCTCTCTCATCTTGGATGAATTTCCACCAAGTGAGTGCAGACCCTCTCAGTCTAGCTTTTGCAACCTTAACCTTTTGAGCCTAAGTGATACCATCACACTCAAAATGGTTTTCTAGTCCCTCTATCCAATCAAGGACTACCTCTAGTTCCATCTTTCCACTGAAAATAGGAACTCCTTTCGATGCTTTTCCACTCATAGCATTTAGGGCTTTCAGGAATGGCTCCTCATTAAGGACATGGTCAGCTTCAGGGATCTCATCTTCAATGACAATCTCCTTTCCTTTCCCTTCAACCTTGTCCTTCATTTCATCTGCTTTCACATCAACTTCATCCACTTTTTCCTTAAATTGAGCCAACTGATCTCGGAGCAGTCTATTCTCCTCTTCTTGTTCATCTACCTTCTTATCCAACTTAGCATTAGTCACCATTGTTGACTCTCCAATTGATTCTTCTGGTTGGAATATTAACCACAAGCCTAATCAAAACAAGCTTTGATACCAATCTGATGGAAGTGTTCCAAGATTTTCTTGTACTTACTCAACTAAGGACTTAACTTGCCCTAGTCTACTTAGGATCATATTTCTCTCCTAGAATCCACTAAAGTCTTAAGTCTTCACACTCCAAGACTATTATAACTCCACACTAAGAGTTAGTTTCTTTGTGTTTAATCTTGAAAGATTTCCACCATTGAAAGTACTCCTTGTCTCTATGCTTCCTTGGATGCTTCCATGCTCAGACCTTCCCAAACATTCTCACAAGTGCTAAAAAGGTTATGTTTACCTTCAATACATCCATATGACATCCTTTCAATCCTATTTGAATGGGTTTTCTATTCCAAGGTGATCAAGTTCCACCTTCACAATGTTTTTTATCCTATTAATGTTTTTTTATCCTATTAGGCCTAGTAGCCCTATTAGCCCTATCCAAAGGGTTTTTTTGGATTCTTGACAAAAAATTCCACACAAACCTAAAAAAAACTTAGGACTTAGATACCCTTTTCCAAGACCTTAAATATTTTCAAGGTTTAAACTCCACAAACCATCAGTACACTATTGTCCTGAAATGTAGGTCTTTTAGGCCTATTTTCAAGCATTAACAACAACACACTGATTTAATGCTAGAAATGTATCAAGATGAATTATATAGGATCTAATCTCATAGGCAGGGTTCATTTAGACCCTAAGGCTTCTGTAACATCACTTGGTTTCTTTCCCTCACACACCCCTTTGGAATGGCACTTGATTCTTACTCTGTTACACCCCTAACTGGACAAACCTTGCTCACCTAGGGCATAACCTTAAAAATAGAAGCTCGACTCTTCAGTACCTCTCCTTTCATATTTACAATATAAAAAGGCTCCCCTAAAACATCCATCCACCCTTAGGAGATTCCCACGATTGAATTTCACGGGGGAGCCATGGAAACACAAACTACTCTGGACTGGACCAACAGACTCTCTAAAACTTAACCAATTTACAAATGCTAACAAATCAAGTCTACAGTACTTGCACAATAAATGAAAAAGTATTAAAAATACCTACTCAACATAGATCCAACACTACTTTGATCGATTCAATCCATTTAATCACTCTGTAACTCAAAATGCTCGAATATTGCTAAAAACCATAATTGTAGAGCTTCTTGCTATTCCAAAAACTTTCTTACATTCAATCTCTCTCAGGAAAATGAGTCCTCAGACATCTTAGGATACTTCTTCCACCATTTTAGGCCACTAGAATTGATTTTTCACCTCCATCTCGAGAGGAATCCAAATGTTGTCTATGTTGCATGCAACATTGCAACAATGCAAAATGTTGTCATGACAACATTGTAGCATCTTTAACATAAATGCTTAAAACTAACTTTTATGACCTCTACTATTCTTGGTATGAGGAATATACATCATTAAGGCATTTTTAGGCACTTTCCCAATCCTACCTAACTCTAGGACCCATTAAGACTCATTTTCCCTA
Organism: Thuja plicata; assembly: GCA_018584345.1. Taxonomy (NCBI): domain Eukaryota; kingdom Viridiplantae; phylum Streptophyta; class Pinopsida; order Cupressales; family Cupressaceae; genus Thuja; species Thuja plicata. The sequence goes on from MU225307.1 coordinate 887,969, forward strand.
CTCAAGCCAAACTATGCATTAAAGTAAACTAACTAGACTAGGTTGGATTTGACACTAACTATCAATCCACATAGTAACACACCTTGCAAGACCTACTAAGGTCAAAATTAAACACACATTGACTTGGCTAGGGTCAGTTACAAGACAAAACATTCTAGGGCTTAGAGGATAGCCTAGGTGCTCCTGCACCAGTTACCTTAGTGTTCATGCCTCTTTAGGCTTACCCTCCCTCCCTTATGATAAAATTGGGAGGATGATGATCTCCTTGTGGATGATTGCTGAAACACTCTCTATTCTTATCTTTAGATTACAACATGCATGTCTATGTTCCCCTGTGCGTGCCTTTATATGTTGTGCTCTCCTAAATGACCCAAGTTACTTTGTTGGTACTTGTAAAAAAGGGATTTATCTATTCTACACTTCTTTTGTTATCTACTTCTTATATCTATCATATCTTAATTTTCAACATTCATGGATGATGCAAAGCATTGGGGGCATTTAGGCCTTCATCCATATTGATCGATATATTTATTTTATCCTTGTCTTCATGTGCTCTTAATCAAATCCAAATACTTTGGGACTGTGATGAGTAGCCCATATGCAGATATACACTAATTATTTTCATTGTTAGGGGTTCTTCTTACATCTAATTATAGAATCCCCCTATCTCTATATTTTTTTTGATTTGTTGTGGGTATCATGTATCATATATTGTAAGGTGACATTTCATGGAAACATCTTGTTATGTTGATATGATGCATCATCCTTCGCTCCTTAGAATATCTCGTGCTCTACTTTGTGCAACCCATTCCATTCTAAGGGGTGGCTATCATATTTGTACCATCAACATTTCTAAATTTTAATACCATTCTTAATCTAAACATGCCTTTGTGGGGGTCAATCCACTATTCTATTTAATCAATTTTGTTTGTGTGGGCCAATCAATTATCCAAGTTTATCAATAATATTTTTCTCTATCATAAGGCTATTTGGAATACCACAACTTGCTACTCATATCAACATAATCAGAAATGATCACTATATCATGACTTGTATTAGATCACCATTGTTGAATTCTTTATCAAATTTTAAAATTTTCATCTAACATGTTTTTTTTCAACTAACATGTTATGAAGCAACTTAACACTATCTCATGAAGGTTCAAACTTTTCTCTGGGGGCAACTTCACATTGATAGAAGACTCTTTTTCCCCTTTGCCTCTTTGTATAATATTTGTATCTCTTTTCTCTCTAGTCTAGCTTTCATCTCACTAATGATATATGTTCACTAAAGTGGGGGAAAAATGTAACATCATAAATTGAAACCTCATGTGCAATTCCACGTTGCATGGTGCCTTCACTTTAGCTAAATCAAAATCTCTAAGTAATCCTCCACTAAATAGCTAAATCAAAATATCCAACTAAGACTCCATTTAATCTGCTTCCCTTGTCATCTCTTTTTGTCTGAATTCATGACCATGTGGATTATTTTAATCTAGAACACATTCACACCGCAAAGACATCTATGTGACACATGCTTGTCCCATAAATCTACACTCTAAAGGTGGTTGTTGAAGCATTATAACTACTATCCTCAGTAGTGTAACGCCTCCTATACTGACATTAGGAATCCTTTAGGTTGCTAAAAAACTTTATTTTGGTTCCATATTGGGTCTTCTCAGTCACTTTGGCAACTTGCCAACTGCTTACACACTCTCTTGAGCTTCTTGATCGATCTTAGAACTCCATGTTGTTGGTTTTTATGCTCTCCATTGTACACTGTCCATCAACATTGTTGATTCCTCTCTTCCAGTGAGATTCAACTTCATGGCATTGAAGGGGAGTTATCTTTCCACCTTGCACATGAATTCACTTCCTTTAATTTTGAAGTAGCATATCAATAGCATTACCTCTTTTATCACTTATCCATTATCATGGTTATACATCACTAAAATTACCTCTTTTTAAATATCATTTATCGATTATCATTGTTATTTATTATCTATCAAATCCTTGACTGTCTGTAGAGGTGGAAAGACCAAAATGGGGTCTGACTTTGGCAAGCCTCTATAATAATATCCCCAATAATTTTTCTTGTAATTTTGTGTGCAAATTTGAAGAAGAAAATGAAGTAGAGCGCCAAAATTCTTCATCGTTTTCCTATTGTAAGATATTCTCCCTTTCCCTTGTCGTTTAAAGTATCTTGTTTCAATTGTTATGCATTTCCTATTGTTTCTAGGTCATTTATCATTATGTTTAGTTCTTAAGTTGCCTTTGTGCCTTTTTGGTATGACCATTGTACCTTGTTTCTATAAGATGCATGCATGCCATGCTGGCATTCTACATTTGTGTTGTTGTCATAGATTCACGTGTGTGTTCTGGGTAGAGAGATTGTAGAGCCTATTAGTTGGTCTCAACGGCTTGCTCTTTGAATTTCCATAGTCTAAATATTTTTATCATTTCATTTCATTAAGTTATCTCAATATTTCTTATTTTGAATATGTTAGTTACTCTTTAATTTTAATTAATCTTCCTAGCTCACCAAAGCACTAGTAAAGCGAGGTAGCATTGGACCATTTGTCCCTTGGGATTCCATCAATCTTGAAGGTGGAAAATCCCCTTCTCTACAAGTAGAATAGAGACATGTGTGAGAGAACACGTGTGGATAAGGGATGGAGACACTTGATTCCTCACATACGTGAAAGATCACATGTGAAAGGGATAGTTGACACGTGCCTTCTTACATGTTTAAATGAAAGATTAGAATTGAGAAATGAGATAAAGAGTTAGTATTTAATTGTAAGATTTCAAGGATAAGTGGGATTAGATGTGATCAATTAAATTAATCTTGTTTAGAAATGCACACAGATTAATTAGTTAATTAATTTAATTAATAACCTAATTGAATTGAATTGAAAAATAGACAAAAAAATATTAATTTTTATTTATTTCAGTTTTGTAATACAAAAAAATGAAATTCGATTATTTATAAATCTCAATATAAAGATGATTAATGTTAAAGTATTGTTCGTTCATGTTTAATAGAACGATGAGACAATAGTAATATATATATATATATATATATATAATATAATAATTGAATATATATATTAATTAAAGAGATAATATATATTAACATGTTCATGAGTGAAAACCATATATATATATATATATATAATATAAATTAAATAATAATGAAATGACATAATATTGAATCGGTCGACTTAATAGTCAACTACATTAATCGATATGCATTAGTATAGTGACTGTTATATATTAACAGTCACGATACTATCGTGACTGTTAGTTTATAACAGTCACGATAATATTGTGACTGCCGATACTAACAGTCGGCTATAAACATGCGCTTGGTTATGCAGTTTAATATGTGATTTAATACGTGCATAAAATGATAGTTATAATATGTTAGTATGAATAGTTATGACTCATCAATATGATGAGTCATGTCTATTCATACTC
>MU225307.1:931212-953712 GCA_018584345.1 Thuja plicata
GTGAAAACTTGGTAGCATGTTACTGGTGGTTTTTCCCATATTGGGTTTCCATGTTAAATACTTGTGTCAACTTGTGTGAATGCTTATGGTTTGTTTTACTGTTATGTTTCTACAAGCTAATTTCATTTGACAGTAAACTGCATGATTAAAGTTGTTGACATGTGCTACTACTACCAAGTAGATCTGAAATACAGAAATTTTTAATTTTCTACATCTAGACTTGAGGATAACTGATTCACCCCTCCCCTCTAAGTTATTCTAAATTCATTCTAACAGTATATATATTGAGAGCATGTACAAATTGAGAGTCACTATGTATGATTTACTGTGTATACATATATAATTTTTTGATACTAATGCCAAAGGGGGAGAATGTTACTCCATATGAGTTTGAACATTGTCATTAGTATTTAAATCACTAGTCGGTAACAGAGTCAAAGATAGACTAGTCAGTAATGATCACCAAGCACAGAGTTAACCAAGTGCAGTGATCACCGTGCAACAAACTTACTGAGCACCGATAAATATACACCGAGCACTGAGATACATCGAGCACCGAGAGGCGGTATTTATTGAGTAAACCAACAGTTACATAAAATTTTGTAATGGCACATCATTCAAGGTAACAATTTTTTTCGAGCTGGAAAATGGTTTACAATGATTGAGGAGGACATTAATTACAAATGCAATCAATAATTATTTATGCATCATATGTATAGATGATCAAAGCAAATTTTGTACACCGTTGATCTTTTGGTTTTCTAAGATATTGTCAAACCCTAATTACGTCAAGAAGTTTGATATATGTAAGGGTAAGATGTTATTTTCACAAGTATGATGATCAAATTATGATCAAGTATCCGCCGTACTAAGGACATCAGATGATCAGATAAGGGTTTTAGCACAAGGATTTCATTGAAGCATTCCATTTTCAGAATAGAGACAAGGCTACCATATGTAACCACCCTAATTTGGCTAGCTCTAGCTATAGACCCTATTTTCCCTAAGTGTGATCATACCCCCAAATATGTCAAGACAACTCTTCAATCGGATGACATAATTCATCCAAATCATATTTAATTTCCTAAGTGATTTAATCACTAACCTCATTAATCACCTTAGCCAATTAAATCAAATCAAATCAATTCAAATCAATTCAAATCAAAACATGGCTAAGGTAATTAAATTAAAAAGAATTAAATCAAATCCTAATTATACCTCATCACTTGCAAAATCCTATCCCCTAGCCTAAATTAATCTAATTAATTGGCTATAGTCCTAATTAATTATCAAAAGCAATCAAAAGCTTAAATAATTAATTTCCCTATTTTTGAATGAATATATTAAATATAATTCATTTCATTAATATTCCCTCTAACCTAACCTACCTCAACCACCTTAACCTTGGGTTCAAACTAATCCCAACCCCTTCACCCATGCTAAGCCTACTTCCAATCTTAAATTCATCCTAACCCACTTCCTAATGATGTCACATTCTTAATTTTGTGATTAGGAATTCAACCCACTCCCAAAACTCAAAGTTCTCAAGCTTGACCTTAAACTCACACCCATGCTTCTTAAACCCTCACCGATGCCTCATAAATGCTTTCATAAATGAAGCATTTATGCCTCTTACACATTCTCTTCCACACTCCACATTAATGAGTCTTACATCCTCATTAATGGCTTTCACTTCTCAACCCTTCCCCCATTCCTCCATTTCTTCTATAAATTGGATGAATTTTGAGCATAAATGGCTCTTAATTTTTAGATTTGAAAGCATTCCTATGCTGCCCATATTTGGAGAGTTGAAAGAGCAAACTTATGTTGTTCATATTTTAGGGATTTATATGTTTCATAGTAGCTTATTTCTTAGTAGTATTGTTATAATCTTTCATTTTAGAATTAAAATGGACTTTTCTTGAATAAACTAGATTAGTTTTTATTCAAATCTTTCATTCTAGGTTGTATATGTCACTTATTTGTGCATAATCTGAGGGCATGATTATTGCATTCTTCAAACTCCTCCTAGATAGGAAGCAATAGATCAGTTTTAGTGATTTATTTGAAACCCTTTTTTTTATGATTTTTCACTAATATAATGATCTATTAAAGTGTTGCGTCCTTCATAATAGGTGCATAAAATCAAACACACATTTTTGGCACCCATCGTGGTGTAGTTTTTCAAATTTTGCCTCATTTTGCATCCATTTTTTACTAATTTGTCTTCACAGGTTTTAGGTACAGAGTCATTTTTGGTGGTAAAGGCTCGCATCTAGGATACGCCCTTGCATCACAGTATCTAGGCTTGCACCCCATAAATCCTGAGTTATTTCTGGTAAAGGCTCGCATCTGGCTTTCATTTCATCACTTTTGGTGTATTTCATCGCATTTGGTAGATAAGGTCATTTCCTAGATTTCTAGGCTCATATCTGGTTTAAAAATTTGAAAATCTAGTTGCCTAACCACTAATGCTTTGATCTATTGTGATTTTTCTTTAAACAACCTAACTCTTGCTTGCAGGTTGCTGATAAGAAGGTGGAAATACTTTGCTAACCTATTGATTGTAGGTACTTTTAATAGATTAACCTGTTTACCTTCTTCATGGTTTTAAACACTTAACACATTTTCTAATCATTTGTTAAATCAACCAGATTACTATGCCCTTTTCCTTTAAGGAAAATCAGAAATTCAAAAGTTGGTCTAATACTTGTGAAGGAATTTGGAGATAAATGGACAAGGCAAACAAACTCACCATTTAATTCATTTTGGGATATTGTAATTGAACAAAGCAAATCACTAATCTTGTGGGATAATTGAACAAGTTACATCGTATAATTCCCTTTGGATATGAAATTGGACAACACAAATCATTTAACATTGCGGGTAATTAAATAAGCAAACTTCATTGTCTAAATTTTGGAAACAGTAATTGAACAAGCAAATCACCTAATTTTGGGGAAATTGAACAAATCAAACTTTGCTTTCAAGTACTGTATTCTCATAGTTTAGGAACATTTAAATCAAGCTCAAATTACTTGAGGGAATGAACAAACTGATTGGAGTATTTTTGGGAGAAAATGACATGGACTAGAAGAGTAAAATCTAGAAATCCTATGCTTGCCAATCCTTTGTATGCTTATTAAACTTTAGAGGGCCTGCTGGTTGATGAAAAAATCTCCTGGGAATGACCCAAGTGAGGAAAGGTTTTACACCAACCCTTCCAACCCACTATAAATAGTTTCTTCCTCGTAGGCCAAAGCCTCAGAAGATGAAATCAGTTTTGTTCTTGGAATTTTGACATCACTCCTTGAACATGCTTGGGTATGTGTAGAGCAGAGCCGCTTGAATCTTTCTTGCGAGACTACACCTATTTGAGTACTCATAGGGCTATACGCCTTAATTTTTCCTTGTGCAATTCTATGAGAGATGGTTTTGAATGGATTGCCCCATCATAAATAACAAACTTTGTAGTCAAACTACATGATTCATCCCCAAAAGGGTGATAATCCTTGTGTAAGGGAAAAAGTAATTGCCCCAAGTTACTCGTCATATCGTGCCCTCAATTGCATTTGGAGTTGGCTAATGTGGCACCATGACTGGAGCCATTACATGCTTGGTGATGACTATATTCTGATTAGCATTTGACTGTGTACCTAAGTCAACAAGCAAGGATTTTCATCCTCTACCTAGAAAATGGGGCGTAAGGATGTGTCTATTCACCCCTAACAATGCAAATCTGCTTGATGTGTCTGAAAGTTCATTAACAAGATAAATCATTCAAACAAGTGACAAAATTCAATCCTTTGGTTATATGTTGTAATTTTCACTCACTGGGAAGACTCAAAAACAACCTATTATCAAATAAATTTGCATGAACTTCAAGACAAATCAGACACCAGATTTCCAGAACTATAAATAGTCATTTTTAGTCTGTCCTGGCTCATATTCGGTTGTGCAAGATCACATCTGGTATCCTCCATTGCATATGGTCAGCATTTCATCACATCTAGGAAGAAAGATCACATTTATTTCATCAGAAGCTCACATCCTGTATTTCCTGGCTCGCATGCAGAGGCTCGGATCTAGGATAGTGGGCACGTGCAGAATTGTTTCTGAGAAAACTTTAGTAAAATTGGATACCCTTTTGGCTCATTAGTCTATTCCTATGGCCTTTTTTGGTCTCTCTATCACTGTTTCAATACTTTTTCAAATATCTACCTTGCATGTCCTGTCAGTCTCTCACAATCTGTTTCAATACGTGTGATCTATTCACTTTTCAAAACAACTTGATTCCTAGTTCACTATCATGGCATTCTAGCCCTTTGACGCTAGAATCATTTACTTCCACCAAAACACAAACAATACTTCTACTTAGACACACTCACTTGAATGATTTGAGACTCTACTTGACACTATCGGGAAACTTTGGCAAAGTTGAGATACAAATACATGGTTAACACAAGACAGAACAACTATAGTTCTATAGAATCAGAAGTAACTCCAAGATCACTACACTTTCAATAAGGAGAAATATCTCACATTTCCCTGTTTGATTTAGACTCCCTATAAATGGAAAGACCCACTCACGAATGGAGTGAGGATTTTGAGGAATACGACAATGACAAAAACCAAAAATGTGAAGATAGCGATGGTGAAGAAGAAAAAAATATTGATCATCCTTTGTTTGGTTCAGACAGTGAGGAAGACATCATTGAAGAAGAATACAATAAACTCAAACAAAGTAAGAAATTCTAAAAAATATTGGAAAAGATAATTAGTGAAGATAAAGAGAAATACTTTCTCCATCTAGCATCCATGGGCATAAAATTACCTAAAGATTATGATGTTGAACAACTAAAGGAAAAAGATGTATCAAATCCTATCTCTATTCTTGCCAAACAACTAACCTTGATGCAAACTGAACTTGCAAATCTCAAACAAGAGAAGGCTAAACCCAAGACAAAATACTCTTTGGACTCCATTTGTCCATTTCCTTTTGATAAAAGTATTAATATGGTTCCATTTCCTCCCAACATGGAAAAACCTAAATATGAAAAATATACAGGAGAGACTGATCCACATGACCATGTGAGAGAGTTTTGTGCTCTAAGCATAGAGTGCATGCATGATCCTACATACCAAATGAGGCTCTTTCCAGGCAGCATAGGTGGAAATGCTATGGAGTGGTTCTCAAAACTCATACCTAAGGTAAAAAATTTTGAGGAGTTAATTCAACGGTTTATCCAACATTACTCCTATAATATACAACATGATGTAACCATGATGGATCTGTGTAACACTAAACAAAGAATCGGTGAATCATTTACACACTTTCTACAAAGGTGGAGGAAAATATTCGCAAGGTATTCACAAGCTATTCCTGAATCAGAAAAGATGGAAATCTTTGTTAATAACTTGATACCTGAATTAAACTATGCATTGTAGATGCAAGATTCACCTAGCTTTGATAGGATGATCAAGAATTCCATCTGCATTGAAGAAGCCATGGTTAAAAGGGGAGAAATCACTCTCCAAAGTGAAAATAAAATTACCAACTCCAACAATAAGCCTAAATGGTGGAAACAAAAAAAAATGTTGTCAATGATGGAGTAGTAGATGCATCTAATGTTAATCCTAAACCCGAGGTTTTCAATCTAATGAATAGCATGCGAGCAAGTAAAGATTCCAAGGTAACAACTACAATCCCTAAATCAAAAAATGAAAATAACAAGGGTCGACCATGGACTTCCAAATCTCAAAGAACATTTACTCCTTTGGGAGAACCTCTTGAGACTGTTTTGAAGACACTATTAGAAAACAAAGTTCTCACAATCCTAGATTCAAAATCATGGGAACTGGAAGTCAAACTAAGATGGTGGGATGACAATTCTTTTTGTGTCTTCCACAAGAACAAGGTACACAAGACTAATAACTGTCTTAAACTCAAACATGTTATCCAAGACCTTATTGAAGGAGGCAATATCAAAGTGGAAGGGCACAACACTAAACAACATTTAACAAGCCACTCCCTAATTATGAGAAAGGGGAAGCATCTAAAGGGAAAGGAAATGAAGTAAACTATGCCTACTCTAATAATGATAATGTGATCAACATGTTAGACATTAAAAACAAATCAACTAACATGGTCACTATCAAAGGTGTTAAAGACACATCTTCCCAATCAAATGCAGTAACCCGAAGTCAAGAACAAGTCACAATTAAAGGACCTAATTCCACATCAAAACCAACAACAACTTCCAAGGTACCCATTGTCACTATTCCTAAACCAACAAAAACAAAACAAATGGATACCATTCCAACAGTGAACTATAACCTGGTGGGTCAATTTCAATGAACCTCTGCTCAAATTTCCATTTTTGAGTTACTTAAGATCTCCTCTATGCATATGGAAATTCTTGAACAAGCCCTACATGCATCAAATGTGCCAAAGGACATTGATGTAGACAAATTCCAAGAAATGGTTAATCATATCTTAGCACCACATTACCTCTCCTTTTCAGAAGAAGATGATAACTCATTGACACATCCGCATAATCAACCCCTTCATATTGAAGTCCTAATTCATAAATCTTGTGTTAGACATGTATTGATAGATGGAGGTGCATGATTGAACATTTGTACCCTTAATCTAATTAGGAAGTTGGGTCTCTTAGAAAAAACCATTCATTCAAGAAGAAAAATCACTATCAAAGCTTATGATGAAGAAGAAAGATCCTCTAAAGGTCTCATTGTTCTACCCATCAGAATCAGACCGCTTGAAAGAAATGTCATATGTCAAGTTCTGGATCTACTCTTGGCTTACAATATACTACTAGGGAGACCTTAGATCCATGAAATGCAAGTAGTTCCATCTACTTACCACTAGTGTATCAAATTCCCATATAATGGGGTGGAGGTAACAATTCCTACAGATGCCAGTTATACGTGCAACAATGTTAAATCATGTAGTATGGTCCCGCATAACAAGGAAGTTCCAAAATAGATTTTACCTGAGACTACCAAAGACATGGTTATGAAAATCCTTGGTAAGACCTTAAAAATCAAAGAAACTAGTATGGGAGAATATAAGCTGGACATGACCCCATCACTGACAGAACTTCCAGTATCACCTAGATCTTATGGAAAACCTTCCTCATCTTTCACACCTGATACATCTAAAGAGCCATAAATCCACAAAGAAATTGGTATGGTTAAAGAATATACCTCTCACGAGGATGAAAAAGAACAACATGTAGTCTTGGCTTGGTTTTACAAGGGAGAACCAAAATAAAATGAGGCAAAACATGTGGAAATATCCCCGAAAAAGTATGGTAAAGGATATGATCTCCTAAAAAAAATGGTATATAAAAAAAAAGGACCTTTAGGGGACAAAGGAAAAGGAATTATTGAACCCATACACATGGAATTTAGGGATACCAAATATAAAACAAGACTAGGTTTCAATAATAAATATGAAAAACCTACTTCAAGAGATAGTCCAATCTCTGACAAAGGGAGTGATGAAGAAGAGGAAACGAAACTAGAACAATGGTCCTATGAGAGGTTACTACATATTGGTATAGAGTATCCCAAATATCAAGGAGAAATATATTTACATAGCTTTGAGACACCATAAAACATTCATGTTCCTTTGTTAACACAAGCTCCTATTCAAGAGATCGAGGAAACAATAGAAGACACTCCCGATGTGCCATTGATAGAAACAACTACTGAAGACACATCTAAAAATTTGGATTCACATCCTAACTAGGGGCAGTTAGTCACAGTTTCACATGTCTTGGATTTACCACACTTTGATCTACAAGTGGCTAATAGAGTACATCAGGTAACTATTGCTGAATTCTTGAACAGGTTTGATGATGAAATCAAAAACTCCCATGATTATGAGTGGGACTATCTATCTGTTGCCATAGAGGACATTGAAATAGATGTAATTCACATGTTTTTATCTCCATTATAATACAAAGAGCATTCTAACACTTCTCCTAACAATTTTGATATTCCCAAAGCAGAGGAGGTATCCCTTCCCTGAATTATTAATGAAGAAACTGACGCTCTCCTAGGTCTAAAATAAATTCAAAGGCTACAAGATAGGATCCTTCTCCTACGAAGAGATTAAGGTGAAAGTTTTACTAATGATTCACTAGAATTAGGTCCATATATTACTAATAATGACCCTTTTAATGATGGTTTAACTCTTGATGATCTAAACGCCATAGAAGTAGACCTAACAAAACATGTCTTGTCCATTAATAGTTTGGACACCGACATAATGTTGTCCTTACCTAACTTAGATTCATTTCCCTTGATAAACCCTGACTTAATTGATTGGACAAACTTAGATCCTAATCCCATCATGAACTTCCCTAATGACTACACTTTGTCTTGCTACCTAAATGCTTGTGAACCTTATCCTTCTTCCACCAATGCAAGGAGCGTGAACATGTCAAAGGAGGATATCAAGTTTCTCAGTCACAAATTAAAAAATAAAAAGAAGAAAAGAACTGATGGTGAAAACCATGTTATGGAAGTGTCAGATTCTAAAATAGTAAAAACAAAAGATGTATCTAATGGTGAAAACCTCTCAGAGGTGCCAAAGGATGAGATTCTTGATATCCTCCCTAAGAAATTTCAAGAAAGATCTTCAATTTTTATAGAACCAACAGAACTAGTTAACTTGGGCACAGCTAAAGTTCCTCAAATTATTCACCTAGCACAATCTTTGTTAGGTGAGGAGAGGACACAATTCACTGAATTCCTGAAAGAGAAAAAGATCAACTTTGCATGGTCTTACACAGATATGCATGGACTAGATCCCAAATTAATAATGCACCATTTATCTATAGCTCCTGGAATCAAACCCGTGAAATAAAAACTAAGAAAGATGCATCCTCATGTTGCATTACTAGTAAAGGAAGAGTTGGAGAAATTATTGAAAGCTGAATTCATTAGAGTCATCACTTACGTAGGATGGATTTCTAATGTGGTCCCAGTATCTAAATCAGATAAATCTATCAGGATCTGTATAGACTTTAGAGACTTAAACAAGGCATATCCTAAAGATGACTTTCCACTGCCTAATATCGATATGATCATAGATCTCACAGTAGGCTACCAAATGTACTCATTAATGGATGGTTTCTTAGGCTATAACCAAATTAAAATTGCTCCTGAAGATCAAGAAAAGACCACATTTACATGCACATGGGGAACCTTTTGCTAGAACGTTATGCCATTTGGGTTAAAGAATGTAGGTGCTACATATCAAAGATCTATGATAACTATATTCCAGGACATGATGCATAAAAACATGGAGGATTATGTGGATGATACCTTAGCTAAATCAAAATAAATGAATACTCACATTGAAGACTTGCGGAAGATATTGGATCATATGGAGCAGTTTCAACTCTGGCTCAATCCAAAGAAATGTGCCTTTGGAGTCCAATCAGGAAAGCTCTTAGGGTTTATTATTTCAGCAAAAGGAATTGAGGTAGACCCTGCAAAAGTCAAAGCTATACTAGAAATGACTCTGCCACGCAACATTAGTCAAATGAGGACATTAGAAGGGAGACTCCAGTTAATTAGGAGGTTTATGTCCCACCTTGTGGATAGAGAACAACCCTTTACCAAATTGATACATAAAGGTGTCACCTTCAAATGGGATGAGCATTGTGAAAATGACTTTAAAGAATTGAAAGAGTACCTAGCTACTCCTCCTATTCTTATGGCACCCATTCATGGAAATCCATTACTCCTATACATTTCAGCTACTGCTACATCACTGGGAGTATTGCTGGCACAAGAGGATGAAAATAAAAAGGAAAGAAAAATCCACTACATCAGTAGAACACTAGTATCCTATGAACTCAATTACAACATTATTGAAAAATCTTTCCTAGCAGTTGTCTTTGCATCACAAAAATTGAGGCATTATATGCTATCACATATAGTAAATCTCATTGGAAACATTGATCCTTTGAAGTACCTGCTAAGCAAGACAACATCAACAGGACACCTAGCAAAGTGGGTCCTAATTCTGAGTGAACTTGACATTGAGTACGTAGATCAAAGAGATATTAAGGGACAAGTCCTCACAGATCAATTAGCTAATTCACCACTCTAAGATGATGAACCTTTAAGAATTGAGTTTCCCGATGAAACAATTATGCATCTAACTAAGTATCCGTGGAAGATGTACTTTGATGGTTCTTTCATGCAACAAGGCTCTGGAGCTGAGGTTCTATTCATAACTCCTCAAGGCTACAAGATACCCAAGTCCTACAAATTGATGTTTCTATGCACAAATAACATTTATGAATATGAAGCATTGGTAAATGGTCTTAAACTTGCTATGGAATGGAAGATTGTAGAGTTGCATGTGTATGGTGACATCCAGCTCATTATCAATCAAGTAAATGGATATTATCAGAAAAAATATGAGAAGTTGATGCCCTACAAGCAACTGGTTGATGACCTAAAGAAATAATTTGTCTTCGTCACATTCCAGTAGATACCCAGAACAAAGAATAAAGTTGTAGATGCTATGGCCACATTGGCATCCATGTTACAACTGGAGGAACATCAATTCTGCAATGAATTCTTGGTGGAATAATTATCTTACCTATCCTTTGATACCCTTAAATACCAAGTATTTTTGCTTTAACCACCCTAGACCAATCTCGATATGCTAACATCATTGCTTACGTAACTGACCAAACTTTTCCCAATGATCTATCCCGTAATGAAAAATGAGCCTTGATTAAGACAATATTGTGTTATTTCCTTATTACTAATAACCTATATAGATGAGGTCTCAATGGTACACTTCTTAGATGTTTAGAACACGAAGAGTCAGATCATGCATTAAAAGAAGTCCACAAAGGTGTATGTGGATAACACTCAAATGACTTTTCATTAGCTAAGAAACTACTTAGAGTAGGCTATTATTGGCCCACAATGGAAAAAGATGCTATTCAATTTTCAAAGACATGTCATAAATGTCAAACACATGGAAATCTCATCCATGATCTTGCCAGAGAACTCATACCATTCATAACACATTGGCCATTTCAGCAATGGGCCTTTGATTTGGTTGGACAAACATATCCTAATTCTTCAAGTGGAAACAAGTTCATCATTATGGCCATAGAGTATTTCACAAAGTGGGTCAAAGTCATGCCGCTAATCAAATCCACTAGAAAAAAGGTGGCTATGTTCATCTTGGACTACATTATCTGTAGATATGGGATACCCTCTTCAATTGTCACAGACAATAGGGGCCAATTTAAAAACCAATATATCGATGAAATTTTCACACACTTTCACATTACTCAACATTGTTCCTTAGTCTATTACCCTCAAGGTAATGGAAAGGCCAAGGCATCTAACAATAATATTCTCAAGATCTTACACTAAACTATGAGTAAGTCTGGCAGAGACTGGAATTTACAATTAAATCTGACACTATGGGCCTACAGAACAAGTGTCAGAACACCAACAAGAGCCATGCCATTTTCCCTATTCTATGGTGTTGAGGTAGTAGTACCTATTAAGGTTGAAATCCCATCTTTACAGGTATCTTTACAAGGTCTTGTTACTAATGAGAAATATCGCATTGATAGGATAAATTCTTTAGACTTCCTTGATGAACGTAGGCAACAAGCGTTCGATCGTCTGAAATTGTACCATTAATGCATTTTAAAAGGGTACAATAAAAAGATCAAACCATGAAAATTTCAAGTAGGGGATCTCATCCTAAAAGAGAATCCTAAAAACAAGCCAAATCAAGAACAAAAAGGAAAGTTTGAACCTAACTGGCTGGGATCTTATGTCATTACTGTAACTTTTGGGACTAGAGCTTATTAGCTAGCTACACCTAAGGAAGATGTTCTCCGATATCCAATTAATAATCTACATTTGAAGTGGTTCTATGCTTGATGTCTGGCTAGCAGAGCCTATGCAGTGAAAATCTCAGAAAATACCAAAAAAAAAACATTGGAAAAAGTCCTGAAAATTGATCCTGAAGAAATTCAAAAATAGTGGAAAAAGTCCTAAAGAAAGATATCCTTGGTGAAAAACTGGCAAACGGGCACCTTGATACTACAAAAAATATTCAAAAAAGCAAAAATAGCAAAAAAATTGAAAAAAAGAAAGATATCCTTGATGAAAACCTGGTAAAACAGGCATCTTGGTAGCAAAAAGAATTAAAAGTTTTTTCGAGTGGTGAAAACCTGGAAATCAGGCATCACTCAAACTTTGTGCTCTATGTATCAATGCATTTCTGATACTAAGCCTTCACAATTACACCTGTGCTATGGGTTGAATCTATTTCCTTAAAAATATCCTATCCTTGCTTAGGATTTATCTACATTTCTGTCTTAAGGATCAAATCATTCTGCATCAGGGGCATCTTTGCTAGAATGTTAGGTTGTGTTTGCTAGGTCATCCTTGGATGGTTTTCCTTCCAACACAATGCCTCTCGATGCTTGTGCCAAAATGTCACTTTCACGAAACAAGGATGTGTCTTTAAAAACCACCTATCTGACACAAACATTCCACTCACATGAATGGTGTTCCTAAGCACTACATTGGATTGCGAATAGGGACAGGGTTATACAAAGACATGGAACACATATAGCTTAAATCCCAAAATTTGATTGATGAATCTTAACTACGCTTGAAAAATGAATCAACAGTATTTCTCAAATACTACTTAAGCACATAGTTTGATCTTGGTTAATTTATAACTCTTTTATGTTCCTATGATGCTTTAACTAGGGGCATATAAGAAGTTATAAGTTTTCTTTGATTGATTCTCAATTGGTGATTGTTATGTCTTTTGAGTTACTCCATGATGTCTGCACAAAGACAAAGAGTCACAAGGATAGGGGGCATAACATTTTCTTGGTTTTCTGCATATGGTGATTGTTCCAAATGATCTTATAAATTTTACCTAACTTAGATGTTTATGGTAAGAGATGCCCAACATGGGTGGATAGCCGCATATATCTTGATCTTTTTTTTGTGTAAACTACAGTGAGGTTGAAACAATTTCCTTGTGTATTTTCTAAACTCAGATTCTCACTAAGGTGTACAAAACATAATGTACCCAAGGATATGAAATTTCAAGGTCATTGCGGGCCCAAAATCTTACCTTACACAGAATCTAATATAGTAAAAGGAAGGTGACTAACTTGTCATCCTGGATTTTGTGCCTTGATTCCTAGGTTTATTTCTGACATTACATCCAATAAACATAGTATTCATACTATCATAATATTAGTGGGTATTAGTGATTATTGTACTATCAGGTGGCATCTGTTCCAAAAAGAACCCAATAATGATAAAAATATTACAATATTTGCAAGTCAGTGACAGTCCTAAGAGTCTACATGTAGATGCATTTAGAGATTGCATGATTCATTTTTACTAAGAAAGAAACAGTATAAGGGATTTGAGCTTAAAATGATTTCTAATTTCATTCATAAATCCAAGTTAATTACATCATCAAATATTACTAATATCAATATTGTTGCATATCCATAACATACATCCTGCATTCATATATGAGAAAGAGAAGATACAAAAACAAAGAATTCAAAGCATTGCATTTCATTCTCCATCCTAAAAATGCATCCATACATTTACTTGCACAAAGAAAATCTCAAAAATATACATTTGCAAATTCACTTAGCATCATTTGAAACACATTCATATCAGTAATAAATCACATGAGTATAAATGATGTCATATCTAAAATCTAACTCATCATGAGACCAAGATAAACATACATCACATGTGCATCAAAATCTCACAGCAAAAAGAACCCATGAACATGTCAGGATTGGGAAGAGCTGCATCAGATATATATCAAATCATGGAACAGATAAAAAATATGGAACTGTCTACAAAAAGAGTATTAGAGAATCAGTACGAATCAGATATGCATGTATGAATATCATGGTACAAAAGAATGGTCCCACCAGGATCCATATATACAATATGATCTCACAAATATAGTACAAAAAGATGCATCATGTCTAACTTCCCCCCTCTCCCTGATCTGGAGGAGGAGGAGGTGGTACAAATGGAGTTGTTGGTGGTGGCATGGCCCCCTTTGATTGCAGGGAAAAATGTGAAAAAGATATGTCTCTCTACTTCTCTGGTACTGCTACGTGATATAGAGCATAATAATATGTCACTCTCTACCCCTAGTGTATGGTAGTACGAGCCTGTGTATCCCTCTCCACCCTGAGCTTCTC
The DNA here is from genome assembly GCA_018584345.1 of Thuja plicata. NCBI lineage: Eukaryota > Viridiplantae > Streptophyta > Pinopsida > Cupressales > Cupressaceae > Thuja > Thuja plicata. The sequence goes on from MU225307.1 coordinate 945,501, forward strand.
AAGCTGTGCATCTCTGTCTGCAAGAAAATCATCTGTTGTAGTGAGCCTGGACTCTAAAGTGTTGATCCTGGCCCTAAGCTGCTCTCACTCCCTCTCACACTATGATAATGGATCTCTATCCCTCCCAGAACCTCTGCCTATGTTCTGTCCTGTGGGCCTATCCTATGGCCTCTGCTACTGCCTCTGTCTCTGCTGCTCTCCTATAAGTAAAGGGCCTGGATCTATCTATAGAGAAATGAATCTAAATCGAGTACACCGACCCTCTTCACTGCCACTAGCACCACTGCTACCACCCATGATCACACTATCATCAATCAAATTCTTGCTCGAAACAACATTAAAATGACTTCGTTATAAAAAAAACAAAAAAAAAAAACTAAAGGCATGACAGTTCCTTGACTAAGTCAGAACTATTGGATTGAAGGCTTCAGTTCTCACAAGCTGTATATCCTATGTATACTTTTTCTTAGATTCTTATTAAGTTCCTAGCAGCTTCATACTGACTTTTGGACGACAACCAAGTTTAGAATCAGTATTATCAATCTTTGGACAACAACCAAGTTCAAATTTGGTATCTTTAAGATATTTTCTTATTGACCAAGTTCAAAGTCAATTCTATCAGTTTAGTTCAATCAAGTGTGAGACTAATCTCATCAGACATTTCGTTTGATCATGAGAGAAATTATCAAACTTTCTGAAGTCAACATCAAAAACTTTCCTTTGAATCAATATGCTGCTCACACATCAATTCAAATAGGGGAAAATGTAACCACCCTAATTTGGTCTACTCTTGCTATAGACCCTATTTTCCCCAAGTGTGATCATACCCCCAATTATGTAAAGACAATACTTCAATCGGCCGACATAATTCATCCAAATCATATTTAATTTCCTAACTGATTTAATCACTAATCTCATTAATCACCTTAGCCAATTAAATCAAATCAATTCAAATCAATTCAAATCAAAACATGGCTAAGGTAATTAAATTAAAAGGAATTAAATGAAATCATAATTATACCTCATCACTTGCAAAATCCTATCCCCTAGCCTAAATTAAATAATTGGCTATAGTCCTAATTAATTATCAAAAGCAATCAAAAGCTTAAATAATTAATTTCCTTATTTTTGAATGAATATATTAAATATAATTTATTTCATTAATATTACCTCTAACCTAACCTACCTCAACCACCTTAACCTTGGGTTCAAACTAATCCCAACCCCTTCACCCATGTTAAGCCTACTTCCAATCTTAAATTCATCCTAACCCACTTCCTAATGATGTCACATTCCTAATTTTGTGATTAGAAATTCAACCCACTCCCAAAAGTCAAAGTTTTCAAGCTTGACCTTAAACCCACACCCATGCTTCTTAAACCCTCACCCATGCCTCATAAATGCTTTCATAAATGAAGAATTTATGCCTCTTACACATTCTCTTCCACACTTCACATTAATGAGTTTTACATCCTCATTAATGGCTTTCACTTCTCAAGCCTTCCCCCATTCCTCCATCTCTTCTATAAATTGGATGAATTTTGAGCACAAATGGCCTTTAATTTTTAGAGTTGAAAGCATTCTTATGCTGCCCATATTTGGAGAGTTGAAAGAGCAAACTTATGTTGCTCATATTATAGGGATTTATATGTTGCACAGTAGCTTATTTCTTAGTAAGATTGTTATAATATTTAATTTTAGAATTAAAATGGACTTTTCTTGAGAAAACTAGATTAGTTTTTATTCAAATATTTTATTCTAGGTTGTATATGTCACTGGTTTGTGCATAATCTGAGGGCATGATTATTGCATTCTTCAAACTCCTCCTAGATAGGAAGCAATAGATCGATTTTAGTGATTTATGTGAAACCCTTGCTTTTTATGATTTTTCACTAATATAATGATCTATTGAAGTGTTGTGTCCTTCTTAACAGGTGAATAAAATCACACACACACCATGCAGTACATAAGGTAATATCCATCACAACAAGGTGATAAGTTTATTGTACTTAAAGGATCTGTTACCCACAATATTCAGATTGTATTTGTTCAGATCACAATTTTGTTACTCTCTAACAATTGTAACAGACCCAAAATCTCCTAACAAAGTATACATAACTGTCTTTGCCTAAATATCCTAATAGAGTGCACACATACAATGTATTGAAAAATCCTCACACGGGGTAGATGTAATCAATCTTATTGTTACTCCTAATAGGGTAAGGTCACCAGAAGTGATCAATCTTTGTAAGCTCTAACATGCTACTTTAAAACTATAGTAGTGAAGCTTTGTGTTCCATCCCCACCACAATTTTTACTTTCTAACAAGGGTTTCTGTGATACCAAAATATATGTGTTATGTGTACTTGAGTTTCATGAATGTCTTATTATTTTGATTACATTCATTTACATTTCAGCAATGACATTTAATGTATGGTGAAAGAAAACTACTCAGTCGGTTATTATAGTTTATGATTGAAAATATTTTTTTGAAAAGTTTTAAGGGTATAGATTCACCCCTCCCCTCTCAGTACACACCTTTCTTTCATTCCAACAATTTTTTCCTCCAATTTCAGAATATATTTTAGATGACATGTATAGCTAGTGCAAAAAAAAATGTGTTTTCAGTCTATAGTTTTCTCGTTATAAGTATTCACAGTCGAACTTAGTTGAAATGAATATTTTTTGTCTCCCACCACTTTTTCCCTATCAAAACTATACCAAAAAATAAGTAAATTACATATTTTTGAAGAGGAATCTCTTCTCTAGTGTTGCATGAATTTAAAAAATTTCAGAATTGATTTAGCATTTTTTTATATTTTCTGAATCAACGATTTCTCAAAACTTAATATACCTACATGTATTTTTTAGAAAATTTGTTCAATGTTTTGTAATTGAAATAATATAAAATTTATATGTCCAGATTTGTAGTTCCGAGATTTAGAAAAGGGTACTTTTAATTTTTTGACATTTTCTATTTTGAGCATAGAATAAAACATCAGAAGTGCAAACTTCTGGTTTTTTGATATTTTTTGGGGTTTGGCTGCCAACATGGCTTGCCACCTAGGTAGACTCGACCCAGTCTGACTCAGCCTAGTTAGACTCGGCCAAGTCCTACTGGGCTGAGTCCCCTTTGGGGTTTCCTCCCTATAAGCGGTCACGTGGGCGACCCACCCTTTCAAAGAGAAGGGTATATAAAATTTTAAAAACAAATTATACAATTCTAAATTTTATTCCTTATTTAAGAATATAAGGGATTTGTGAAGCTAGGAGGCATTTTTTCACGGAATCTACAAAGGCATTTTGTTTTTAGAGGAGTGTGAAGGCAAGTTTTTTAGTGAATAAGGATTAAAGAAATTTTTTTTCTTGCTTGTATTTGAGCAATGTGAAATAAAATGACTAGAAAAAGGAAATATGATCGTAAAAGGGATGACAAAATGAAAGGTCATACAAAACTTATCGAAGAGAAACTGGTCGATGTTGAAGAAGAACCTATCGATGTTGAAGAAGGTGCAACTCAACTAGGGGAGGATATTGGCAATAGTTGAGGTAGACATATTTATCCTACAATGAAAAACTTGATGGAGATGAATGAGGAATCAATTATCAATCAAATTGCACTGGAGCACTTGGTACCTGAAAGCACTATTAAATTGCATCTCAAAAATATGTGGAAGGAATAATTTGAGGATAATTTTTTGGTGTGAAAAGCACAATTATTTGCAAAGTTAATCAGGAAAAGAGAAATGACTCTAGTTTTGGAGTTGTTGGGTTTTGATAATAGGAAAAGTGCAGGAGGTCAAGTAAAATAAATAATAATTAAAAATTTGTAAGATGCATTGAATGTTGTTAACAGGACAGATGGAGGACCTTATTCAAATGCTACTCAAAGAGCGTTGATGACTATGATTTACAGTAAGAGATTGACACATAGAAATCATGTTCAAACAATTTATGATTAACTCAAGGTATCTCAAAGAACTATTAAGAGATATATTAGGAAGAGAAATATGTTGGATACAAACATTGAAAAGAATTGGGTACAAATTTGTTGATTTCCTCAAAAAGATAAAATTTCTAAAAATGTAAGAAGACTGGTCATTGAATTTTGGACCAACCACTCTCATGTTTCTCCCAATAGAAGGGACACTATACAGATGAAAGATAAGGAGACTATTATGAATAAATAACATCTCAAAATTTTTGTCGTTACTACACAAAGTGAACTGTTTGAAGCATTCAAACAAGAATTTTCACATGTGAAAATAGGTTAGAGAATGTTTGAGATGTTGTGTGCTTGCTTCGTATGCATAAATAAGATTCATGAAAGATGTTTTTGAAATCATGTTGATTTTCACTTATACTTGCAATCATATAAAAAGTTTATGGCAGTACTTAATCTAGATATGGTTCCTAGAAGTACAAAAAAATTGTGAAGTCCATTCTATGTGATAAATTAGAAGACTCGGATGAATTAAATGTACAGTGTATAAAAAATGAATGCAATGATGCGGAAATTCACGGAAATTTCCTTTACAATTTGATAATATTGATGTTACAACACTAGTCTAGTGGAAGAGATTTGAATATGAGAGATACCAAACGAAGACATGACAAGAATAAAAAAAATTGCATTGAAGGAGAGTGAATTACCGTACCTTCAGTTCATGGACAAATTTTGATTTATGATTTATTCACATATCCAACATTTTCATGGTGCATGATGGCAAGCTAAATAGTTTCATGATTCCAAAACTTGTTTCCCACCTGGTTGTATTCTTTCAGTTGTAGATTTTGCAGAGAACTATACATTGTCCCCTCAATTAGAGCTCCAAAGTCAATATTACCATTCTAAGCAAGATGCAATATTTGTGCATGTGACCTATAGATATGTACAATTTGATTTGGATAAGATAGAAAGTATAGATCAAAATGAACACATTATCATCAAGGAAGTTCATTTCTATATCAACGATAATAGGGTTCATGATAGGAGCTATGTGGCTCATTATTTCGGCATATTTTTTTACAATATTGCGAATCACGACATAAATGCTTCACAACATTGGATCTGGTCTAATGGGTGTGCGAGTAAGTACATTATTTCTATTAGTCTTTCAATTATGTTAGATAAATTATATAAGTTTTATTATATATATAAGTTAAATTTTCATGTGTGTGTACATGTCTATAAATTTAAATTGCAGGTCAATTTAAGTCTGCAAAAGCCTTTAATTGGTTAGTCATGCAACATGCTAGACACAATGTTAAGTTTCTTTGGAACTTCTTTGAAAGTGGACATGGAAAAGGAGAGCATGATCGAGCAAGAACATGTGTGGAGCGTGCACTCTGACAATATGAACTTCAAGGTACATATATTTGATATTCAACTTGTTTGTAGTATAGTATGCACACATTCTTTAATCTTCATTTGCTAGAAATAAAATAATTATACTAAATTGTTATAAATCTAGGTAACATGATAGAGAATGCAAAGAAAATTGTTGAATGGTGTTGAAATCATTTCGCTACTCGAGACACAAAATACAACAAAAGTTACTTTTGGGAAGTGATACGTATTGAAAACTTTCATTTTTCAAACTCAAATTATAAAAATTAAATTATAGGTCACGTGTTCAAGTTGAGTTTATATATAACATGTACATGCATTTCACATTTTTCATAATTGAACTAAGATCTGACTAATTTATTTAAAATTTATAATTTGTCCAGATATTAATCAATCCATTCCTTACAATTTTCAATCAATGTTGGTATTAGAAGTTTAGATCAAGTGATGACTACGGGACAACACAAGCCTCTACTGATTCAAATAAGAGATAAATCTTGCTTTTGTGAAGATTGTGTTAACAACAACACAATAAGTCAATGTGTTAATATTGCAAATGGATATGTTTCACAATGGGATCAGAAAGAGTTAATCAGAATGCCTCCTTATGAATATGATGACAATGACATAGACATCCATGATCCTATATATTCAGCTGATTATGAATGTGTTTCTGATTTACTTGTTACAGGTGCGTGCTGACATACATGTACACATATATGTTTTTTTTAATTTATAGTTTATATATAATTTATTAGGTTTACTTGAGTGACATTCAAATTTTAGTAGTTCAAACTTAAATTTTTGTTATTAATTTAAATGCACGATTCATTTTTACATTTGTAGGTGAATTTTTTGATGTGGTTGGGGATCCCAAGAATGTAGAAGGTGTAGATTATTATCTACTAAGATGCACCAAAGAAAAATAAAAGTTGCCACACGAAATTATTGACGGTGATGGACAACAACATCCAACTGGTTCATTTGTTATTGAAGGCACATATTATCAACAAGTTAATATCAATAAAAATGGAGTTCAATTTATTGAATACATGCCTGAATAGAGAGTTCTACATTATAGCCACTTGGTTATAGCGAAAAAGTTTCAGTTTGAGAGTGTGCCAAAAAAAGGACATGGAAACCAAAAGTGGAAGTTGACTATTGAAGAACATGAAATACTTTTGGAGAAAATAAAGGATAGAGAGGATCTAGACTACATGTATCAGGAGATAGCTTAGGATTTTAATGTGTTTTCATAGATCTAGCTCATGTGTACTTAAATCATATTTGAACTAGACTATAACTGATTTGAAATACAGGGCTTAAGGGCGCATAATAGGGCTTAAGGGGTCATATTAGGTTGATTAATAACTTGATTAGAATGAATAAATATTGATTAGGTTATATTAAATTGGTACTTTAGATTGACTTTAGAAATTTATTAGATTGATTAAATTAAATCGATTAGGTATGTTGATTAGATTGAATTTATATTGATTAGGTTTTTAATTTTAATTGATTATACCTTTCAATTCTTTTTTCAATTGATTAGAATAGATTAATTTTAGATCGATTCAGGTTATTTAGATTGATTAGGTTTCAAATTATTTTCAAGGTCTCTACATTATATTAGATTGATAGTTTGGTTTCCTTTATTAAAGTTTCCACATCAAGATACTTTGTTTGAAAATTACAAGTGAAAATTTTCTAAATTATCTATTGAAATTAGAAATTGATTAGATTAATTAGGTTTTGAATAATTGATCTATATTAAATAAATTATAATGATACTTTAGTACAATAAATATTAGATTGATCAAGATCTACTTTGTAATTTGTAATTATCTATGTACAAGAGAACGTAATTAGGTTTCAATTAATTGATCTAGATATTTTTAAATTTATATTAGATTTCAATTAAACTTAAATTACACTTAAATGTATAGTTAAACATATGTCTACATGTGCACAAATTTATTTTTAGTTCAAATATCTATATATCCAAAAACAAATGTATAAACTACATGATCAAATATCAAATTAAATGTGTGTGTGTGTGTGTGTGTACATATAGATCAAAAACATCAATGTCCATACATATTTATAAATCTAGAAATGTAAAATAAAAATCAAACATGTATCAATGTAAATGTCTATACATATATAATATCAGTGTCATGTACAAATACAAGAGGTCTATAGATATAAACACATGTATGCCCTAGATCAAATATCAATGTCACATGCAAATGTAGAGGTCAAATATCAATGTAAATATATCTGGAAAATCAATAACTCAACATGACCAATGCTCAAACTATGCAACCAATAAATAATATAACTCTCAATGACCACCATCACCACTGTGTCCAGGCCCATGTGGATCCTCATCCTATTGGACCTAGGTCTATATGTACATGTAACAATTTACAAATAATTAATAATGTTAAATTTTTAAAAATGTACATTTGAACTCAACAACTAAATTATTTAATTCAAATTATTTTACGTGTATCTTGATGAATCAGATCACCAGACTCCTCTAAATATCCATATGCAGCACCCATCATATTTTCATGTACCTGGTTCAAATAAATAAATAAATAAATAAACAAATATTCTTGAATCAAAATTAAATGGTTTCTTACTTGCTGCAATGCACATCCAATGTCATATAACTCAAAAGAGTGTAAGGACACTGCATCAGGATCAATGGCCTCATCCATAAGAAAATATGAGAATCCAATGTGAAATTGTGAGGTCGTGGGTGTCTTCTATAGGGGAGGTGTCTGCTATCGAGATGGTGTAATATCATCCACACCCTATCATGGAGTTGCACGCTGTATCTAGACACCATCCTAT